>OV839570.1:3248022-3515522 GCA_929447395.1 Epistrophe grossulariae
TGAAAATCATCCTGTGAATCGCACGCTATTACACGATGATTCTTTGCGCCTGACTCTTTTTCGAATTTCCCTTTGAAAATCATCAAAATAAAGTTATATAAAAAGAAACGTCAAAAAGAGTCTCGGAAAACTTGGCTCACGACTCACAGGGCAACTGGTCTTCCGTCTCATCTTTTTTCTCTTTCGCACTCGTTATGTTCGAAAAGAGTCAGACGCAAAGAATCATCGTGTAATAGGGGACTTACTGATCTGAGGAAACAAAATACGAAGAAGATGATAAAACACACCAAAAAAGGGAGAAGTGTTCGTAGGCAGGGATGGCCGCTAAATTTTTTACATTTGCTACGTAGTTTATGCAGTTAAACGTAGTTAAATGTAGTTAACCCTGGTACACCACTAGAAATGAACCATTGCAAAATATGTGTTATGTCGTCAAAATTTCTTGTGGAGGCCACTTATGTCAAGAAGATTTTTATTTTCAAACATAAATATCTTCATTTATGGACATAAATTAACTTTTAGTGCGGTAATAGCGCGAATAATGCGGTGCTTGCTCGGCGGGCACACGATTGTAATTAAAATTTTATGAAATAATTTGCCCACTCATCTACTGATATTATTTCTGAAATAAAATTAGAAATAAAAATTGCTTGTGGAGCCAGGCGTAATGAAACATTTTATAACAAACTTTGTTTCAAATATCAAATGATCTGTCAGTTGCAACTTTGAAGCTTGAATTTTGAGTAAAAATGTTCAAATTTTTATTGAAATTGTATTATTTCTCTAAATTTACTATGTATGTATGTATATGAAAACGTAACAATTTGTAGTATATAAGACGCGTAGTTAATTAAATTAACTACGTGCAGTTAATGATGTAGAAAATGTAGTGTAGTTAATTCGGCCAACCCTGTTCGTAGGCTTCGAGATTTGCATATGAAGAAGAGCAAATTTAAAAAAGAATACCGCTTGCTTTATTCAAAGGTTTAAAACACATAAATGCTTTTTTCATTTCTAATGTACCTCAGTCCTCAACTATGGTGAAATGGCAAATCGGGTTAATTTTTTGTTTGTTTTTGTTCCTTTGCACTAATTATACTTTACTCTTTGTTATGAAGAAGAAGAAGCAGTGCAAACCAAGGTGTACGATTTTTATTTTTTTTTTTTCATTATTTCGTCTTGGGTATTGGGCTTTTCCCAAAACTATCTCTTTCTAATTTGACATTTCTATTTGGGGGGAAAACAATGCAATACAAACAATTTAACTTTCATATACAACGACAAATCGGAATGTTCACACCATGAACTTATATATATGGACTGCTAGTCTAACATAACATATCCGACGCAAAACGATCTTATGTCGAATTCCTTTCAACCAAAGAATCGAATTTGAAAGGAATACGAAAAGAATCGATTTTTTGTGATTGTGTGTGTGGCCCTTGACAGCAGCAATTTTTAAGTGAAACGTCAAAAAATATTCAATTTGGAAATTAATTATTATATTTAATTGAAGAACAACGCATAAATATTTAATATTAAATTCACCGAAAATTCGTTGCAACCAAAAACACAATTTGTTGTCTTAAAACACCGCGACATTCAATTTGACATTTTAGAAATATCAAATCTTGCTAGTTTGTGTCTAAATCGGTGTAAAATCTTTCTTGAATCTTGCTAATTTAGCAAGATTTGTTTTGACAGAAAAAAATCGAATTGTTCGCAAAAAAAATCGATACTTTTGTTAAAAGGAATTCCACATTAGATACCCTATCTGCCTATCATTCGAACACGGCCAATTATATTATTTTTGGTGAATTGTTTCATTTTGAATATCCAACCCCAAACCAACACTAAAAAAAATAAGAGGCAACAACTGTAGATGTCGCACATTTCTATGCAGGAAATTTAAAAATGTCGGGTTTGGTTAATCGCTTAATACGACTTTTTGAATTCTTAAAACCAGATGTCGCGAGCTTTCATTTTTTTTCCTGAAGTGGCGTGGGAAGAGCTAGCATCGGTCTCTTATTTTGGCGACATTATTTTGACAATTGTTGTATGAAACTAACATTAGACTAGCAGTCCATATATATGCGTCCATGGCTAGATGGATGGCAGTGTAACCTCAGCCAAAATTATTTATGAATCTCTCTGAATGAAAAAAAGAGTCCTTTTGAAAATAAATGAGTCCTTTTCAAAAATGAGTGCATTACTTTTAAAAACGTCCGGTTTTAAGTATCGTCAAAGTTTGTGAAAATTTATATTTTTATATTTTTTTATTTATATTTTTGTTTCTGAAACAATTTTATAACAGAAATTTGGTCTGTTTGGTAACGTGAAAGTTCTTGCGAATTTGCACAAATTTTCACAAAATTTAACAATTTGCTGTCAAAACTCATAGAAAAAAAAAACTCGGTTTTGGGAAATTTGTTGAAAAAAATTTACCAAACAAGCATATTATGAGTTTTTATAACAAACAAAAAATGGCAGGGCTTCTTATTGTCCTTTATTATAATAGTGTCGTTGAATTTGTTAATGTCTATATACTTTCGCCCTGTTTAGTGTTCAATTCTGAAAAAAATTTTAAGTGCTCTCGAGAGGATTTTTTTTTGTTTTGGTTAAAAAGGTAACAACTTTCTATAGCGCAAGATATTTATTTATTTATTTATATCCAAATTCATAAAGAAACCCGTTCTATCCACTTTCCTGTTGAATTAAAAGCTGTAGGTTAACATGTATAATTTATGTTAACTATTTATGTAAAATTTACATAACCTGACATTTTTTAATAACGACGGTTAAAGTGCAAAACCTCGTGAGTCGTTCTTGCATGTTTTTCAGAAATCACAAAAAACTTCTCAAATTTTGTATGGCGATCTATAGTAAGACGTTTTGAATTCTGCATTTTTGTTTTAAATTTTCAGGACAGCATTTTTACCCCGAAATTGGCAAAAGGTAGCTCTAATTCTGCTGATATTTTGGCATTAATAATATTTTTTGGAATTTTTCGACTTTAACCGTCGCGTCGATATATAACCTACCTTTCAGGCTTGTAAAAGAATGCATTCTACTGTGAATGCAGTCTTTAAAAATCATTTATTGAATTCAACTAAAATATTGCATTCATTCACTTCACTTTGAGACTTCAGACTTCATATTATGCATTCACCATTCACGCAATCAAAAAGATTGCAACAATTCGTTTAACAGCATGGGAACTCATGCATTCTTGCATTCAAATAATAGGGGTATTCCCGATTCGATGCATCTGGTCTTGTACCATTGCAAAAATGCAAAAGTGTAAAATTACTATACCCCATTGTAAAAAAAAAACTTTTCACTTTTGCAATGATGCAAGACCAGTTTGTATCGGATCGGGAATACCCCTAATGCAAATGAATGCAGAGAATGCAAAAATGCAAAGAATGTATAAATTCCTAAGATAACATTCAATTTATTGCTGTAAAATGAATGGGAACAAAAAATGATAGCAAGCTTTTTGATTCAAGTGAATTGTGATTGCACGTCTGATTAACAATAGAATGCATTCTCTTACAAGATTTATAGTGTTTTAAACTCAAACGATTTTGAAAAAACACCCTTATTTACCCTATTAATTCTTGCATAAAATTATCTATTTTTAAATTATACTACGACTTATCTTTACAATGATTTCTTCAAAATTATTTAAAAAATCAACTTACCGTATTTCTAAAGTTTTTAAGATTTCTCAAATAATACAACAATGCTAGTTAACAATGTTTTATAATTTCTTTAATTTTATTTGTTAAAAATAAATCTCATAGCATACAAATATAACTTATTTAAAATTGTATTGATTTTTTGTATATGTTATAAATATATAAATAATTAAAAATTTTATAAACTCTCTTTTTTTCTAAATACATATAAGAGAAATAACCAACAAAAATAATATAATTTAACATATATGTATTCATTTGAATTAATAAAAAATAAATAACTAAAGAAAATAAACTACGGTCTTGATGAATTTCAATTTTTTGTTTGTTTCAATTTCAATTTTATTTAATTTAATAAATTTGTAATCTTAAATCTTTTATTTTGTGTAACATCATTTTAACAGTTTTTGTTTATTTTTGTTAACTTAATTATATAAGTATGTACATGTACAACCATTATGATTTTACTTTCTTTTCGCACTTGATATTAATTCCTGCCGCTTATAAAGCTGTCCTCGTTGCGAAGGACTACTACTACCTTCAGATGGTCCTGGTGTTATATTAAGTGTTCGACGGTCTGTTGTCTTAGTTGTAGTTGTAGAGGGAATTGACTGTGCTGCTGCAGGTTTGGCCATTCGTTCAAAATCGGCAGTTTTAGAGCGGAGAATAGCCCCACCTATGTTTGATATGCTTGTAGGCAATCTTTGTTCCATTTGACCCGTTTGATTATCAGTGAACGTGGCGGTGGAGGTCGTTGTGGTTAGTTTTTGTTGTACAGTACTACTACTCGTACTTGACGTTGAAGTTTTCTTCTCTTTGGATCTGGATGTAGCCGATAATGACTGTGGCGTTGTTTCTGACGCTGATGCTGTTTTCGATGATAGGAATGATGCTAGTTTCGATGTAGATTCTCCACCCTTTCCTGATGAAGAAGTTATTTGTTGGCTTTTGTAGGCAAGAGGAATTTGGAAGATTTGAGCTGCAGCTACGCCACCACCACAACCAGCTTTCGATGACATCACATTCGAACCATCTCCTGATGCTGTCGCTGATACTCCTCCCCCAAATGATAGTGATCCAGTTATTGGGAAACCTTTTTGTTTTATTTTTGATGATGATTGTTGTTGTTTTTTTTGTTTAATTTTTTGTTAGAAATATGTTTCTTAATTGAAACAAAAGTATAACTGAAGCTTTAATCTTTAGCAGCAGCAGTAACGTTCCGACGCAATGATTATGTGAAATTAAATATGAAATTCCATTTTGATTTTTCTAAGCAATATATATCTGTGGCAATAAGACAGAGTAGCTTAGGATGTCAACATAAGCGATTTCTGGGTTTTTCGATTGTTAGTAGTCCACAGTTTGAGCGCTACTATTCTGTCCAATCCCCATTTCGAAATCATTACCCGTTTTAAAGCTATCTTATAATTTACATTTATTGCTATTACAGATTGTAAACAAAAATCTGTTTTTCTCGAAAACTGTTTTTTTTTTAGCAAAAGCTACTCTGTCTTACTACCACTGATATATTATTAAAAAGGCAGTAGTACATAACTTAAAAAAAATGAAAAAACAAAGATGCTTGATTTTTTTTTGTTGACAGTGGGGTTAGTGAAACAGCAGTCACAGAAAAAAGCTTTATTCTAAAAAGTCATATTTTATTTTACATAACGAGCTTCGTTTTACTTAACAAAAAAAATAAGGAAATAAAATCTGCTGAAAACAAACAAAACTGCCGGATTGTATGTTTTTTGTTGTTGTTTTTTTCAACTAGGTTTTGTTGATTATGGAAATCACAACGCGGATTCGCAGTGCCGTGCTCTCTTTCTTTCTTACTCATCGTGAAAGGAAAGGAGAACACTGTACTGCGAGTATTGCGAATTCGTAAAATCAAAATGAATATTTTTTTTTATTTTTCATACCTAACAGTTTCTTAAAAGATTAAGGCAGATCTAAATTTTGATAGTGATTCTGTAATAATAATTGTATGATTCTAACATGGAAATTATGGTTCAAAGAAGTATTTAAAACAAATATTTATGTTATGTTTAGTATTTTTTTATTTTTTGATATAAATTTATCTCCGAGTTAGTTCAAAAAACCATTAAGCGCTGTGCTTTGTAGATAAAATATAAAAAATAAAAAAAAAAACATAAACCCTTTAATTTGCGCACTTCCAGCAGTTCCAGATAACCATTAAAACATTTTCATCGCTAAGTAAAAAACCATATCTCAAGCGGGAACGTTACTTGGTAAAATATTTTACCGCCACATCAAATGCCTATATATGTATATAGCAATATAGATTTTATTGTATTAATTATTGTATTTCGATGAGAGAGTACAGAGTACAGAGAGCGAGAGAGAGTGAGAGCCTTTTTAAGCTTCGACTTCCTTCAAATTCTACTAACCTTCAATGCAATTTCCATGTTCATTACCATAAGTCGATGAATCTTCGATATATGGAATATTTGACAAATCAAATTTTCCAGATTCTTGATAGAATACTTCATCGTCGTCATTAATATCACGTGTTACTGCAGCTAATGCTCCTGCTCCTCCACTTCTACTACCACTGCCACTATTGCTACTACTGCTTCCCAACGTCTTAGTCAGCGTCGTCGTCGATGTTGTTTGCATTTGCACTGGAATTTTTAAGCTTGCCGTTACTACACGAGTTTGATCGTGAAGATAAGGTGATGAAAAGCGTCTGTCTGAGGCTGATATTGTTGAAGCCGGACTTATTGCTGTAGTGAGATTTGGTTGTTGTTGTTGTTGTTGCATGGAATGAAATTCGATTTTGGCGGATGAAGTTGTTGTTGTTGTAGGAGTGTTTGAGCTATCACTAAAATTTCCAGATTTAATTTTTATTGGTGAATTACTTATGCCGCTGACTAAACGTTGTGGTGCAGACGAATCACTTTCTGAGTACTTTGACTTCGAGCTGCGACTTTAATATGAGAAATAGACAACAATAACAAAGAATAAATTATTTTTTATAGGTATGTATTAAGTTAAAAAAAAAACAGTTAGAACTTATAATCAGTAGTGGTCTTTTTTTTTTTAACCCAACTTTGATGTTGTTAAAAAAAAACAAAGATCATTTAAGTCAAAAATGCAATTCCAACAAGATTTTCTTGAACGCAAACTGCACAATAAGTAGTCAAGTGTTCGAAAAAATCAAAACTAAATTTGTATACAAAAGCATTATTTTCCATAACGCAGTTTGCTATAAAGTATTATGTTCGATAGCATCATTTGCAGCGTAACTCTGCAGGAAAATAAGCGAATTGACATAAATATTGAAACGTAAATGTCAAATGCGTTTGATAAGAAATTCAAATTAACTGAATGGAGTTGGTCAAATAGATTTTGTTCTGCATGCAGGACGATTGCATATTTATAACTAAAATTATAAAAATTAAATTGACGTTTTTGGAAAACGAAATTTCTGTATATAACACAATTTTTTAACTTACCGCCTTGATCCGTCTTGAGGTGGATCGCCTTTGGAAACAGCATTTCCATGCATTACATCATCTCGTGTATAAATTCGTCTCGATGCTGGAATTGGTGGTACTCGAGGTGACAAAGAACAAAAAGACTCACTATGAGTTCGACCATCAGGTGGGGGTTCGTTGTTGAATTGATGTTGTTGTTGTGATGGTTGTGAACGCCTAAGGATAACATCACTACCAGTTTTGACAACACCCGTTGGTGGTGGTGAATTTAAAGGTGTATTGGAAGCCCCACTATCAATTTCATCACTAATTAATAAAAGATATTGAAACAAAAAAAATATATTAATAATGACGTACTCGTACTAATATTGTCAATCATTAATCTCACAATGTAAAATTTTCTGAAACATTACGACGTTCGCATAAATAATTTAATTGTTCTGGAAATGTATCGATCATATTTGCATAAATTTCATCCATTAATTCAGCTTGAACTCTGAATAATTCTTCATAATGATCAATCATTGTTCTTTAAAAAAAAATGTTACATTTTATTTTATTTTTATAGTATTTAAATAAAAACTAAAAGTTTTTTTGAGATAAACATACCTTATCACATTTATTACATCACCCATCGATTCTTGTTCACGGTTTTCCTCGCCTGGCAACGAGGATCTTAGTATATTTGGTGCAAAAACTGTTGCTAAATTATTGCTATCCATTTTATTACCAGTTATATTAACTCTTCCATCTGAAGTTGCAACATCATCACAACACGACGCAACTTTAGCCAGGAACCTTAATAGAACGAATAATGTATCACGATGAGCGGTGGGTAGAAGTTGCACTAAATGCGAAAGAGCCTCCAATTGGAGACGTCTATTCCGGATTTCTAAAAAAAAAAAAATTAGATAATATAAAAAGAAAAAAAATCTAAAGAGATTTTTATTTATTTGAATATGTATTTAGTTTAGTTTAGTTTATTCATCAAACAGAGAGTACAACTCTTACAGGCTACTATAAATATAAAATAAATATAAAATATGCACATATGCACTACTGTAAGCTGCGTCTGCACTATAACGATTTACCTTGGCAATATCAATATCAAATCAAAATCTTGTTTTACTAAGTGTACCTACTCAACAAGTCAAGATAATTAATAATATAGTAAGAAAATAAGAAACAAAAAGTTAAATGGGGCTCTTTAAAACTGAGAGAGTGGCCTGGCCGATTTCAAAAACGTGAAACAAACGTCAATTTGATTGTAATTTTTTGAAGCACCATTGCTTGCATCATGAACGTATTATATATGGACTGCTAGTTGCCAATCCCAGGTTGGTTCCATTTTAGCCTTGGCGACACTAGCCCTCCTCACTGCAACTAGCGGAAAAAAATTAAACCTCTCAGTGTTGGTTTGGAGGTTGGATATTCAAAATGAAACAATTCACCAAAAATAATACAATTGGCCGCGTTCGAACGATAGGCCGGTAGGGTATATTAGATCGTTTTGCATCGAACGACCAAAACCGGATTGGATAGTTTTGTCTGGTATTTATATTTTATATTTGTTTTGTATTTTATATATATTTTATATTTTATTTTGTTCGGTAAAAATCGAAATCTATATATAAAAATAACCACAAACTAGAAGTTCCGCGTTTTCTTTTAAGGATCCAATGCGAATCTGTCGCAGCGAGGACGAGAACAATAATAATAACGTGTTGTTTTCATTGACAATAACGTGTTGTTATTAGCCGTTCGAGTAAAATTTAAAAGCAATCCGGTTGGTTGGTTGTTGTTGTTGTAATCCTATAGGAAAAAAAGCTGATAAACAAACCAGGTGTCTTCCAAAATAAATCTGAAAGGTATCTTAAAATTTTTAGGATTTTTGAGAAAAAAAAAAACAGATAACATCTGATATACGTCTCTCACTTTCTGTGGCAATGGCTAAAAGAACGCGCGGGATTTTTAGTTTTTGGTTTTGTTTTTACATAGATTTTGATTTTAACCGAACAAAATAAAATATAAAATATATATAAAATACAAAACAAATATATACCAGACAAAACTATCCAATCCGGTTTTGGTCGTTTGAAAGCATATCCGATGCAAAACATGTTGAATTCCTTTCATCCAAAGAATCGATTTTTTTTTAAAGAATCGAATTTTTCCTGTCGTTGAGAGGAATACGAAAAGAATCGATTTTTTTTTTGTGATTGTGTGTGTGGCCCTTGACAGCAGCAATTTTTAAGTAAAACGTCAAAAAATATTCAATTTGGAAATTAATTATTATAATTAATTGAAAAACAAAGCATAAATATTTAATATAAAATTCACCGAAAATTCGTTGCAGCCAAAAACACAATTTGTTTTCCTAAAACACCTCGACATTCAATTTGACATTTTAGAAATTTCAAATCTTGCTAGTGTGTTTGCAAATCGATATAAAATCTTTCTTGAATCTTGCTAAATTAGCGATATTTGTTTTGACAAAAAAAAAAAATTCGAATTGTTCAGAAAAAAAATCGATTCTTTTGTTGAAAGGAATTCCACATTAGATACCCTACCGGCCTATCATTCGAACGCGGCCAATTTTATTATTTTTGGTGAATTGTTTTGAATATCCAACCTCCAAACCAACACTAAAAAAATAATACCGTAGATGTGGCACATTTCTATGCAGGAAATTTTAAAATGTAAGGTTTGGTTTATCGCTTAATACGACTTTTTGAATTTTTAAAAACAGATGTCGCGAGCTTCTATTTCAGAAGTTCATTTTTTTTTCCTGAAGTGGCGTGGGAAGAGCTAGCATCGCTCTCTTATTTTGGCGACATTTTTTTGACAATTGTTGTATGAAACTGACATTAGACTAGCAGTCCATATATATACGTCCATGGCTTGCACAATAGGCGTTTTTCTTTTTTAGTTCAGAGCAGAGCCTGAACTTTCAAACAAAAAATTGTGTTTTTTTTTACCTCTGAACGTTCAGAGCTTCAAATTTGTGTTTCTTTGTTCGTTCTGAACATGTTCTGAGCTTGTTCAGAGCGCGCTCTATGAGATCAGAATAAAATAACTGAGCAGACCGAGTTGAATGCTGAACACAAGCATTTGACAGGTGAAATGCTCGGACTCTGTTCAGAACTCTATTCTGATCTAAAAAATAAAAACGCCTAATGATCTGTTTGACCTGTTTTGAAAATACGAGTTATCGTAGTTGTGCCCATCATCATTTATATATCTTATCCTAATGCTCACAAATGAGATCAATCGAAAAAGATCGAATGAAATCCTTATGATTTGTTGTCTCTGTCAAATCAGAAGAAACTTGACAGAGAGGGTAAAGTAATTACGTTCTCTTTTGTACGGATGATGCTTTGAATTTATAATTTTACGATATTATCATGAACAGACTTTTCTTTCTTTAAATAAAAATTAAAATAATAAATAAATAAATTTACTAGTATAATTTTTGTGTATACTCACTTTGAGTTTTTATAAAGGCTTTGTACAAATTTCGACAGAGAAGTGGTTCGGGTAGATCTCGAAGGAATTCCTTAAGCAATGTTGCTACATCATGAGGACAAGTTTCTGGATTGATGAATGTGCTCGAACTGCGATCGAATTCTTCACGCATCTGAAAATGTTTAATATAATTATGAAACCAAAAAATTTTAAGTAAGCATTATTTATTTATTTTATATTTATTTATTTAAATATGTAAGGGAATTTGAGGTACAAAACCTTGACGTTTACAAGGAAAATTAGTCTTCATAGATTGGGAAGTTGAACTATAATCAGAACATCCATTTTTAATCCATTGAAGTGGTGTAAAACAAAACAAAATTAAGTTACTTTAAAATGTGACTAAAAACTTTGATAGGTTTGTGAAAAAGTTCTTGGCCGTCATTTTGCGTCCAAAATGCTGTTTAAAAATCCAAAACGGAATTTTTTTTAGCAAAAGCATTATTTTCGATAACGAAGTTTGGTATTAAGCCATTATATTTGATAATAACATTTGCGGCACAATTCTTCAGTAAAAAATCGAATTGACGACAAAAATACTGAAAAGCCTGAGAGAGGGAGAGAGGGAGAGAGGGAGAGAGGGAGAGAGGGAGAGAGAGCGAGAGAGAGAGAGAGCGAAAGCGATAGAGTGTTCGTAAACTTCAATCAAATTGTCATTGATTTGACGTTTTCGTTTTCGAAAATAGCCATAGAAGTTGTTTCTAATGTGTCAAAATTAATCGCAGCTAGTTAATTGTTAATTTATAGACAAAGGTGTTGAATAAGTTAATGACTTATTTTTTTTTTAGCTAAAAGAAACAAGAAATAATATAACTTACCTCTCTGACTCGCTTCTTTGACGTACTAACACGAAATATCCCAACCGAATGCAAACCATGTTTCTCCAAATGTTTGATGCATTCTTGTACAAATGTCGGTACTTGCCTTTCAGCTTGTTCACCATTCGTAGTTTCATCAATCATTGGTGGTGGTGGCGGAAGCAATTCATCGTAGTCTTGACTTGAACGTCGTACATCCCATTGACTGCGTGACATTAGCATGCCAGCTGTTTTTACTAAATTACCATTACCTGCACTTGTTCTATCAATATTACAACCACTATTAACGCTTGTTATATTACTTGAGTTACTATCGGAATGGGGAAGATTATAAGTGCCCGACGATGATGGAAGGCTTTCACACGATCGAACCTTGTTTTAGTTTTTAAAGAATGAAAGAAATTGTGCTAATTCATTAAGTTGTGTTTTTTTTTTAATAAAATTAAGATAACTTTATAACTTACTTTACTGCTTGAACTACCTCGAAACAATGAAGTTATAGAATTTCTTGAGCCTCGATCTGATGCAGATGTCAGATTGGCTCGTCGTTTTTGATCATGTGCTACACAATCCTCTAGGGTATTGCCGAATATACTGATATTTGATCCTGTGAAACATATAATTTGTTATTGTGCAATAGATGCGTATATGTATATAGACGTATACTATAATTAAATTATGTAAGAGTAGTCAGTGTCAGTGGTACCATACCTTTGTCTTCTTTTCTGCCAATGTCAAAAAAACTCGTTGTCATAGCTTTTTTCTTCGTCAGGGGTCGACGTTTTTGAGCTTTTCCCGCATTATCACTATCTAAAGTAATTGTTTCATTTAAAAAACAAAGGCCTCAGGAGGTGATTCTATATATACTTACATGAAGGAACTGCCACACTAACTCCAATATTAAGTTGATTAATTTTTTCAATAGCTACTCGCTGAAGTATTTTCGCCTCAATTTCTGTCAAATTTTGCAGGTGGGAATTTGTGAGTGTGACTTGACGTCCATTATCCGAAGTCCATGTGCAGTTGCCCTTAATTTATTATAAATAGAGTGTGTCTATAGGAGTTTTAAAGAACACAAAAAAAAGTGCCAGGAAACGGTAAGCTCACCTTCGGTGCCCATTCCGCTTTCGTTGGGGATGATGTCCGCGTCTGACTCTTGGACCGTGTTTTAAAAATCTTCTTCGAAACAAACTGTCCGACATTTGAAGATGACTTGGACTTTTGCATAGCACTGTTATCGCCCTTCGAGTCTAAAAAAAAAAAAATATTTTAAAGACATCCAATTTTATTTTATTTTTTTATAAATGATAAATTAAGAATTGAAAAAATATAATTTACTGTAACTTTGTCCGGAAACAGTGGTTCCCACTGACATAATAGAACCAGTGCTGTTTGTGTTGCTA
This sequence comes from Epistrophe grossulariae, assembly GCA_929447395.1. Taxonomy (NCBI): domain Eukaryota; kingdom Metazoa; phylum Arthropoda; class Insecta; order Diptera; family Syrphidae; genus Epistrophe; species Epistrophe grossulariae. The sequence continues at coordinate 3,260,931 of OV839570.1, forward strand.
CCTGGCAGAGGATGATAGCCGTAATCGTGTCCGGACGATCTATCTTGATGATTACCTCCGGTTCCATGCCAGAGATTTGATAAAAATTGAGTGCTTGAGTGTAGGATACCAGAAGCTGTTGGGGCACTAGCACCACCACCACAAACACCACCAGCATTAGTTGGAGACGTTGGAGCCGATGCCGATGAACTGGAATGGGTGGTATATTGCTTAGCTTTGGTGTCAGCTGCTGACTCATCACGTTGCTGTTGCAGTTTCAATTTGTTTTCATATTCTTGTTTCTGTTGGATTCGCTGATCCAGACTCTTGCGCCATTCTAAGTGGGCTTTTTCCAGAGCACCGTTATTCTCATTGCCTCTTATGAAATCCAACGATATTACGGACCAAGCATCCAGTGTCTGTGTGGCTTTGTTGCAGCCTTCGTCCATGCCGGGCGGATTGATTTCACCCTTAGCTCGAATGTTGCGTAAGTTGCGATCGTAGTTAACTCGCTTGAATCGATTGGCGTTGTCATCGTGGACGCTCTTCTTGCGCGCCATTCGCAAGTAACGTTTTATCGTATCACTGACCGACTGTGACACGTCCTCGTTGTCGATGCTGCTCTTACGGCGGTGACCTTGCCCGGCTGTGGCACCCTTGTCGCTATCTTCATCGGTTGGCTGACCAGCAGAACTTGCAGCTGCTGCAGCCTCTTCCTGTTTCATTTCTTTATAGTCTTTGGCCAGGCGTTCGATTTCATTTAGCTGAATGAAGTTTGTTTGAGTGCCGCTGGTAGCATAAATGACATTCATTCGTGATGGTTTTTTAACCGCAGATATCACAGGAGCTGGAGGGATTTGAAATTGCAAGGTTGATGACAGTGGTGCAGGGAGATCTAAGGATGAGGGGGGAACACGCTTATTAGATTCTTGGTGGCCAGGTGAGAGTGGTGGTGATGAGGTGGATTGGGTTGATGGTGGTGGTGATTTGAATCCAAAGTGGGGGAGAAAACTGGGCTTACCCGAAAAGGAACCTTTGGTACTGCCGTCACGCCGGAAGTGCCAAAGACTAGACAGTGAAGAAGCGTGAGGGAGGCTTGCTCTAGGACCGGTGCTGCTGGAATGTTTTCCAATTATTCGATGGAGCTGCTGTTTCTTAAGCTCGTTATAGATCTGCTTAAGCAAAGTTTTGTCTTCGAGAATCTCAGGGGTGATACGATCTAGTGGGATAATAGTGCGGCAGGTGGAGCTACGGCTAAGCGTTCGCAGCCGTTCGAGCAGCTGATCGATCTCCGAGAGAGCATTTATACCTTTGGGAGGCTGGGCGAGAGGCGGCAAAAATCCAGGGCCACGCGATGACATTGCCATCGATTTCGAGCTGAATCCACCACGGTTTGCACTGCTACCACCACCGGGCCGCTGAGCTGAGGGTGACGACGTCTGATCTGGCCGGACAGTCTTCGAACCCAGTAATGTTGTGATCTTAATCGATTCGTCTAGCTTCAAATAACTCGACAGCAAATCGATAATCTGATCAGCATTTTGAGATTCTTCAGTTTCATAATCGAAACTGCTAATGCCCTTATGACTATGCGACAATAGAAGTTTCAAGCGTCTCTTTGAATTCCTCGAAGCTCCAATAGCCCCCGGATATGACGCCTTGCGACGCCACAATATAAATCGTGGCTCGTTGGCGCACAAATTGTGAAAGTGCCGTTCGCATTTTTGTATATCTTCGGGACGATTTTGAGCGCCATCTGGAATAAGTTTTCGACCAGCATCGGCCATATATTTCCAAGTTTTTCGTGTAAGTAGCCATCTTTCACGTTTTTTTTCCTTTTTATCCTTTACCGACGGAATTCTGCGGCTGTGAATATTTGATTGTTGTTGTGGTAGATATGTAGGAGACGTTGTTGTTGTTGATGTTGTTGGTAGCGACGACGATGACGGTGGCTTTGTACTTAATTCGTTTAAAATATCGTCAGAAAATAGTGGCCCTGTACGTTTTTTAAATAAAAGTCTTCTAGCTTGAGGTTTTCGTCCTTCCATTATTTAATTTATAATTATGTATGGTATGATATTTTTTTTTATTTTTTGAAGAAAATCTTGCTTAAATGTGTGTGTGTAGTTGTGTGTCAACGAAATTTTATTAAAAAATCATCACTTGTGTTTTTTTTTTGTGAAGAAATTTATATTCATTTTAGTTTTTTGTTGGCATTGGTAGATAATATTTTGTTTTTTTTTTTCGTTTGTTTTTTTTTTATAAAAATGGAAATAATATAGATAATTAAATATTAATTTCAGCTTATGTATGCATAGGTGAAAAATTTAAATTTAATAAAAACAAAAAAAAACTACCGTAAAAATAAATCACAATTATTCACAGCCTCCTCAACCCCCATCCCAGTTCCATCGAGTAATTCATTCAAAAATTGAATTTTGATTTTAAATTTGTTGAAATTCTCATAGATTTTACAAATTATATAAAACGTGAGATTTTCAGGCTTTTGATAACTAAAAAATAAATGTCTATGGCACTTCTTGTCCCAACAGTAATGAAAAATTTGAATTAGCCCCTATTTGTCAAGTTAAGTGTTGGCAACCCTAAACAAAAAAAATTTGGGTCCCAAAATGTACGCCACATTTGAATTTTCCACCATTTATGTCGTAAAGTGTTGGCAACCATTAAAAAAAAAACAATTTGACAGCTGACAAGCAATTTGACAGTTGATAGTTTAGGACTAGTAAAGTTGGAATACTCGGAATATTGATATCTTTGTCAACACTTCAACACTGTGAAGAGGAGAAAGTAATGCTAAACTTAACACATGGTCGTCCAAAAACAAGCCCTTGTTCAAATGTGCGTGAGACCATTTTTGATATATTTTCAATAATGAATACAAGTTGTTCTCTCGTGTAATGCTTCATAAAAATGAAATAAAATACTTACCTTAAACTGTCAGCTGCTGTCAAATTGTTTTTTAAAGGGTTGTCAATACTGCAACATACAATTTTCTGCCGAATCCGAACAATTAAGGTGTGAGGCACTTTTTCAAGACAAGAGTTATTCTTAAAGGATTTGAAAAACATAACATTTTTTTTGTGGTGGCATAAGCTGGGGATTGAACCCAAGACCTTCGGCGTAACACGGGCTACTACCACTTTTATTTATTATTACTCTACGCAAAAAAAACGAGAAATTATTTTACTGATTTTTTCCTTACATACGCCCCATTGTGTGGCGGTGTTGGTGATGACAACGATGACAATACGGCGAGTTAACTTGGCCCTCATCTCAAAGCATCGCATTCCCAGCTATTCATCCATCTGTTGCTAATTATAATGAACACCTGTTTTTTTCTCATTCATTTTTCCTTTTTTACTCATACTCTCGTTCTCTTTCTCGTCCTCACTATTTCAAAACATACATGCATAAAGTTAAAGGGAATTATTAAAACGTAATTTCATTTAACTACAACTCCGGCGCATTTTCATCAGGAGGACAGGACTTTTTCTCTTCTCTATAACTTTTTTCCCTTTATGCGATGAGAAAATTTACAGTCTTGTTATGGGATTATAAAGACTACTAACATATATTAAGTGCTGAATTACCACAAAAGGCTGAAACTGAAACTTTCACTGGCTTTTTATCAAGGGATTAAGTTATTGTTTGTTTACTTGACATGTTAAGGAATTTTTCAAGAAAATAAAGAATATTTCATCTTTCATCAGTTTCGACCAGTTTTCAGCAGATTTTTCTGCAAAAGCCTTCAAATTTTTAACTATTGAAATAAGCATTTATGACGCTTTTTTTTTAAATTTTATAAGTCTAATTTGATTTCTATATCCAATCAGGTCTTTTTGATTTGCTAACGGTTTTATAACCCTTTGATATTTGATACCTACACCCAAAAGTCTTCTATTTTAAGCGTTACGTGAATATCCTGGAAAAGCATAGGATACCGCCAACGACCGAAAAATTATCTTCAGTATAGGTAGTAGTTTCATAGTTAAGTTTTTTCTAACCACCGACGAATCCATGTATAAATGCCATGCAGCATAATTGTTTTTTTTTTCGAAAATTGTATAAAAAAATGTTACGAAAGGAAAACATAATATCTTATCAGTTGAATTTTATTTATTATGAAGTTGTTTTTTAACCATGCGCATAATAATTTGAGAGTTTTGTTTTGGTTTTTATGTTTTTTTAATCTTCTTTGCAAAAACTTCGTATTAAATGCAGTTGAAGGTTGGAACTCCGTACACCCTTCGGACCTTATACCTCCCCTTACCATAATTGAACCTCCATGAAAAACCATAGTTTCTGGTGGTGATGGTTAGAAACTGCTCTTCTCTTCGACGTTTATGGAAAAGAATAGGAAAACGTGGATGGATAAGAAGAGGATAGCGGTTTCTACCCATCACCACCACAGAAACTAAGGTTTTTCATGGACGCTCAATTATGGTATAGGGAGGTATAAGTTCCGAAGGTGTACGGAGTTGGCCATCGTTAAAAGTAACGCGATACGTTGAGAAGATCTTTGAGGAATACGTCCTTCCCTATATGGGGTTCATAGGGTACGATCAGTTCCTCTTTACGCAGCACAATGTACGACCACATGCAGCGCGTTGCGTATATGAATACCTTCAAGGCACTGGTATTCAAAAACTGCAGTAGCTCGCGCGGAATCCAGATTTAAATCTCGAAGAGCATATCTAGGACATGCTAAAAAGAAAGATAAAGTGCTCATCCCGCCCCCTACAAACATTGGACGAGCTCAGAAATGCTGAACTGGCCGCTTGGGAGAGCTTATTATCCTGAGTATGCCAGATCGAATGCAGGCTATAGTATGGCCAAGAGGAGGGAACACACGATACCGACACGTCTCAAAACCCCCTAAAATTTGTAATTTTTCATTTTAAACTGTTTTTAATCAAAATGTTTTTTTCTGATAAAATGTTAAATTTTAAATTATCGTTATAAAAAATAAATTAAACCTTTGAATTATCTTAAAAGGGTTTTAAACAATCAAAATATGCAAACTTTACATAATTATAATCAAATCATTAACAAAAAATTATTTGAGAGCGAGTTACAAGAAAAATCAAGTGTGGCCAAGATTCCGTGCCGCTGAGTGTAGTTTTGGACAGTACGGGAACAGACATAATATTGCCGGAAAATATTTTTCGCTTATTCCTTATTTAATAACACAAAGAAAATGGTTGTATGTTTTAATTGGAGATTTATTCTAAAATAGATTCAAAGAAAAAAAATATTGTACAAAATGAGAAGAACATCGAAAAAATTAGAATTTTAAGATTGAAAATGTTACTAAGGGACCAGTTATAGCTTTCATTGAAACTCATCATTGAAAATGTTAATTTCTTATTTTGAGACACTTTGAAAGCAAAATCAGTAAATATTTTGATGCCAGTAAAAAGCTGATAACCCAATTATTATTTCTAGTCAAAAAAAATATTTCATTTTGGCCCAACCTTTCAAATAAAAAGAATTCTAGGATTTCAATGATCAATGGTAAGGTAATTCAATCATTGAAATAAAGAAACTTACTTCACGTGTTAACTTGGGCCAAAACGAATTTTTTTTTTGACAAAAAATAATAATTAAGTCTGAAGCTTTATATTGGCATCAAAATAATCACTGATTTTGCTTTAAAAGTGTCTCAAAACTTAAAAATTAAATTTTCAATGATGAGTTTCAATGAAATCTATAACTGGCCCCTAACAATGTGAAAAAATCTACAAAATTACAAAAATGTGAAACTCCTTATTGACAAAGAGGGCGAAACATCTGGGAAATAGACAAAAATATTGTGTTCATGCTTTGTTATTACTGGTCTGAGGAAACATACGAAGAAGATGATAAAACGGATACAAAAAAAAGAAGAATTGCTCGTAGGCTTTCCAGATTTGCATGTGGAGCTGTGATGGGATCAGGTTTTCCCATAGTGATACCCGAAAATTCCCTTTTTTCCCACGCCTTTGTTAAAGATATCCCACATTTTACCCACGACTAAATAAATTCAAAAAAATTATATTTCATTGTAATTCAGTTTCGTATTATTTATTTCATTAGGAAAAATAAAATCCCATACATTTTGATTACGCAGTAAAGTTTAGAAACAAATATAAATTTTGAAAATTTACGTTGAATGCACGAGTTTAACAATTTGCAACAAAAAAAGGCAAAAATAAAAGAACAGAAATTAATAGGAACAAAAAAAAACAAACCCAATGAAACTCAAATGACATTTATTATCGAAAAGCATAGTTTCCATTTATAATTTCGTCGTGTAATTTGTGTACAGGATTTTACGTTTCGCATCAGCGGCGTCGGCTATGTGAAATGGATTAAAATTTCGAATAAATTTTATCCGAGGTTAAGATTTGATGTTTCCACGTCAATTCATCAATAAATTTGACGCTTTTTAAATCCAATGCACGTTATGCTTGAATTTATTTCTAAAATTGTTCATTTTATTAAAACAAATTATATTGAACTATGAACAAAGACCCTAATTAGACTGTGACTTTTCACTACGCCATGTCGATGGGGAGATCGGTGAAGGGAACAGAGCTCCTCACCCACAAAATCATCGTCATGGCGTAGTGAAAAGTCACAATCCAAACAGGGTCAAATAAAACATTATCATGCCTGCAAAAAACTCATTCTAAATATCTGGAAGCGTTCATTTTCATTTTGGCATGTTCTTAAAGCCTAGTACGCTGCTGATGCGAAACGAAAAATCCCATACAAAAATGACATAGCGAAATCAGAAACGAAAAATTCCGTTTTGCTTTTCGTTTTGCAGTACGCTGTTCGAAGAGCGAAATGTATAATTGTAGCAGATTATTTGGAGAAGTCTCCGCTCCTTTTTCGCACTGTATTAATTATACAGACTATTTATTGTATGCGGAAAAATGACATTTAGGTTTAATGTGTATTTTTTTTTGTTTATCATTTTCTTACATCATAGGTTTCTCTGATTTTTTGCGTTTATGTTTGATTTTGTTTTTGGAATTAGTGAAACTCTCCAAGGATATTTTCCGTTGTGTTTTCGCAAGCGTTTCGTTGTCTGTTTGGAGATCACAGAAAAATTTCGTTTCGCATCAGCAGCGTACTAGGCTTCAACCTTAAAGCCTTGGTCAAACGGAATTCGGGCTGGCGGTGCGGTTATAGTCTTTTCTATAATTTCAACAACACAAGGTTTTATGGAGTTTTATAAGGTTTTGAAATTTAAGCACAAATGCTCTTCAAAGTTTTAAAAATTAATTCAAATCGAGTGTGTTCATAATTTTCAACCTAATCACGTGGTCATTTAAAAAGAAATATGATTTTTGTGGGATTGAGATGCCCTTTTGTAACCAAAGTAGTACCTCATTTGGCTTTCGAAAATGTAGTATAAAAATTTTAATTGTTTTACTTTTTTTTTGTTTCATTTGGTATATAAAACGCACCTGGTAATTTTTGACACTATAGGTTTGCAAAATTTCAAGGCCCTGCGTCGCGTCTCTTGTGTTTGGGCTATAACATCGAAAGAGAAAAATCCCATTTCAACTCGAAGAAGGTATTCAAATGGGTTGAAGTGTAGTTCAAACACGCTTCAACTCTGAATAGTAAAGAGAAATTTCTCAAAGTTATTTGTGTTCTGTTAGTTCACAATAACTAAATTGAGTCACAATGATTATCAAATTTAATTTATTATTAAAAAAAATTTAAGAAGCAAGAAAATTGTTAAGATCCGCCGAGCCCTTAGGTGGGGCTGGGCCCCTAGGCAGTTGCCTTTTTAATCCACCACTGGATGAGCCTTGTGAATAGAAAAAAAGCTGAAGCTAAAGCTTCGATTTTAAAGTAAAAGCTGGATTTTTGGTGAATAAAATTAAGCTTAAGCTATAGCTACTTAAAGGACCTTGTAGACAAAAAAAAGCTTAAACTAAACTTGGATTTTTAAGTAAAAGCTTGATTTTTGGTGAATAAAAATAAGCTTAAGCTAGCTAGTTAAAGATGTGTTCTAGTCATATCTATTTTAAAATAGCCAACGCTAAATTCATTTTGTTTAAGCTTGTTTTCCCAGCCTAAGCTTCAATTTGTGTGAATAAAATAAACTAGAATATTATTTCAGCATTCTCTTTAGTTAAAGTGCGAATATGGCAGAGTTTTAACGCGTAAAAAAACAATATTTTATAAGATACGGTTTTATAAGATAAGGTTGGAAGTTAGTGATGAGGATTTTCATTGTTTATTTAGATTTTCAAAAGAAAATGTGTAGTCGGCTTTCTGAATTTTACTTATTAGAAGACTCAACGGAGCGTAGAGGAGCTGCACTGAACTCTCAGCAGAGAATGCATATACTTTTGAGATATCTAAGTTAACCGTGATTGCAGTACGGTGTAGGACAAGATCTTGGAGTTGAATGCTCTTCTGTATGTTAACGTACAGACGCAGAGACTGACAGACGATACGATAAAAACTTTTTTTACCCGAAACCAATACTTGCCTTATAGAACAGACAGTGCCAAAACAAAAAACAACTTTACTTTCGGTCTATAGAACAGTGCTAGCTAAATATATTATATACCTAATCGAAACATGGGAATAAAAAACGAACATTTTAAATTACAAAGCTTAAGCTAGAATTTTCTAGCACTAGCCATTTAGCGTTATTATTTTTGTATATACACATAAAACAAAGCTTAATCTAAAACTGTCTAGCTTTTGCTGCTTGTAAAAGCTATGACTATATGGCTTTAGCTTCCTCAAAAAAAAAGATTAAACTTTTTTTGATTCACAAGACCCGATGAAAATAAAATAACAGTTTTAGCTAAAGCTCGTGGAAAATCAAGGCCTATAGTTTGACTTATAAATTCTTCAACTCGTCAACAATGTCTGTTTGCATCTTGTCTGGACCGGAATAGAATGAATTAAGTCGCCTATACAATTTTCTGCTAAATCCAAAAGGTACAGGTGTGAAAGACTATTTTTCAATACAAGAGATTTGTTAATTCCTCGCAAACAGTAGTAGGTTAGGTACCCGGTCGTGAATACTAATATAATATTTTAATTTTTAAGCAACAAATGCTGGGACTCGATCTCACGGTCCTACTCACCATTACAAATTAACTATAACGCTAAATACGTGTTACTATAAATTAAAAAGCAGACATTACTGAAATCTACAAGTTTTTTTGTTTGTTTTTTTGTTCAACTAAAGAGAAATTTGTTCTCACTCATTGGAGAAAAAAAAATTTCTAGAAAATTTTTTTAACATTTTTAAGAAATTTCAAGAAATAAAAATACTTACCTTTTTTACCTAAAAATACATTTTAAATTATTAAAAAAATAAAAAAACAAAAAATAAATAAAAAAAGTGTGATATTTGATGAAAACGAATTAAAACGAATAAAAAACTACGCGAGTGTTTAGTGTTGAATGTTGAAAGAGTAAAGTAAGAGTAAGAAAATTAGTATTCATTTTTATTTATATATTCATATTTTCTTGATTTTCCTTTATTTTTCGTTTTTATTTATTTTTAATAATTTTGTATGTATTTTTAAGTAAAAAATGTTAAGTATTTTTAAGAACACATATTGGGTTTTCATAATAATGACAAAAAAAAATTATACTTAATAACGTGTTTTTGTGATAAAAAATTATATCGAAGTCAAAAAAACGACCTAAAAATGCTTAAAAAAGTGCTTGAACATAATTTGCGGGAAAACCGTTATCCACACAGAAAAAAGTTTTATGGTAGCGAATCTATTTTCTACATAAAACAAAATTTGTTTTTTCATGGGTAGGTGGTACCTACATAATATTATAAACTTCCGAGAAAGTGACAAACTCTACAGTAGTATCTTTTGTCATAAAATGAAGGTCCCCTCCATTAAAATTATGGCTAAATTAAAAAGCTTCTTCTCCATTTCTAAGAAAAAACCCTACACAGGAAGTTTTTTCGACCCCATTTTAGTTTTATTGAATAGCATAAGCTTTTTTTTTTAATTAATTTTATTATTTCGGTTTGCTTTTAAGATCAACAATTTACAGAAATTTGATTTTTTGAATTATTCAAATATATTTTTTAATTAAAATTTAAAAAATCTTTTTTCAACTAGCTCATCCAAAAATGAAGAAATATTAAAGAATAACAAATTCTCCTTTAAGGTTATGTATATAGATATTTATAAACAAATATTAAAATCTAAGGAAACTGCGAAATCAAACTGGAAGTAATGGAAAATTAAATTGAAATACAAATCAAAAGTCAAAACCTCAACCCACAGAAATACCTACAAAAGTTCTATTAAAAAATAAGATTTTGTAGGAATATTTCCAGTTTTTTGTTTTTATCGTTTATAATTTATTTGCCAACATTAAATTCGACAAAAAAAAGTATTTTAGAATTACACAGTAGCTGCAGTTCACAATATATCAACTCATAAAAGAATTCTAGAAGAACTTCTTTTTTTTTGTTGCAAAAATGGATCTCTGATACAGAATCGAAATCTATTAACATGCCATCGGCATCAATTCAGCATCATTATCATCATCAGTAGAATATTGCACATATTTTGAAGAATTATCTGGTGACTCGTCTCAAGTCTCTTTTTCATAAATGGATCAGAAGCAGTCATCGTCACATTTCTCTGATTCAGAATTAAAAGCTATACATTTTCAATCATTATCAACATCAGGAAAATCATTGAAAGCTATATGTTTCTGAACGTTTAGGAAGATCTTTCGGTTCGGTTTTTCGACGAGGTTTTGTTTGGTCACCAGTTCATGGTAATTTTGCATATTCCATTCATAAAACAGTTTGGATACCAGTTACTAGATTATTTACGATGGAATTTTCCCAGAGAATTCACAAAACTATCGGTGCCTGGCAAGAGAGACAAAGGAAATTTTGTAATAACAGGGGTGCTTGGTTAGCAGTTCCATCGTTTGTTCGAACAATTGTAAAATGCCCATTATCTAATATTTTTTGGATTGCTGTTTCTAGAAATATTTTAATTTCATCATCGCTTGATATACTAATTCAATTCCATTTGAGGCAACATCAACATCAAGATTAACAACAAGAACAAATTTTTCATTGAATGACTTTATCGAATTGATTACTCCCATTTTAACACAAAGAATTTTAGACGAAGTTCGAGCTGGACGTTTGGATTACGATTACTTAAACCTGATAGTACGAGAGCTAGCAACGTCGAAAAAAAATTCATTGCAACAGTCATGATTTTTTAATATGTTTCACTGCTCACTAAGTCTAGAGAAATTTTGGTGGTCTGGCTGGTGGGATACATTCCGTTTTTCTGTACGCGTCACTTTTGTAACGTTAAAAAATTGAAAAAAAATTCATTTCAACAGTCTTGGATCCTTTTTAATTTCGTTCGATAAACTGTCTGCAGTTGAAAAATACAGGTCTGGCAGGTGTCAGACGTTGCAAAATACGCCTGACAAGCGATTTTTTAATAAAAGAAAAATAATCGAATTTTAGGAATTTTATTGGGAAAAAAATTATTAAAAAACAATGGTAACACTTACATTATTTTTCCATGGCTTTTTGAAAACAGAGAAATTTATTTTTCTGTACGCGTCACTTTTGTAACGTTAAAAAATTGAAAAAAAAAATTCATTTCAACAGTCTTGGATCATTTTTAATTTCGTTCGATAAACTGTCTGCAGTTGAAAAATACAGGTCTGGCAGGTGTCAGACGTTGCAAAATACGTCTGGCAAGCGATTTTTTAATAAAAGAAAAATAATCGAATTTTTAGGAATTTTATTCGGAAAAAAATTATTAAAAAACAATGGTAACACTTACATTATTTTTCTATGGCTTTTTGAAAACAGAGAAATTTATTCTTTTATATCACATTTAAAAATCTGTATTTATATTAATGGTTTTTTTTATATAATTTTTCAAACTTAAAATTCTATGCTATTAAGTGCCTGTTTATCTTTAAGTATTCGATACTCTTATCAATTCCTAGTCAATCACTGAAAACTAGATGGTTCTTTGTCTTTTTGTTTTCGAGGAAATTGAAAATTAGCAAAACTCTACTTTATTCATGAAAAATTTGTATAATATGATGTGGTTCAACTTAAAACATATACAAGACGTTTTGCACAAAATGTGACGAGTAAATGTTTGGTCAAGAGAATATTTTTATTTAAAAATAGAATACAAAAATGGATTTTTGGTTTTAAAAAAAAGGTATAACATGATGTTGTAAGTGTTTCCGTTGATTTGTTATGTTTTTTTCTATTTAAAGCCGATTTTTCAGAAAATTTCCCCTCCCGCCTTTAAAAGGGGAAATACATCCCCCCTCTACCATAGTTTTTTTCTTCTCTTGACCAAACATTTACTCCCTAGCCTTTCGTCACATTTTGTGCAAAACGTCTTGTATATGTTTTAAGTTGAACCACGTCATATTATGTTTTTCTTCAAGTTACAAAATAGTGTCTGGCACGGTTTTAGCAACGTCAGATTGCTGCCAGATTTATTAATAAATACTAAAAGATACTTGTAGAATTCAATGAGAGAAAAAATATGACTGTTAAAATGACATATCTTGAGTTGGCCTTATGTCAAATTTGTCACGACAAATTTTTCATGAATAAAGTAGAGTTTTGCTAATTTTCAATTTCCTCGAAAACAAAAAGACAAAGAACCATCTAGTTTTCAGTGATTGACTAGGAATTGATAAGAGTATCGAATACTTAAAGATAAACAGGCACTTAATAGCATAGAATTTTTAAGAACAAAAAAAATAAGCATAACATTTTTTTTTTGTTTTTAATTTCAAGTTTGAAAAATAATATAAAAAAAACATTAATATAAATACAGATTTTTAAATGTGATATAAAAGAATAAATGTCTTTGTTTTCAAAAAGCCATAGAAAAATAATGTAAGTGTTACCATTGTTTTTTAATAATTTTTTTCCGAATAAAATTCCTAAAATTCGATTATTTTTCTTTTACTAAAAAATCGCTTGCCAGACGTATTTTGCAACGTCTGACACCTGCCAGACCTGTATTTTTCAACTGCAGACAGTTTATAGAACGAAATTAAAAAGGATCCAAGAGTGTTGAAATGATTTTTTTTTTTTTAATTTCTTAACGTTACAAAAGTGACGCGTACAGAAAAACGCAACGTATCCCACTAGCCAGACCATCAAAACTAGACTTAGTGAGCAATACAACATATTAAAAATCATGACTGTTGAAATGATTTGTCTAAAACGTTGCTAGCTCTTAGACTATGATAGGTTAAAAGGTTTTGTTATGGATTATTGGAAAATACAAAATCCTCGGGGTGACAGTGATGTTAAATAAATAAAATAAAACCAAATTAGTTTGAATTACAAACAAAAAATCATCGCCCGGTCCCTTTGAAAGAAATAAGATTAAAATTTTTAAAGAAGAAGAAGAAGAAGAAGAGGAAGAGAAGAGAACAATATAAGATGAATTCAAAAAACTCTTCTACTTGTTGAGTCTTATAAAAGAAACAAAAATGGAAAAACAATACACAAATACGACATACGTTACAGTGACGCCAGATCGTGGGATTTATCCCTTTTCGTGGGAATTTCACGTTTAAAATAAGCTAAAAGGGAAAAAGGGATTTGAAGAATCTCATAGTACAAAAAAAGGGATTTTAGGGTTTTCTCAATTTTTTTTCCTAAATTGTTCATTTTATTATGAAACAGAAGTTGTATTCAGCTATGGTCGAATAAAACGATGCCAAGCATATTACGAACTCATTCTAAATATCTGAATCTTTTCATTTAGATTTTTGCATTTTGATCTACTAAAATCTAGTACGCTACAGATGCGAAACGAAATTTTTTTTACCGTAAACGAAAACCGCCGTTCTAGTTTTTGTTCTGCAAAACTACATATACATACTCGATGAGCGAAATTGATAATACAAGCACAATATTTGGAGAAGTTTGTTTTCTTTTTTTGAGCATGAATAATTAAATGACACTTGAGTTTTATTGCTTTTTTTGTTGTTCATATTAATTTCTGTGATTTTATTTTTGTTTTATTTTTTTGCAAAAGGTTAAACTTACTATTCAATGTAAATTTTTAACGTTTCTGCCAATGCGGCATGAAAATTTGTTTATAAATTACAAAGAAATTTAGGTTTTTTTAAATTTTTCGACAAGGGATAATTGTGGGATATTTATCAGAAAGACGTGGGATAAAAAGGAATTCTTGAGTATCAATGTGGGAAAACCTGCTCTCAAAGTATGAAGAAATAAAAAAAAATATTAATATTTCTGCAAAAATAAAAGTAAGTACAAGTTTTGGAACTTTGATACGGTTTTCACACCGAACCAAAATCTTGGATTTCGGCAACAAGATTCCCAAATCTCGTTGAATCGTTCACACCACACATAAACTAGATTTTGTTTGACCCTTCAAACAAATTTCAGTGTTAATAGAAACTACAAAAACAAATTCCCAAAACTAATACACACATTTCCATCTTTTCTCTCGCTTTCTGTTGAAAAAATGCGCAAAACGGGATGAAATCCCACTATCTCAGTACATTACACTCAATAAATTTTTGAATTGAATTGAATTTTATTGAGACTTAAGAAAATTTTACAGAGTACAATTCAGATTATACATATTACTTAGCAAAGCTATGTTTAACTGCGGCTATAATGTATTGCCTGCTCTATCTAGTTACATTTTTGGGTAGCCTCGTGGCTGTCATTTATAATATATAAGAAATATATAGTCATTCTGCTCTTGCTCAGGAGCAGTATTTCAGTTACGTGTTGGCTGTTGCAACGGATACAAAAATATACATATATATACAATACCTACAAATACAAATACCTTATAAACTAATATGCCATAGAATACATTTATATACATAAAATTTCGTGTTATAGAGCGAGAACGCTCTATGTAGAATTTTCAAATTTAATGAAATCACTTTTACATAAATAGGTATAATTAATTAAATTTTTTCCATATGTATTATGACCTTATTAGTAAGATCAAACATTCCTGGGCTGGGTTTGCAATAGTGCATTCTGTCACTCCAATTTTCCAAGACCTTGTTGGTGTTTTCGGGCTGTAGCTCACGGATTGCTTGGATGATATTGACCTTAAGTGCTTGAATCGTTTCTGAGTTCTTGGCATAACATCGGTCCTTCACGGTTCCCCACAAAAAAAAGTCCAAAGGGGTCAAATCGTATCTCCGAGTCGGCTAATTGACATCGCCAAGACGGCTAATAACAAGATTTGGGAATTTGGTGCGCAAAAGATCGATTATGGCATGGCGAGCCATTCTTTAAGAACAAGAGGTCGTCCAAATCCATGTCTTCAATTTCTGTAAAAAAAAACATGGCTCTGTAACGCCCACCGTTGACTGAAACGTTTGTCCCAGCCTCATTTTCGAGTCTCACACTCTCGGCTACAGCAGCCACATTCTTGTCTGTACGCACTATACGACGATGGGGACCATGAGTGTTGTCCACTAGCATACCAGTCTCACAAACTTTTTGCACAAATTTGCGTACAGCAGGCGCGGTGGGTTTGGAAATAAGTTTTCAATATTTCCCAACGTTGTTCAAGCGTAAAGCGACTCATTTCGTTCCGCGGAGGTATGATACTGACTTTTTGTCAAGATTTCGAGCAGGAAACAGCTATCAAAATAACCTATGATTTAAAAAGAAACCACTAGATGGCCCACCCGTTATATATGCTTCTTGCGGTAGTCAGAGTTGGAAAAAAACAATATTTATATCAAAAGAAGAAGACTGAGGTTATGTTTGCTAAAAAAAAACTTAAATAACAATGAACAAACATATATACCTACACATGTATGTATGTATGTATGCACATATTTTGAACAATGAAATATTTTTAAAAATATATGAAAAAATCTAAATATACAACAAATTGTTACAAATTATGTGATAAGCCTAGACAATATAAAAATGAAATAAATAAATTAAATTTTATTTAAGGGGGCCTTCCTAGTAGATATACGAAATAAATCTCCGAATTTATTTTTTGAAAATATCTTATCAAGGAACTTATAAAAAAATAATATTTGAGAAAATGAGGGAAAACTTAATTTTTTTTACACCTCTATTACGATCATGAATATCAATTGATAGTTAATAAAATATATTGAATTTGTTTCAAATTAAGACTAAATATCTAAAAAAAATTCACAACGGTTAAAATTTCTCTCAATTGGTTTTTTAAATATCGATTTTAATTATTTATCAAATATCAAAAAGTGGTATGATAATTACTACTACAAATTCCATCGGGAGAACGTTATTTCTTATTCAATTATCTGAAGGTGTATAAGTACCAAACAACTTTATAAAGAAAAATTCAACAAACAAAAACAAAAACTCAAACTTAATGAATATGGTTCATGAGTGTGGTTCTTGGGTATATTCTAAGAAAATTATCGTTCTACAGTAAAGGTCTATCTCTTTTTTTGACATCATTTATCGAGGATTTAAAAAACGCTTACTTTGGTGTACCCTTACCCATGTTAACAAGAATTGCTCTGCCAATTTGTAGAAACTTCATTAAGGTCTTTGTTTTAAGAAGAAATACTAGAAAACTGCATTTGAATCAGGGTTCTGAATTTACTTCGATCGAAGTAGATCAACTTTGATTTTGAGAAAAAAAAATTAATCTACTTCTCTTTTTTAGGATCTACTTCTCTTTGAAAAAATTCTTACCCAACATTTTGAAAGACAGCGCTGATTACTCGTATTACATAATTTTGTAAACGACAGCACTGTTTTCTTCCATTCAACTCCAACCAACAGAAAGTTTTTTCTGTGAACGTTTTTGCTTTATTTCTTTTCTTCTTCTATTTTTCCTACCTACTTAGACCTTAATACTTCCCAGTGATAGAAATTGACTTTTTTCGATTGTACTGAACGCTGAAACAAAATAGTACTGAAAAAAAAAAACCAAATAGTACTGGGCTCTTTTAAATGGATAAAAACTAGCAAACACACGAATTCAAAAATTAAATTGATTTATTAACAAGAACAAAAAAAAATTAATTTGTTTTAAATATTAAGGTAACATACATAGTAAAGGAACTTCATTATTATAGCTAAATAAATAACGGACGGATCCCGTATCACAGTAAGGAGCCAGTTTTAGGTTTCATTGAATCTCATCATTGAAAATTTAAATTTTTAGTTTTGAGGTTTTTAAAATCCTTAATCATTATTAAACTGCCAGGTTTATTTTGTCATTAAAATAATCACTGATTTTCCTAAACATCTGTAAATTAAAGGCAGAACTTTCAATGATTATTACGTATAACTGGTGCCTTAAATAAGAAAATAATAGTAAGTTAGATAATTAACTTTTTTTTTACTCTAAAAGTTCTTCTTTGTGAAGAGGATTGTTTGTCACGTTTTTATTCACAAGATCTTTATTAATTACAAAACTGTGACAACATTCCTTTTTTAAAAGATTTTTGGTTTCTATCAGTGTAGAACACATTGGAAATTGTAATCGAATTCTTAGTTTAGTTTTTATTATATTTTGATATGAAAAAATTATTTCATGAATATTTTGAAAGATAAACTCATTGCATTCATTTTTCAAAAAACAATTTTTGCCCAAAATTCCGATACAGATATTTATATTCGCAGTCAGCTAGAGCTCTATATTCGTTGCTTATAGCTTCAATATTTTTGTGTTTATTAGGAAAAAACTTTAAAACAAATTGAACGATATAGTTAACTTGACCATCCAATACTGCACTTTGTGAGAAATTTTGAAGTGCGTTTAAGAAAACGACATTGAAATCCAATCTTCTTCTAATATCTTAGCAGAATTGTTATGTAAAATATTTTAGCATGATTTTTGAAGCTCTCTGCTCTGTATATCTTTTTCACTGAACTTTTTAAAAGTGTATAAGATTTCACATTCGATGACGCAATATATCTCCATATTTGGTAGGTGATTTTGCAAAAGCCAACAAAGGCTTTTCATCAAAAGATTCTTTTTTATTTTTAATTTTCCCGCAGACGGCAGAATATAGCCATGTCAAACAATTTCTACGTAATTATTTAAAAATTTATTTCATTGTTGGAAGCAAAATAATAACGTAGATGAAGATAATTAGAAAACTACTTCTGTTTAAGTGGAGCGATTGAATATATGATGAGCCCAACTGTCGTACCTGGGCGAAACGAAACTTTTAGAGTTGAGGTCACTTGAACTTAAAAATTGGAAGCTAAATATGTACTCTTACATATTCAGTTCAGTATTTAAAAGCAAATGAGCGCCTTCAGCCCAAGTGGGGATGGTTTTGATATTGGGCAATTGGGCTTTAAGTATGTTCGCATCGCACATAGATTTCTTTAGAAGATAGTTAAGAGAAAATTATCAATTTTGTACAAACAATTCAAAATTGTACTGAAAATGGCAAAGATGTACTTACGTACTGAGAACATCAAATTGTACTGAATTCAGTACAATAGTAAGGCTTTTTCCATCAGTGACTTCCTTTATGTGTATGATTATATTGATTGGCTTCTGTTTACAGTTTTTAAATGAAAGAACTGAACGAACTTCCTTCTGTTTTCAGTTCTGCTTTGTATTTTTCTTGTAAATATTATTCCTCGCGTTCGGGGATCTATCCAATGGGTGTCAACCTATCCCAAAAATTTTCGGATACGTTTGGTTGTTGTTGCATTAGCTGTTTTGTCACTAGGGATTACGACAACACAAACCTATCCGGATAGCTTTGGATTGATCCCCGAACGCGACCATTGTCTATTGATGTTTATTCAGTAATCACTAATCAGTTATCAGTTTATTCTTTCCATGAGCACATTCTTGTTTGTTTTATAACAAACATACTATTAAAAATATATAATAAAAAAGTAAGATATTTTTAAAACTGATAAAAGATTGTGTTTTATGAAATAGGTATGTTTATTGGTGTTTTTAGAAAAAAAGTTTTAAGTGTGGATGATGGAAACAGAAGTACACCGGACGAAATTCAACAACCAGATGCCACAGCCGCCACCACCACCGCAGAGTACGTAGGGAAAAAAATTCTACATCATGTACATCTTTCTTTCATTTAACGTATTTTTTAAATAAAACATAAATAATATAAATATCTGTATTTTATAGAAAATCGCACACGACGTCCATTGTACGAGAAACTCCATATACGTCGGCAAACATGATTGTAGATTGCGATTAGGAAGAAAGCAATAAATGCCAAAAATATGACCAAAAATTCAAGAAAGAATGGGAATCAAGCAACTGCTTTTTGCAAGTTGTGCAAAAAGACTTTAGCAAGCAATATAACTAATTTGGAACGTCATGCGAGGTCCAAAACCCCATCAAGAAAGAAGCTGAAATGAAAAACCAAACTTTCATACCAAATATTGTTGAGAAGCTCTCCAGTTCCGAATTATTGAAGGATAACAAAGTAAAAAAGGAAGTTATTATGGTAATGTACTGCGTACAAAATTTTTGCCTTTTAGTATAATGGATTCTTTGCCTGGATTATTGTGAGCTCTCTCCACCACTGAAATCAAGTGCGGTAATTTCCCTATACAGCAACAGAACAATTGCACAAAAATTAAAAACCAAATATTTTTCGCTTATAATAGACGAGAGCACAGATATAAGTTCCAAAAAGTGTTTGGTTCTTATTGCGCGTCACCAAGAACATGGTTTAGTCAAAGATACTTTCTTTGGTTTACTGGAATTGGAAGATTCAATAGCACTTTCCATTTCAACAACGATTAAGCTATATTTAGAGGATTTGAAAATTCCTCTGAAAACTTAATAGGTTTAGGCACTGACAATGCTGCAGTCATGAAAGGATCTTTCAATGGAGTCAAAACACATTTGAAATCATTGAACCCAAATATGTTTTACTTAGGTTGCACTTGTCATTCGCTCAATCTGTGCACTAAAGCAGCCGCAAAGCAAATTCCATTCGAAATTGAAACGTTAATAAAAACTGTTTTTAATTTTTTTTCGCACAGTCCAAAAAGATTAACATTCCAAGAATACTTTAATGTAATAGAACATAATATGCTAAATACCTATTCTACGCGGTGGCTGACAGTTTAGGGAGCTGTAGACAGGGTTTTAGAGAAATGGACGCCTTTGCAACATTATTTTTTATTATTGTCTTCCGAAGAAAAACAGGACCATAACATTGAAAATATAATAGAAAAACTGAATGATGAGAACAAATTATATTTACTTTTTATGTCTTACATTCTGAATATAATTAATGAAATGAATAGAATATTTCAGTCGGAGAAAACTATATGATTCATTTACTTCTGCCAGTTGTTAAGCAAAATTTTTTGAAATTGCTTAGCAATTTTATTGAAAGTGAATTCTTATCTACTGAAATTGATTTTTAAAATCAAAATTATCATGCTCCTATTCAAAGTATATTTTGTGGAATTGAGTTTCAAAAAAATGGAAACAATGTCTCGAATAAAACTATTTTACAAATAAAACAAAAAATTATAAAATATTATATTGCTTTGTGTACTCAAATCAAATCAAGATTTGAATTTGAAGACAATAAACTTTGCTTAATACAATATTTAAACCCAACTAAAATTCAAGATGGTGATTTAATACCTATCTATTTTAAATCTAGTTGAGGCATTTCCTTTTCACAAATGCTCTATCGAAATTTTAAATGATGAATGGATATATAAGTAAAATAGAACAAAGTGATTTGCCTAAATACAAAAAATATAATGGAAGAATTTGTTTTCAAAAATTTGTCAGAGTATATGCTGAATTTAGCTATATTGCCTCACAGTAGCACCCAGGGGCGGACTGGGAGTCAAAGGGCCTCCCGGGAATTTAAGAAAAAGGGCCACAAAATATTAAAATTAGTAGAAGTAATAAAAAGAGATTGTAAACTAAAATGAGCATCATAAACCATTCAGTAAAAAATCAGAACTACTAGTTCTGGCTGGTTCATATTTTAGTAGTATATTTAGTAGTCGTAGAAAAGTAGTTGGTTAAAAACTCCGTAGTTCTCGTGTAAAATTAAATAAGTGATGTTGCTAATACACTACCTGCAAACTAACTCTGTTAATATTACCCGAGTGAAATAGATTAAAAGAAATAGTTTATTTTAACACCCTGATACGGTTAATGTGTATTAAATTTGATTAAACAATCTTGATTTGATATTGGAGATTTTCAACGTGTTTTTTTTTTATAAAATAAATAAAAGATATTATTTTAATTTTAATAATTTAAAAACACGTATTTTATTTATTTATTTACTTAAATGCATTTCGGAAGCTATGCATCCATCGCCAGTAAGTTTTATATAAATAATTTAATACAAACAATTTTTTTTGATAAATTAAAATATAAAAATAACTCATTACAAACAAAAACAAACTACGATGGACCAATAGCAGTTCCAATTTTCAAAAATTTTTATAATAGATCTTAAATTTACTATAAATTTGTTTGTGTAGTTTGTTTTTGTAATTAGTTATTTGTATTTAATATATCAAAAAATTTTGTTTGTATTATTTATATAAAACTTACTGACAGTGCGTGGATGCATAGCTTCCGAAATGCATTTAAGTAAATATATAAACAAAAAAAGTGTTTTTGAGTTATTTGAAATAATATCTATTATTTATTTTAAACAATATTACAAATTGCTAATCTTAAACAAATTTCTCGGTTAATATAACAAAGTCCTTCGTTTAATTTAATCTCGACAGCTCGTTTAGAACCACGGTCTAGTGACTTACGTTACCAGTCTCAACCATTCCTGTCTGCGTGTTATTGGAAGGAATGGAAGGGACCTACAATTTTCTGCCGAATACGAACGGCCAAGACGAGAAGCACTTTTTCACGAGAAGAATTTTTCGATTCCTCGCAAGATGCTATAGCCCGTGAAAAAATTTCTGTTTTTTAAAGTGGAATGGCTGGGAATCGAACCCAAGACTTTCGGCGTAACAGTCCTATACGCTCTAACCATTACGCCACGGGCTGCTACCTACAATTTTTCTACCTAACTTAACTAAAAATCAATCCAAATTTGGCTTACATTTTGGGAATTGGGGTATTCACTTTCTCAACTTCCGTATCTGTGTTAGGAAAAAAGGACTTAAACATAAAAAGTCATGTTTAGCTTCGTGTGCAGTAAAGAGAAATGTAAATTGATTTTTGAAAACATTGCTGCCATAACGCAAATTTTATAATTAGTGTTTCCTTCTTTTACAGGAACTTTGGAAATACTCATAACAATCAAAATTTCATTGTTGTTCTTTTTTATTTTTTTTGTCACCCTGAAATATGTTTCATCAACTACCGTTTGAGTTTTTTTTACTTTCGCTGATATTAAACATTTCCACGAAAGATTTGCAAATTTTGGCTGCAACATCCAATTCATTTTTATTCTTTACGCGTCTTTTGGAACATTATAGTGCAATTTGGGGGCCTCCTTAGGTTACCAATGGGGCCACAATAGCTCAATATTTAGTTCCAAGTATCCCATCTATATTTTCGTTTAAAGTGTCATAAGAGTACGGTGGGGACTCAATATTTATTTAACGGGTCATCAATACAGTTGTGAGGAACCAATAGTTTTATACTCATTGTGGAGGCCCTTAGCAAGGCTGTGGGCGCCTCTAGAGATTCTTTTGGGGCCACAATAGCTGTATATTTACTGTAAAGCCCTTAAAAAAATCCAATTTTATAGAAAAATTTTCGTTTAAAAGTACAGAAAGTACTGGAGGAGCTTTTGTGCATATTTTACTAGCCCAGGGGCCCAACGGGCAAAATCCCGGTGGTCCATTCCGCCCCTGGTAGCGCCGCAGCTGAAAGAAAATTTTCAGACATGAATTTAGTAAAAAACAAGTTTAGGAATCGTTCAAAAGTAAGCACCGTGGAAAATTTAATGTTTTCGAGGTCACTTACAGAAAAACGTAAAGATATTTATGAGCCACCTTTTGAATTGATAAAATTCATACAAAAATACAAGTTCACTAATGGTAAATTTACTTTAAGGTAGTTATATTTAATTACTATCGTGTTACAAGTCTGAAGTCTGAATTTACTTTTATATGTTATGTTTATATAATTTATTTTTTGTTTTTTTTTAAGTCTTTATTTACTGTTATATTTACATTTAATTTGTTTCTATTGAAGTCTGAAGTTTGTGTTATAGTTATAGATATTTATTTTAATTGAAGTCTGAATTTCTTGTACCTTTTAAGTAGTTACCTGTACACAATGAAAAATAATCAAATAATAGATACTGAATAAACTTTTTTTAAGAATTTTGTTTCGAAAAATTTGTTTTTTTTTTAATTTCCTAAAACTACTTCGAAAATTTTGGATCTACTTCAGTTTTTTTCCGTTTCTACTTTGAAAATTTAAAACCTAATTCCAAACCCTGATTTGAATAAAGGTTATATTTTGTCCCAGTCTTAAGATATCCAGTTTCTAGCCTGTTTCATTTTTCCTGCCCATGCTAATTTTTGACTTTAAGGCCGATTTTCTCGAAAAAAGCGTAATAAACATAACCTTTTAATATTTATTTCTTGTGAACGTAAAAAAAAATTAAAATCAATGACAAGATCGTAGAAAAACCCTTAGATTTTATGATACTGGGGAAAACCGGCAGCAGGTTAAATTAAAAAAAGGCTTTTTGTTGTCTTAAGCACCAAATGCTATGAATAAAAAATTATTTTCTGTGGTTTTAGATATTTTTTTGATTTCTAAATGTGTAACAAAACAGTTATAACAGTTCTGCTTGGTTTTGTATGCATGCCAGAGCCCGATTTTGGATTTTACGTTGAATATTTATTGATTTTAACTGCTGTCGCTTTTTGATGACGCTTCGAGGATATGCCTTTCTAATTCATTTAAAGTTGTCATTTTAGTGTTATAAACAAGTTCTTTCATTTTTCCCCATACAACAAAAATCTAATACAGTAAGAACGGGAGATCCTGCAGACCAGTGAACTGGTCCATTTCTTCCTATCCAACGATTACCGTACACTTCATCTAGCCAAATTTTTACCTCACGACCGAAGTGGGTCGGAGCGCCATCCTTTTGGAAATATGATGAAGCTAGTTGAATAAGTGGAATGTCCTCCAATAGTTCTGGTAAATCATTGCGCAAAAACTTCAGATAGTTTGTAGAATTCAGTCTGGGTAATAGTTTGAGGGGCCGATTAATTTATTTCCAATTACACCTGCCCACATATTGACGCGTAATCTGTGTTGAAATGATTTATGTCTCTTTGAATGTGGATTATCTGGAGCCCATGTATGAAGATTGTGGAAATTTGTTATCACATCTCTTGTAAATTGGGATTCGTCCGTCCACAGAATTTTGCTAATAAACTCTTTGTTATCTAAGCTCCTCTCCAGGAAATTTAATTCTCTTTTCGAAATCACCAGGAAGCAGTTCTTGCACAGGGTTATGGTGGTATGGATGAAGTCGTTCTCCATGCAGTACATGAGAAATTTTACGTCTGGAAACATTGAATTGCAAAGCTAAACGAAAAAAAATTAATAGGTTATGTTTATTACGCATTTTTTCGAGAAAATCGACCACAAAATTAAAAAAAATTGCGTTGGCAGGAAAATGGAACAGGCTAGAAACTGGATATCTAGAACTGGATATGAGACAAGATATCAACTTTATATAAACGCGGTTATTTGAGTTAATACCATTTAAATTAAAGAGGCAGAAATAACAATCATCATGGGGATTTTTTGGTTCATCGGTGTTTTGAGCTTTAAAGAACGTCTTGTTCCACTTGACCATAGTCGCTAACAACACAGTTTTGACAAACAGTTTTAGGCACCCATAGCACATTTGCATTTTAAAGTTATCAAAATAAGCTGTTTTCACGAATTCTGTAACCAATTTTAAAAAAAATTTTAGCCTCATTTACCGCAAATGTAACAAAAACAGTGTGGTATATTAAAAAAGTCTCTCCGTGATGTAGACATTGTGATTTCTTTAAAACTGGACGACATTTAGAATAGGTGTCCCCGACCAGCCAACTCAAAACTCATTTAAATGAATTTGAATGTGTTAAGCTAAGTACAGACGATTGTCAGATCTTACAATATTGTCAGATCTGTCAGTGAAAAAAATGTTTCAAATGTCTTACAATCGTCTGAACATACAATTTTGTCTTACAATATTGTTAGACACGTCATTGTCAGGTATCTTACAATCGTCTGAACACACAATTTTTATCATTGCCAGTCGATTAGGACATTGTCAGACTCATTGGTCATTGTCAGAATGAAAATTTCTTCATCGTTTGAAATGTCAATGAGTTGGTTAAAGAGAGACAAAAAATAGCTGACAATCAAATTGGGAAGAAATCTACCAACCGTGTGAACGGACAATTTTTCATTGCAAGAAATATATCAATTGTCAGCTAATTGTTAGCTATTGTCAACAACAACAACAACAACAACAACAACAACAACAACAACAACAACAACAACAACAACAACAACAACAACAACAACAACAACAACAACAACAACAACAACAACAACAACAACAACAACAACAACAACAACAACAACAACAACAACAACAACAACAACAACAACAACAACAACAACAACAACAACAACAACAACAACAACAACAACAACAACAACAACAACAACAACAACAACAACAACAACAACAACAACAACAACAACAACAACAACAACAACAACAACAACAACAACAACAACAACAACAACAACAACAACAACAACAACAACAACAACAACAACAACAACAACAACAACAACAACAACAACAACAACAACAACAACAACAACAACAACAACAACAACAACAACAACAACAACAACAACAACAACAACAACAACAACAACAACAACAACAACAACAACAACAACAACAACAACAACAACAACAACAACAACAACAACAACAACAACAACAACAACAACAACAACAACAACAACAACAACAACAACAACAACAACAACAACAACAACAACAACAACAACAACAACAACAACAACAACAACAACAACAACAACAACAACAACAACAACAACAACAACAACAACAACAACAACAACAACAACAACAACAACAACAACAACAACAACAACAACAACAACAACAACAACAACAACAACAACAACAACAACAACAACAACAACAACAACAACAACAACAACAACAACAACAACAACAACAACAACAACAACAACAACAACAACAACAACAACAACAACAACAACAACAACAACAACAACAACAACAACAACAACAACAACAACAACAACAACAACAACAACAACAACAACAACAACAACAACAACAACAACAACAACAACAACAACAACAACAACAACAACAACAACAACAACAACAACAACAACAACAACAACAACAACAACAACAACAACAACAACAACAACAACAACAACAACAACAACAACAACAACAACAACAACAACAACAACAACAACAACAACAACAACAACAACAACAACAACAACAACAACAACAACAACAACAACAACAACAACAACAACAACAACAACAACAACAACAACAACAACAACAACAACAACAACAACAACAACAACAACAACAACAACAACAACAACAACAACAACAACAACAACAACAACAACAACAACAACAACAACAACAACAACAACAACAACAACAACAACAACAACAACAACAACAACAACAACAACAACAACAACAACAACAACAACAACAACAACAACAACAACAACAACAACAACAACAACAACAACAACTTTTTTCATTCAGAAGGATTTATAAATAGTTTTAGCTGCGGTAACACTGGTACCTACAGAAAAAAAGGAAACAATTCTGCCGTGAAGGGTATGTATGAATATACCAATGCTTTTTTACTTGCGATATATAGGAACTATATGGCAAGTTATGGATTCGTAAAAAATCGATCTCGGGATTTTGATCAAAGTTGAAATTACGTGATAGCGAATTCTAAAAAAGTGGGCCTCGCATCTGTCCGTCTGTCTGTCTCTTCGGCTGCAATCTAAACGGGTCGGTTGATTTTCTTCAAAGTTGGTACCATAGAGTACCTATATTAAATAGAGAACCGACTCGTACCCCCCTTGCCTGAAACACCCTTAAATTTTATTTTAGCTCAATGAGAGAAAACTCTCTTAAATTCCCTGTCCGTGAATACGTGTGAATTGTTGATACAACAACAATTGGTGCCAAAAAGTTGAAAAATTGAAAAACACCCGATTTGCGATCATTTAAATGCTTATATCTTTGGATCCAATGGTCGGATTTTCAAAATTTAAAATTCAAATTAAAGCCAGAATGACAGTCGAGTACCAGCTAAAACCGTTAAAAATTTCTTACTAAAAAAATTTAATTAATTTTTGAAGAATAATTTTCATCAAGCCAAACGTAACGAAGAAGAGGAATACACAAGAAAAAAAATAAAAAAAAGTTTGCTACTAAGAATATACTGGTTGGAGGGAGATAGTAATTCTAAAGACGGTGGAGTGCGTGAAACAAAACAGCATAACCTTGGCAAATTGGGTTCGCATCGGGAAAAAATTTGCTATACATATGTAAGTATGCACGTTTGTGGTAGGTATTTTTCATTCATTATTTGTTAAGGTGCCTTCATATGCTTAGTTTGGTTGGCTGATAACTTTTATTCTAATAGTCGGATCGTTAAGGTTGAGGTCTTAAAATTCAGGCTGAATATCATTTTTTACAAAATCATTGCAGAGTAACATAAAAGTATGTTTACAATACAATATGTGTAAGATAGGTACAATATATTATTAATTATCATTAATCATTAATTTTGTCTATTAAGGTAGCCATTTCTTTTTCTTTCTTTTACAATCTTTAAAGCTATTAACTATAGTTAATAATCAATTGTATCAATTCAGGTTGAATATCAGGCTACATATTTTTTACAAAATCATTGCAGAGTAACATAAAAATATGTTTTCTATAGATGCAATAACTTAAGAGTTATGAGGTGATAAATAAAACAACAGAAATACATATGTCAATATCTCGGCTAAAAAAATTTCCAAAAATCTTAAAATTTTACAAAACAAGTAGATAGCCAATATCTATCATCTGTATGATTTTGAGATTTTTTAAAGCATCCGCCAAAAAGTAAAAACCTAATTTAATTTTTAATTTTTGAATTTAACGGACTCTTATTTTGAATATCTGAGCGCATAATCCACCATATTTCAAACTGAGCGTGTCTCCTATGCTCAAATGTAGTGGGGTCATCGGGTCGCATTTAAAATGCACGGGACCACTAATACATGCTTATGCAAAAGTAGATTTCAGTGTTCTAGCAGCTTGTAGGTCGAAAGAGAACAAACCCAGGGTTCGGACTTTACTTCGATCGAAGTAGATCTACTTCGATTTTGAGAAAAAAATTTAATCTACAGGGTGGCGCACCAATTGTGGTACAATAAGAAATTCAAATAACTTTTTTTTTAATCGATGTATTTCATTTATTTTTTTTTTATTGGTTAGAAAATTAAATTTTATTTTAAATAGTTAGTTGTTTTTATAGATTATAGACCGCAAATGACCTCCACGCATATGCGGCACCTGGTCAAAAAATTATTCATTGCGGCCTGAAGAGTTGAAGTTGGGATCGCCTCAATTATTGTCGTTATGGACTGCTTTAATTCAGTTAAATTCCTGGGCTTCGTTTTATACACCTCTTGCTTCACATAACCCCATAAAAAGAAGTCTGGTGCAGTCAGGTCAGGTGACCTTGGGGGCCAGCGAAGAGTGGAGTTCCTAGAAATTAATTTGTTTGCGAATTTTTTGTTTAGCTCCGCCATAACTGGTCTGGCTATATGTGCAGTTGCTCCATATTGCTGAAACCAAATGTTGTTGAATGGTATACGTCTTCGGCGCAGTTCTGGGTAAAAAAACTCCTTCAACATCTTTAAATAACGGTCCCCATTGACAGTAACGGTTACACCGTTTTCTCCAAAGAAGTACGGCCCGACAATACACCTTGATGAAACTGCGCACCACACAGTGACTCGTTCTGGGTGCAGTTCCGTCTCATGGAGCATTTTTGGATTAGACTCATTCCATATACGGCAATTTTGCTTGTTTACATTGCCGTTAAGATAAAAATGGGCCTCATCAGACATGAACAAACAATTGATCAATGTGTTGTCTTCTTCGGCCATTGATATCATTTGTTGGCAAAATTCCAGGCGAACAGGCAAATCCTGAGGGTTTAACTTACTAGTAATTTGGATTTTGTACGGAAACAAGTTTAAATCGTCATGAAGTATCCGTTGTAATGACCGTCTACTAATTCCAATTTGCCCCGATAAGTTTCGGGTCGAAACGTTCGGATTGGCCTGTATTGCAGATGCTACTGCTGCGATTGTATCCTGAACCCGAACATTGGCATCTCGATGGTACGGCCTTCGTGCGATGCTTCCAGATTCGGCAAACATGTTTACAAACCTCATAATGGTCCATCTACTCGGGGGATTACCGCCAAACTCCCGCCTAAATTCCCTTTGGACGGAAATGACGGACTGCAAAGCATGGTACCGTTGCACTATCCAAATTCTTTTCTCCGTATCCCAAGCATCCATTTTTATAAATCTAAATAGTAACCTACAAAACAAAAAATAAAAATAAGCCGATTACTCACACAGAAAAAAAGTTATTACGTTTTATTTTTGTAGCACGATTCGTGCGCCACCCTGTACTTCTCTACTCCTCTTTTTTAGGATTTGCTTCTCTTTGAAAAAATTCTTAACCAACAAATTTAAGGACAGCGCTGGTCAACAAAATATTTTTAAATATTATATTGCTTTGTGTACTCAAAATAAATCAAGATTTGAATTTGAAGACAGTAAACTTTGCTTAATACAATATTTAAACCCAACTAAAATTCAAGGTGCTGATTTAATATCTATGTTTAATTTGTTTCTATTGAAGTCTGAAGTTTGTGTTATAGTTATATTTTTTTTTATTTTAAGTTTGACTTTCTTGTTCTCAATTAATTATTTATTTATTAATGAAAAATAATCAAATAATACTGAATAAACTTTTGTTAAGAATTTAATTCGAAAATTTTTTTTTAATCTCCTAAAACTACTTCGAAAATTTTGGATCTACTTCAGTTTTTTTCCGTATTTACTTCGAAAATTCAAAACCTAAGTCCGAACCCTGAACAAACCCCTTAAGGGTAGGTCTAGTTCAGAAACAAACTCAGAACTCATGTAAATGCATTTGAATATATTAGTTAAAGAATATGCGATTCTCTTCTTAGCAAATTATTTTAACTTTATCTCTTATGCTATTCTTTTCTCAGCACAGAGGGACATGCTATGCAATTCACAGCAGACAGAGTTGCACAAGCGCACACAAGGATTATATTTATGTGCAGAAAAAACCTACTGTGACTGACCGGTGGCGGCGACGGCATTTTGCCCATGAAATTTTGTGTATATTTTTTTTTTTTACTATCGTTGTTTTGTCTTTTGGATATATGAGAAATGAGAATATGTATTAGGTATATGAACGAGCGAATAAGGTGGCAATATATTGCTATTGGTTGCGGTTTGGTGGCGGTGGATTTTTTTATTTTTTGCATGAACATTATTATGTAGGTATAGACTGCAGAGTATATATCGAGATGTTAGTATACATGCAAAGAGGTATAGGTATATTATTTGTTCGTTATGATCTAATTGAAAAAGGAATAAAATGTTCTTTATTAGTTATTACGTAAAATGTAAGTTTTGTTTTGAAATTTTTTCAAAGAACCGGTCACTGGGCGACTCATTCATACGGTTGTAATGTAGGTTGGGCTATAATTATGAAAAATGTAGGTACATGACGTTTTCGAATTTTTTTCATTTATTTTTCAACAAAATTATTTAAGATTTTTTTATGAAATTTTTTTTTTTTTAGAACGTTTTAATGTATGAAATGGATGATAGATATATATGTTTTATATATCAAAATAAGCGCTTACTTGTTTTTAAGCGAATAAAAGTCATTTGATTAAAATCCGTTATTCTAGTAAAAAGAAATGAGCATTTTAATGAAGCAAACACTGTCGCAAAAAGCATGTTATAAATAAATTAATTTTAAAATTTATTTAATATCTTAATTTTTGTTAGACTTAAAACTTTAAGATGTTCAACAAATATTTAGACAATATATTAATAAATAATATGTAATAAATTTTTTTTCTCTATTTTGAATATAACATATTATTTAAAATTTTTTAATCAATCAAAGTGGGTGTAAAAAAAACATTAATTCGATTTGTTTTTACATTTTTTCATAACTGTCATGGAAATTTGAATTTTTTCTACAGAAATTTAATGTGTGTTTTAATAACAGTATTTTAAAACCTTAATTTTGAAATTCCGTTAAGTGGTTTAGGAGTTATTAATTAATTAATGATGTCATGAGGGGATGATCTTTTTTATGGTAAAAAATCATTTAAATCCCCCTCCCACCGCACTTGTTGAATTTACTCCTATAACACCATTGACTTTTTCATAAAAAAGGGTTTGGGCTACAATATTGTAGAACATAATTTTTTGAAATTCGTAAAATTTTCATCAACTTTTCCATTTTTAATACAGAAAATTGAATTGATGACCTCTTTACCATCCCTTTTCGTATAGAACGCTTCCCCCCTCCGCAATAATTTACACAGAATTATAGCTTAACATTTACTGATTATTTTAATATCTTAATCTTGAAGATCAGACAATTAGAACAGAAGTTATGAATTATTTAATCCATCAATATCATTTGGATTTTCTGATTTTGATAAAATAACGGGTAATCTGCCACTGGTCGGTGGTGGTTGGCAATGAACAAATGAGGTAATTTCGAATAAATTTAATCGATTTTTGATTGAATTAAAATTAAAATTGTGATGGTTCTATAGTATGTAGATTAAGAAATGAGATATCAATCATATATTGCCATGCGGACTAAAGAAATATTAAACTCATGCGTGCATGTACTGATGAGTAATAAGCTTATATGTAAAACTACTTTTATAATCCCGTTAGTGGTAAAAAAAATGAAATAAAATTAAAATAAAATTTTAATCAATAGATTCTATTAGCTGTGAAAATTTCAACCTTCTATGACAATTAATTAAAACGATATTGTCAGATAACCGTAAAAAAGGGTTTTTTTTTAATTTTTTAAAATTTTGTATACTTGAATAACTTTTTTGAATGAAATTTAAGAAATCCAATTTTCACCAAAATCATGTAAATCCATAATCTCTATAAGATCGTAAAATTTCATATTTCTATCTACCCACATTATAAAGATAAAAAATAAAAATGTGAAAAAAACGTTAAAATAATTAGTGTTTTTGAAAAATTGCGTGCGTCAAAAATTAGACTTGAATAAAAATTTTGTATTACACACCTAATTTTTTTTTCATCTCCTTTTCAAAATAGTGAGTCTAATAAAAATCAGTGAACCCCCTGATTTAATATAATTTATTTGTGAAACATCGATTTTTGACATTTTGCGTTTTAAACGTGGGTAAGTGTTAAAATAATTTTTTGTAATTTTTTTAACTCCCATGACACACCTTATAATTAAAAAATCTATGAATTGCATAAAAAATTATAATTTTATCTAAACCCATTTAGAATATAGAAATCCGACTTTACCCTATTTAAACCTAAGTTTACCCTATTAAATTTAATAATAATGTACCACCACGAAAGACTTATATACATTATACATACCTACTTGAAATTAAACCAAACACAACTTCTCCAACGACACATTCACATCATGTCCATCCAGCGGAAAAAAAATTGTATGTTCCACGCTTTTTATATTTCTCCCTGAGATCGTAAAAAAAATGAAAAATGAAAACATGCACCTGACATAAGTCAACGAAAAAACAAAGAACTAAGAAATGTGACAGCGCATGTGCTATACACTTGACCATGATGAATGACCTCCCACCCTCGCTTTAAAATTTTTCTGAGCAACCCTGACACACAGTACACATATTAAAGGTAATATATTGCGCAGGTTGTCAAAGATGGAAATGTCAAAAAATTAAAAATGGCTGTTCGAGTGCCCACAGGAACTCAACTCGCATCATTAGAAACAACAACAAAATATTGAAATTAGACAAGGAAAGGGGCACTGAATCCACCATTTTACCACCATAATACCTCGATTTTGACAGATGCGCAGAACTGAACAAAAATGAAAACGCTAATGATATTACCTTTAATATGTGTACTGTGACGCTGACACACGAACCTACAAAAAAATATTCATCCAAATCACAACTGCGAGATGAGAAAACAAAGGAGAAAATAAACTATATCAGCACAAACTATATCGACACAAACAGAACAGAAAAAAATATATGCGAGCGCATGTGCCATATACTTTTTTTCCACTTAGACTACCCTCCACCTCCCATCATCTATCTACAATATATCTATCCAAACACCGAACTGTCAACTGAAGAAAAAACCAATGCATTTCCAACAGGTTTTTTTTTGATATGTATGTATAGATATCTTCTGTTTCTGCTGCAAAATGGGAAAAGAAGAAAAAACTACATAGTTATACCATATGGATATACATACCTAGTATATTATATGACAAAAAAAGAAGAACAAAATAAAGAGAGTTGACGCTGACTGTGCAGTGGATTTCTTGTGAACTGCAAACTTCTTTGTGTGCGTGTGGAAACAGTTTTTTTGTTAAAAAACGCAAAGAAGGCCTCTTTTAGAAAATTTATATAAAAACAAACTAATAAACGTTATGACTTTTTTTTAATTGAGTCTAGTAGAAAATATATCAAAAAAAAAATAGTAAAAATAACTTAAACTTGTGAAGGTTCTGCTTCCTTCACAATAACAGTGCACATCTGGAAATATTAAATTGCTATTTTTAATGTTTAAATTAAATTATTTTTTTTTTGTAAAGCCTATTCATTATATAATTTAATAGACCAATTATGAGAATGAACATCAGAAATATTCAAACCAAAACAAAAAAGCCCCATGACTTTGAAGTTAAAAAATGGTAATATTGACATTTTTCTATTAAAACGCCCTGTTAAACAAACTATAAATTAATTGAAACGGTATCACTGTATGCATGGAGTCATATTCTATTATCTTTCTTTTGTTTCATTGAAAAAAAGTAAAAAATAAAAAAGTTATACTTAAAAATGTTCATTCAAAGTGATATAATTTCAACCATTTCACAAGAGTTTTTTTCCAAGTATTATTTTTTTTTTTTAAAGGTCTATTCATTATAACATGTTTTATGTTCTCATAAAACCAAATAAAATAAATAAAAAGTAAATCACTATAGCCGCCCTACATTTTTGAAAATTGAGTTCGAGTTTTTTAAAAAATAAATCACTCCCTTTCCTCATAAAAGTATTGAATATAATATTTATATAATTCTAATGATACACTTATATGCGTATATTTATTACCTACATAAAAAACCAAATTTCAACAAATTACCTTCATAAATAACAAAATTATGTAACAATTAGTCAGCGCACTACCATTAAAATGCGAGGCAAACTCACCCTTAAGTCGGTTCTCTAGATAATATAGGTCTAGTCTACCTAACCTACCCGTTGAAAAAAAAGAGCATACATAGTACCAAATGACCTATATATTTGAATGACATCTGTCTTTTTCTTTACATAAAGAAAAATCGCTATCCATCACGATCCACAGAAGAATGTGTGTATATAGTTTCCATAGAAAAAAAGTGAGGAGTCAAGAAACAACAAAACAAATATTAGAGCCAGCGGCATTTGATTGAAGCAAACTTCTTTGTGTGTGTAAAAAAGAATTTTTTCTTAAAAACGCAAAATAGATAACTTTTCCAAAATTAAAATTAAAAAAACAGTGTTTGAAAACACTATTTTTTTCATTTAATTTAATAAAGAAAATACAAAAAAAAATTAAAAAAAATATGTGGGAATTATGTTGGCTGTCATTCTCTCAGAACGGCATGTCAAAATATAATGATATACCAGTAGACCCGTGTGAAACTTTCGCACATTCAATAAGTTTTACAATTAAATTTTCAAATAGAATGTTTGAACAAAATAAATAACTTCTTTATTGATATGAACAATATTAGTTTTACAAAACTTCTTTGTAAACAATATTTGATGTAAGAATTAAATCAGAAGTGACAAATAAATATGTTTCTCCCCAAATCATTCAAGGTGCAGCGAAAAAAAGTTTGTCTCCCACTCACTCAATGTGCAAGCGAAAAAAGAGGATTTTAAATTAAAGAATTGATAAATATGTTTCTTTCATTCATACAATTTTAACTATTATAAAACAAAGAGTTGGCCACTGACTCACTGACTGATTCATCTGACTCATCATCGCACAGCCTATACTATAAGTTTTAAAAATATTAAATATTTTTTTTTAATCACAAATTTTATGTATAGGCTCACTAAGAACGGATTTTTTTAAATTTTATTATTAGTAGGGTAAAATAAGGTAAAATTGGTCAAGGGTTCAAAAACTAACTTCCAGATAGTAAGTCCTACAATATTCATTTATTCTTTTTTTAATACTTCATTCAAATTCTAGAACTTTATTAATTTAAAAAAAATTCTACAAAATCTACAAAGCGAGATAGAAATTTTTTTATAACTCATAGTTGACAAATTACATAATTCCAATAAATTAGGGTCAAGTCCAATTCAAATAAATTCTATACCATTCGAAAGGTATTGAAAAAAAAAATTATCCATCTTCTACAAAATTTTGATTTTTTTTTTACATTATTTTTTATCTTTCAAAAATTTACATTTTTTCAACACAATTTTTACTACTTTTTTAATTTTTAAAAAAATAACCGTTTCTTTAAAAAATCTCAAAATCATACACCTCATACATATTATTCATTTACATTTATTATTAAAAATTTTACATTTTAATAAATTTTTTAAACACAATGGCGCATATTCATAGTCGAATTTAGACCCCAGTTTATCTTAGCCTGGAGTTTATCCAATGTAAATTAGATAGGATAAACCCAGTATTTTTTTAGAAACAACTTAAACAGTGACTATGAATATGCCCAATTAGTCACATAAACTCTGTTGTTTTATTAATCACCTCACAACTCTTTACTTACCCAATCCTAACGATTAGTTTTTCTTTTAATCGCATCTAAGAAATTACACAATTAATTTGAAACATCATACATAACTGTACACCCCACACGACCTTCACAATAGTTTAAAAAGAAATTGTTTGAAAAATCTCGCAAAACACCAAAAAAATGGGGTTGTTGTTCATTGCCAACCATCGTGTCTCAGTGGAGAATTGTCCAATTTTTGTTAAATTTCAAAAACACCCCATTTCCATGCACTCAAATGCTTATATCTCCAATTGTCCGATTTTTAAAATTTAAACTTTAAATTAAAGCCACAATGGCAGTCGAGTTAGAGCAACAAAAAATTTTTCAAAACCTTTCAAAATTTCATACTAAAAACCTGAAATATTATTTTCGGGAAAAAATTTCATCGAGGCAAACGTAAAAACAAAAAACAATAAAAAAAAATAAAAAAAACTTTCCTATATCAATATAACTGGTGGGAAGGAGATGGCTATTCTAAAGATGGTCGAGTGTGTGCAACAAAAAATCATAATTTCCTATACATGTAGGTATATATATTATTATATTATGCAGGATGGCATGATAGCACGTTGGTTGTAGGTATTTCTCATGCACAACAATACTAAAAGTCCCCTCATGGTTGGTTTGGTTGGCTGATAACTTTTGTTCTTATGATCGGATCGTTAAGGTTGATGCCTTAAAATGTTCATGCACGTGTACTGGACCCTTTTAAGGAAATTTATGATGTGGGTAGAGTATATTTTGTAGGTATTTTGATTGTTGGCTTATATCTTTTGTTCTACTTATCGGATCTGTAAGATTAAGGTCTTAAATTAATCTTAAAATAAAGGTTAAATGGTAGGCTAACTTATTTTGAGTTATAATAAAATAATAATTGAAATCATATGAAAATGTAGTTACCTATTTGAAAAGGGTGAATGATTTCGATGTTGATTTAAAAAAATCGATTTCGCTATATATGTATGTGTCTATGTAAGCACATAATGTAGGTATGTAAATTTATAGAAAAGGGTTGATTTGGTTTCTTTTCTAATAATAGGATTTTTAAGATTAAGGTCTTAAAATTAAGAGAGGTACCTACCTAGGTAGGTTTAATGTCAGTTAACGCATATAGTTACACACAGAAGTTATTGATATATTTGTATTGTTTATTTGCAATAATATAAATTCATAATTATTTTCTAAACTTATAGGTATTCTCAATCGACAGTGTGTTAAAGTAGGTCACCTAGGTATAATTATATTTGTTAGGTATCTACCTACCTAACCACCAAATCGACTAAGCAATAATTTAGAATCATGCAAAGTGAAGTCAAGTGATTGACGTGGAAAGTAGGTATAACTTGAGTTATAATGGTCAGATTTTCAAGGTCAAGTTTTTTAATTTTTAATTAAGTAGGTATCCGGTTAAACAGTAAACCTATATTAAGATAACAAAACAATTCATACGGTTCACCCAAAGGTACCTTTCCCCGAGAAAACTGTTGACTTGGGCGCCTGCCTGGCGACTGAACATACACTAAGCGGAGCAACGGAGTTGCGTGAGCGGGGCAGGGGACCCGCAATCGATTTTTATCAACTAAGGTGAAACTAAGTGAGTTACTGGAATAAAAGGTAGCCTAGATGGAGTAACAATGGTCAGATTTTCAAAGTTAATTTCCTAAAATTAAGGTGAATTATCAGGCTTGAGGTAGAAAAGTAGGTCAAGGGCAGGACTGGGACTGGGCAAATCGGATATAGATTTATAACTTGAGTTCTAATGGAAATTTTTTTTGAAGAAATCAATGCATTCAAATTCGTTATTTGAAAGTATTCATTATTTAATAATAAGGTGAACGAAAAGGCTTATAACTTTGGCAATTCTTAATCGATCTTTATAAATAAAGTGTCAAATGAAAGATAGATTTGGCTATATATTATGTTTGTAAGACCAACAAATAGGACATAGGAAATAATGAGAGAGAAAGACAGAAATACTGAGCGAGACAGACAGGTATAGAGAGAGAGAGAGAGAGAGACAAAGAGATACAGAGATACATTGTATTGCAAATACATTGTGTTGCAAAATAAATTGAGTTGCAAATAGGTACATTGTGTTGCAAATACATTGTGCTACAAATACATTGGTTGCAAATACATTGTGTTGCAAATACATTGTGTTGCAAATACATTGTGTTGCAAAATATATTGTGTTCTAAAATACATTGTGTTGCAAAATACATTTTGTTGCAAAATACTTTGTGTTGCAACATACATTGTGTTGCAACATTGTGTTGGAGCATTGTGTTGCAAAATACATTGTGTTGGAACATTGTATTGCAAATACATTGTGTTGGAACATTGTATTGCAAATACATTGTGTTGCAAAATAAATTGAGTTGCAAATAGGTACATTGTGTTGCAAATACATTGTGCTACAAATACATTGGTTGCAAATACATTGTGTTGCAAATACATTGTGTTGCAAATACATTGTGTTGCAAAATATATTGTGTTCTAAAATACAATGTGTTGCAAAATACATTTTGTTGCAAAATACTTTGTGTTGCAACATACATTGTGTTGCAACATTGTGTTGGAACATTGTGTTGCAAAATACATTGTGTTGGAACATTGTGTTGCAAAATACATTGTGTTGCAAATACATCGTGTTATAACAATACATTGTATTTGCAACATCGTGTAACAGTTAGCAAAGCCAACTGTTCGGGTAAATATACTTAGTCTACCTAATAAATGCATTCGACTTAAGATTACAAATAACAGAAGTAACAAATGTTTCTCCCCCACTCACTCAAGGTGCAGCGAGAAAAAGAGAAATTGAAATTACAGAAGTAATACATATTTTTCTCTTTCACTCATTCAATGGGTTAAAAGTGAGGTATTCTTTATGTCAAATTATTCAT
This sequence comes from Epistrophe grossulariae, assembly GCA_929447395.1. NCBI lineage: Eukaryota > Metazoa > Arthropoda > Insecta > Diptera > Syrphidae > Epistrophe > Epistrophe grossulariae. Next base: position 3,300,086 of record OV839570.1, read on the forward strand.
TTATTGAATTATTTGAAATTGCCGAAATTTATAGAAAATATTGTGGTTTAACATAAAGTTTTTGTGCAAGGTCATCGCTATGTATAATTTCCTATCCAGTGATACCTAATTTAGTAGTTATAAGTGAGAAAAAAGGATTCTGACAACAGAAATAATATATATGATTGAACTGCATTTTTAAATAGGTATGTTACAAAAAAAAAAAAATTTTAAACGACCATTATGTTCAGGATATATTATTCTTTGATTAAAAAAATATTGACGAAAATGAAAAAGTATAACTATTAATTTCCCATGGAAAGGCGCGAAATATTGGAAAAAAAAATTAGTATTTTTTGTGTTTTTGTCTCTAAAAAGTTGCTGTGAAGGCTTTAAAAAAATTAAATTAACTCCACATTTCTATTGGCTTTGTAAAAAAAGTTCATTTGACCTCGTTGCTTTTCATACTTTAGAAGTTTTATCAAGTAGTTTATTTATACCTCTTTGTAAATTTCCTCAATATTTTATAGTTTTGTCCATTTTTTTTGGGAATAAAAAAACGGACATTAGGTAATGAGACCTTTTGTCTCTAGAAAAAAATATGAAAAAAATAAAAAAATAATATTTAACGAATTTCCCATTCATATGCGTAAGCATCATACTAATTTTTTTTTTAATCTACAAAAGTAATTTGCCTAACATATTTTCTATCGATAACCGTTTATTTCATCCAAAAATATTTAAAACTGTGAACGTTATACAGTTTAGCGCAAAACCAACCAATTTTTTCTAAGGGACACATACCCTTAACACAGTACCAAAGTGCAAAATGTGCGACTACTCTAACTAAAATACGATGAAGCCTTGTAGGCAAAACTTAAGCTGATGGATTAAAACGGATGGTAGATTTAAATTTCCCGTTTTTTCGGGTGTCCACCACAGAAGAAAAACCATGAGTTCCTCAGGTCATTTCAAGGCGAAAAACTTAAGAGGTAATTTTCTCGTTTTCGCTTCGTTTTCGACTTATAACGGTTTTTATGATTTTTATTCTTTTTTCCTTTGACTGGCTCTAACTTTGCCAAACTACAACCGATTTTTGAAATTTTTTTTTATTTAAACAAAAACAGTTAGAAATTTTTATCTGCCATACAATCTTTTTCTGTGTGGATAACGGTTTTCCCGCAATTTATTATCAAACACTTTTTTTAAGCATTTTAAGGTTGTTTTTTTGACTTCGATATGATTTTTTTCTAAAAAACACGTTATTAAGTATAATTTTTGTCTTTTTAATATGAAAGTCCAATATGTGTTCTTGAAAATACTTAACATTTTTGTGCCTAAAAATACATTTGAAATCATTAAAAAAATAGAAGACGTATTTCCAATAATAAAATTTACATAAAAATATTACAAAAAAATTATGTGATTTATTTAATTTGAAAAACTAATTCATATATTCATACATATACATATGAACATATAAAAAAAGAATTTAATAAAAAAAACAAAAAGGAAATATTTAAATGTATGTTTGTGTCATTGCAAAAAAAAATAAATAATTAAAATTAAAATAAATAAATAATATTCTCTACTATAAACGTACATTGTAATTCATGTATCTAAATACCTTGTCTTAAAAAAAGAATTACTTATGTTATGTTTGTTTTATTTTAACTGAAAAAAAGTACGCAATTCAAGATTTTTGTTTTCGGAGTTCTGATCTTTTTGAAATTCTATCGGGGATTAATTTCAAATTCCAATCGCAGAGGTATTGTTTTCTTGCAAAACAATGTGTCTCGATGAAAATATGTCAAATTAATTTATTCACCAGTAGTTGTTTTTTTTTTTAAAGCTTTTATTTAGATTTCTAGTTCGAATATAATTACAGAATTAATAAAAATTACTATGTAGGTACCGCTGGTTTCGGGGTCGGAATCGGTCTGCCGTTGCTGCATCTTTTGCTTACGCTTGTCGGTTCGGTTGGTGGTTGATGTTGCTGTGTGGTGGTGGTTATCTCTTGCTGGATGTAAATTATTGATTTTAGGATCGGCAGGATTCGGGTTTCTAGTTCAGTATATTGTTTTTAATGGGTTTACTTGATCGGTCGTAAATCATCGATTTTATCGCCATGTGTTGATCCATGTGGTCACCATGTGTTAACTTGTTATACTAGAATAATTAATAGAGGGTTTGTTTGTTTTTTTAGGAGGAACATTTTTAATTGGCAACACAGTTTTTCTGTGACGGTCACCTCCAATTTGACAGTGTGATAGTTCTCGGGTGTTTTGAGGTTAATTTGGTATGGCAATTCAACGCAATTTTTTTTTTTTTAAACATGCTAATCATCACGCATTTCATTTGAAGCACATCTTATAGTTAAATGATGGCTATAATAGGTGTGTGTGGGGCAATTAGTTGAAAAAACGACAACGGGGATTAGCGACGCCATCACAGAAAAAAAAGTGGAGTTTTCATACAAACTATCGATAACATGTATGAAATTCATGCCGGTAACACAGTTTTTCAGTGCGTTTAAGTTAAGCCCCGAGAATTCTCTGGGATTAGCTAAGCCCGCAGGGGATTAGTTGTTGTTGCATTTTACATGTAAATTTTTTAGCACCGACGCACGTGCGTCGTTTGTTTCTGTTTGTTCCCCGTTGTCGTTTTTTTCATTCAATTCCCCTCGGGAATTTATTTTATTTAATTTAACTATATTATAAAGTTTATTTAACTATAAAGTAAAGTATCGGTTAAATATAACCATTTTTTAAAAATCAACAGCTTATATTTCACTTTATATTTATACATATATATAATACATTCTTTTTTTAAATCTATGTATAATGTAGGTGAACACTAAGAAGGGATTTTTTAAAATTCTATCATTTAATAGGGTAAACAAGGGTAAGTTAAAAAAAAATTCTATTTTCTAAACGCGAAGAAATAAAATTATAATTTTAAAACTCAAAATGAATCTTACTAAAAAAATTCTTAAAATTACCGTTTTTAAGATATGATTCTTTTTATAATAAAAAGGGACATTTTAGATGGTTATAAAAAATTACGTATTAAATCAGGAGATTTAGTTATTTTTATATTTTTGGAAAGAAGAAAAAAAATTATTTTAGGCGTGTAATACAAAATTTTAAATTTCATTGTATTTTTGACGTAGGGAATTTTTGAATTGTTTTTTTGCACTTTTTTATTTTTATCTTTTTAATCGATTGCAAGAAAATTCTGAAATTTTAATATGTTATAGTGTTTCAGGAGTTTGATTGATTGCTAGAAAAATTTGTTAAGTACCTTTTAGACGAAGAAATTTAAGTTAATAAGAATTTCAAAAACGGTTTTTAACGGTAATTCATGAATATCTTTTAAACGAGTGTTGAAATTCTCACCAAATGATAGGATTGATTGTTATCTTAATGAATAAAATTAATTTAATATTATTTTGTACCGTTATAATGAGGTAACGGTACATACGTATGTCAAGTTAGCACTACACTTTTTGAAATTTAAAAAACTAAGTACACAATTAATTGTAGCTTTTTTGTTGTAAATTAGTTGTGGAAAGAAAAAATTTGTAGCTCTACTATTTAAAAAAAAAAGTGTGGGTGCCGGGACTCACGGTTAAGATGTGTAAACATCAACATTCGTCCGAATGCCTCATAGACCGAGAGCCTACATCAAATTTAGGGTGTGGATGATAGCAAAAATTTGTTGGTATTTTTATATAGATCTTAACTTTACATAAGCAAATTTGAAAATCGGTAATGATGCATGGAAAATGCGCTTTTTAGTTTACCGACTAAACTATCTAATCATACCAGTGAATTTTTGCGATCACTCACACCCACAAACAGCAGTGGGCTCTTAGCCAATCATTAAAATTATATTTAAAAATATTTTGCAGTCTAATTTGCCAAAAAAGGCGGCCTTCTATGTTAAAACCCTGCAGCCATGATGAAAGCGCAGTCCATGTACTATATGGTCTAAGCAACCAACCACATTTCTACCCAAACTGAACTCGACTTTTTGATTTCGTATATAAATACTCAGCGTTTAGTTACTGAGCGTACATAGCGTTGAACGCACTCAATTTTCGTGAAGTTCAGAACAGAGATTATTTATAATTCATAAGTCTGCTATTACACGATGAATCTAGTTGCATGCGCCTTCTTCGAATTCTTCTTTGTTATTTCGTCCGCTGTTTCAAGCGCTATTATACGTTGAAACCAAAGTCATGAATCTAATTTGACAGTTCTCTTTATTTTTCATTTTCGTGTTTTGTTTTCATTATTTGATTCATTGAAGAAAGAAAGGTTTGTGTGCCTTTAAATGAATATCAGTCAAGAAAAGCAATAATTTATTTTATTTATGTTGTTTTTAAAGATGAATTTCTCATTCCTGGAAAGCCTATAAGGCTATCAATAACAGTGCGTTGCATCGAAAATTACTCTTTGAACAAAAAAAACCATATGAAGCAGAATAGTAAAAAAACGGGACAATAGAAAAGACAAACGTCAAATAGTTGCACCGAAAATTTTACCCACGCGACACCGGTCACTTTTTTTCCGTCTCATCTTTTCGATTTTTTTTCTCTTTTGCACTTACGTAGTTCAAAAAGTCGCATGCGTCTAGATGCATCGTGTAATAGCAGACTAATCTCTGGCTCAGAATCAAAATCACGACCACGGCTACAAGATAAGAATCACGACTACAAGATACGTAACGTTTTTTTTTTCACCCTACCGCCAGTATAGATGTTTACACATCAAAAATCTCTGGAACTGAAAGGAAACCAAAATAGAAAAACCGCTCTGGTCTCAAAGCAGTCATGTTATTGAAAAAAAGTACTGCAAAGAATACAAAATACGGATAATGCTAAAGAAGCGTCAAAAAGAGTCTCGTGAAACTTGGCCCACGACTCCCAGGGCAACTGGTCTTCCGTCTTATCTTTTTTCTCTTTCGCACTCATTATGTTCGAATAGAGTCAGAAGCAAAGAATCATCGTGTAATAGGGGCTTTATATATCCTCTAAGCAGCCAACCAAAATTCAACCCGAACTGAAGTCGACCTTTCGATTTCGTATATAAATACTCAACGTTTAATTACTGAACGTACATATTGTTGAACGCACTCAATTTTCGTAAAGCTCAGAATCACGATCACGACCACGATCACGATTACAACGTTACGTTACGTTTTCTTTTCACCCTACTGCCAGTATAGATGTTTACACATCAAAAAACGCTTTTGGAAATTAAAAAAACTAAGTAAGCAATTAATTGTAACTTTTTTGTTGTAAATTAGTTGCGAAGAGAAAAAAATCTAAAAATTTTTGTGGCAAATTTTTTAAAGAACAATCATGGTAGGTAATGCTTACTTGACATTGTGAGTTCCGGCATTAAAAAGTTATATTAAAAATACTGAGTATGCAATTATTTTTAACTTTTTTATAAATTAGTTGCGAAGAGAAAAAAATATCACTTTTTAATGCCTGAACTCACAATGTCCAGTTAGCATTAGCTACCAAGCTTGTTTTTTAAAAATTTTGTCAAAACAAATTTTAGAATTTTTTTCTCTCCGCAACTAATTTACAAGAAAAAAGTTAAAAATAATTGCGAACTTAGTATTTTTAATATAAGTTCCTAATGCCTGAACTCACAATGTCAAGTTAGCATTACCTACCATGATTGTTTTTTTTTAATTTTGTCAAAAAAATTTTTAGAATTTTTTTCTCTCCGCAACTAATTTACAATACAAAAGTTAAAAATAATTGCGTACTTAGTTTTTTGAATAACCATTTTGAATGCCTGAACTCACAATGTCAAGTTAGCATTACCTACCAAGCTTGTTTTTTTTTTAAATTTTGTTAAAAAAATTTTTAGAATTTTTTTTTCTCCGCAACTTATTTACAAGTACTTAGTTTTTTGAATATCCTTTTTTAATGCCTGAACTCATAATGTCAATTTAGCATTACCTACCATGATTGTTCTTTAAAAAATTTGCCAACAAAATTTTAAGAATTTTTTCTCTCCGCAACTAATTTACAACAAAAAAGTTAAAAATAATTGCGTGCTTAGTTTTTGGAATAATATCCCTTTTTAATGCCTGAACTCACAATCTCAACTTAGCACTACATACTCAGTTTTTGTTTAAAAACTTTGCCAACAAAATTTTTGTAATTTTTTCTGTTCGCAACTAATTTACAACAAAAAATTTACAATTAATTTCTTACTTAGTTTTTTTTTATTTCCAAAAGTGTAATGCTAACTTGATAACAAGTTAGCGCTACATACCATTTTTTTTATTTAGAAAAAATTTTGGTAATATCTTTGGTAATATCTTTGGTAACACCAACCAAAGTTTCGATCCTGAGGTCCCTATACGCTACAGTTCATTCGTTATCTTTGAATTCATTTCATTTAATCATTTTGGTAACACCATATTTTTCTCAAAACGACCCTATAAACATTTTCAATGTTAAAATTACCATCATTTATAACTGTACCACCCATACAAGCATCACAATTGATTTTTTTTGAATTAATCAAAAAACCAAAAAATTAATCAAAATTGCTTGATTTTGTTCATAGCCAACCACCATCCACCATCCGCCAGTGGCAGATTACCCGTTATTTTATCAAAAACACAAAAATCAAATGATATTAGGTGTGTTTTATTCATTGCTGCATAGCCAGCGCAGCAAAATTTCCCTTGGCAAACAAAAACAATTTGATTGCTGGCAAAAAAGAAGTCAGTAAAAATAAAGATGGCTGTGCTGGCGATAGAGCTTTCAATATTGAAATGAACGTATAGAGTGAGCTTTCGTTGTATTCAGACTTGTGCTGCGCTGGCTATGCAGCAATGAATAAAACTCGACTATTGTTGTATTAAAAAATTCATAACTTCTGTTCTGATTGTCCGATCTTTAAGGATTAAGATCTTTAAATAATCACAAATTGTTAAACTTTAATTCTGTATACAAGTTATTGTGGAGAGGGGAAGCTTTCTATACGAAAAGGGAAGGTAAAGAGGATCATTTCAATTTTCTTTATTAAAAATGCAAAAGTTGATGAAAATTTTACGAATTTCAAAAAATAATATTTCACAAAGTTGTAGCCCCCAACCTTTATCTATAAAAAAGTCAGTAGTGTTAAAGCGGTAAATTCAACAGTAGCGGATGTATGGGTATTTAATTGATTTTATACGATAAAAATCGATTTTAATCAAAAACTTCATCTGACATGACATCATTAATTAATTTACTACTCCTAAAATTCTTAACGGATTTTCAAGATTAAGTTCTTAAAATATTGTCATTAAAACACACATTAAATGTATGTAAAAAAATCTCAAATTTGCATGAAAATTATGAAAAAAATGTAAAATTAATTGATGTTTTTTTTTCAGCCACTTTGATTGATTAAAAAATTTAAAATAATATGTTATATTCAAAATAGAGAAAAAAAATTAATTACATAATATTATTTACTAACATATTCTCTAAATATTTGTATATCATAATAAAGTCATAAATCCTACAAGAAAATTGATATTAAATAAATTATGAATATAATATATTTATAACTTGCTTTTTGCGACACAGTGTTTGTGAGCATATTTTCCAAGTTTTTAATCATTAACATTTTGACCACGCCCCCAAAATATCTTCAAATTCTCAAAATTTATCACTAAAAAGTCAATGAATATTTTCACATACAAAATATAACTGTACGATGTTCATAAGTTGCAGAAAGTCATTTCAAATTCTATTCAAAGGTAAGTTTTTAAATTTTAAAGGGAATACATAAATGTAAAAATTTTTTTCGAAATTATCGATTCACCTGCACAAAATCGACTATAAGTCAAGAAATACTTAACCGATCTTGAATATTGAGATTTTTATAGATAGGTACAACTTTCACAAATATGCTTAATAAAAAATATTATAGGTTTTTAGCCAACTTTAATGGTATACTGCCTTGATAAGATAAAAATGCTAGCTTTCGAATAAATTTCCAATTAAACATCGATTTTCCAACCATTTTTCAAACTTTAATTTTATTTATTTTTTTTTAAGAAATTACCAATTATTTTGATATATAAAAGTTTTTTGTACATCCACTAAAAGCTGCGATACGATTTTTTAAATATTTAACAAAGCAAAATTTTAAAAAAATTTAAAATCAAGACGGTCATTCAAATTCGTTATTTTTATGAATAAGGTGTCAAATGAAAACAGATCAACCTTCTCTTAGTGCGGTCGTGTTTTTTTGTCAAGTACTAAATGCTCTAAATTCCAAAATATTCTTTTAGAAGAAGCAAAAGATATAAAGTGTAGTTTATACTGCGGAAAATCATTCCATAGACTGTCCTTGAATCTATCTGATGAAGTAATTAAGTGCATTTTAAAGACAAACTCGAACGTCTCACATCGATGTGATAATTGTGTTAATTTTCCCATCATGTGTTTGCTCTCTAAAGTCAATGAACTTTTGCTTGTTGTTGATGTGCTATGCAAAAAAGTAGATCTATTGGACTCTAATTTTATTGGAGCCGCATAGCTTCCATATAAAAGATAATTGTGCACTTTGTGATAAAAGCATCAAATTTTTTTCATTGTTGGTACATTATATAAATATGATTTTAAGATATTGGGCCACTTCGAAATTCCGCCCCTTTAGGTGGGAGGGGCAAATTTAAAACAAAAATTACATAAGATTAAAAAAAAAAAACATCAAAAAACAACGGCAACACTTACAATATCATGCTATACCTTTTTTTAAAGCCAATAACCCATTCTTCAATTCTGTTTTCAAATTAAGTTATTTTAGTGTTTAGTTTTTGAAAAAAATATTTTCAAACTCAAAATTTTGAAAAAAAAAATAAAAAAAAAAGGTTATTATGATTTTTTTTGCAAAATTCTACGTTATTAAGTACTAATTTGCTTTATCATTTTCGGTACTCTTATTAACTTTTAGTCGAGTGCTAAAAACCAGATAGTCTTAAGTCATTTAGTTTTTTAGAAAATTGAAAATTACCATTACTACTTTTTTCTTAAAACCGTCATTTTTGAACATAAACAATGGATTTTGACTTTCTTGTTTAAATTATAAAATTGGTCCAATCGATAAAACTATTAAAGGTCATGTATTTAATTATAAATTTTTAAAATGTTACTTAATAAGGTTGGTAGATGAAAAAAACAAATTTTCACAACCACGCCCCCTCCTCCCGTTCAGTATCATAATAAAATCACAGAAAACCATCACTTTTTCAGTCTTTTGCCTTGAACATCATTCTGGTATATGTATTTTAAGTTATTTTGCGACTTGTAGAAAACAAAAGAAGCTACAAATATGACCCTCATGGTATTTTTGTACATAACCGACGCCATTAAGATCCAAAAAAAAATTAAAATTCCGTTAGTTGTAAAATTCTCAGTTTCTTCGCACAGTACAGCGCAATAACCCCTTAAGTCTTCTGAATAAATTTAAAATTTGATCACATACAAATTACTGGTACCACTTGTTTTTTGCGACGAATACCTTTATTGAGGGGGAGATTGAGAAAGTGTTTTTTTTTTTCAAACGTTTCATTTTCAATTAAACCGATTTCTTTTCGATCCGCTACAAATTTTGCGAGCGATTTTTAACTTATTGAGAAAAGAAATAAAGTGCATATGGGGCTGATGTTATCGGTCCACGGAAGGCCGCAGAAGCCGGCAGAGGTAGGTAGGTAGGTTGAAATGGCGGTCACGAGCCACCTAGCTTATTGAGCCAATTAGAGCTAGAGTGCGTCGTTTTGATACCATAACTCATAGGACCTATGGATGGAAATGGTATGGATTGTTTGAGTCTCGCAGCAACATGCCACATTGATCAGATTGTCGGTTGGCTCAGAGACTTACAAGGTTTGTACTCTTAGAACGATCATCTAGTCCTAGGAAAGATGTACAGTGGCTACTGAGGTTTATCCTAGAGCTAGTGCGTTTCGTTAAGGAAGGAGATCAAATCTTTGATCCTCATCTCAGAAAATTCGTTAAGGTCACGAAAAAAAGCTTTACCAAGTGACTGAGCTCTTTTTCTGGCCAAAGCGGAGCATTTACCGTTTACGGGAGAAGGTTATAGATTGAAAGTAATGTTGAGTTCTAAGAAATTCTTTTCGCACCAAGTTTGGAATAAATTGAATTGACCTTAATGATTTTAATATCAACTACATAACTACGATATGAGCCAGTAGTTATATTGACTGTCAATATCGTTTATTGTTAGAACAAAAATAAGAGGGCCCAAGTGGCTTTGAAGAACGAATGAAGTGGCGTAAATGGGGATATGGGGGTCAGAGATTGAGAACCTGAACAAAACCGGAATGATCATTATAAATCCTTCTTTCATTCCGTTAACTATTTTCCAAAGTAAGATCAACGAATGGTTTGAAAAACATATGTAAATTCACAAAGAGAGAAGATTGTAGAGATGTTGCACAATTACTTGGGTCAAACATTCATAAAGCCATCAAACCAGCATCAGTTTTAATGTAAAGTTATCACTATTGCAAACTTGCATCATATAATGCGCAAACTTAAAGCAAAACCAGAAAAACCAGGAAATGCGATGCGTAGTTGCTGATGTATTGCATCAGCATCAGCTGCGTTGCGCATCAGCATCGCAACAAAGCAAATGTTTGATGTTTATGAATGTACACTATTGTTGATTAAAAAATTTACTGTCCGTAATCAATTGAGACAAATTGTATAAATTACACCCAAATTATGTCATTTTTATATTATAAAACAACTAAAGTCTTCTTAATTAAGTGAATACAAAAAATTTAAATCTTAATATAATACGGTTTTTACTAAAAAGTATAAAACAATCTCTCCCCATACACTTAAAACGAAAAACAATGGGGTGCATGCAATAGATCTTAGTAATAGTTCTCATTTGATTGTATTTGTCGCAAAATATTTTTTGCTTAAATAAAAACCAGAATGAAGTTATAGGCAAGAGACCGAAAAAAGTGTGGGTTTTTCAGAATTGTGAAGGCGGGCGTATGGGGCGTGGTTGTCGTAATTTGTTTTTTCATCAAACAACCATATTAAATAACATATTAAAAGTTCATAACTACCTAAACTATTGTAGGTCTATTGATTAAACTAATTTTATAATTTAAACAAAGTCAAAATCCATTGTTTATGTTCAAAAATGACGGTTTTAAGAAAAAAGTAGTTATGGTAATTTTCAATTTTCTAAAAAACTAAATGACTTAAGACTATCTGGTTTTTAGCACTCGACTAAAAGTTAATAAGAGTATCGAAAATGATAAAGCAAATCAGTACTTAATAACGTAAAATTTTGCAAAAAAAATCATAATAAACTTTTTTTTTTTATTTTTTTTCAAAATTTTGAGTTTGAAAATATTTTTTTCAAAAACTAAGCACTAAAATAACTTAATTTGAAAACAGTATTGAAGAATGGGTTCTTGGCTTTAAAAAAAGGTATAGCATGATATTGTAAGTGTTGCCGTTGTTTTTTAATGTTTTTTTTCAATCTTATGTAATTTTTGTTTTAAATTTTCCCCTCCCACCTAAAGGGGCGGAATTTCGAAGTGGCCCAATATCTTAAAATCATATTCATATATAATGTACCAACAATGAAAAAAATTTTATGCTTTTATCACAAAGTGCACAATTATATAACTAAGCCGCCCCACTATTTGAAAGAAATCCAGAGTAATATAGGCTTAGGAAAAGAAAGGGACAATAGTAATGCACTTGTGTTGACTCAAATGGTAAATCAAAGTGAACCGCCACCGCTCTCTTTTGATAATACCGATATACATGATCCGGCTGGTGATGAAGATGATGAAGCTGATGCCTATGCTGATGCTGAAGCCGATGCCACGGCTGCTGCTGTTGGATTATTGAAGTACGAATGGATGACAAAAGGGAAATGAAATAAATATACCCAAAGTACATCTACTTCTGTTCCTGATAACTCAGTTGTTGTAGTTGATAATAACATCAAAAATATGTATGTTGGGATGCCGTTGGAGAAGGTAGATGATGTTGCTACTGCTGATGCTACGGCTGCTGCTGAGGCTGCTGATGCGGCTGTTGTTGCTGTTGGTTCTACTTTGCGCCGGAGATTTGAAAAAAAAATTAATTCAATCCATGTTGTTGGTATAGATTGCACTAACGATACAAATGCTGATATTGCTGTCATAAATCCATATAATTGGTTGCAAATCTCAAAATTCAAAGCTTCAACAAGTGAAGAATCAAAAAAGAAATATGTTGCAGCTGAAGTAAATTGCGACGATGCTGATAAACAATGCTTCAAGTTGGTAAAAAAGGGTACAGATGTTAAAGATCTGGCTTATGTTACATTTAAAATTGGGTTTAGTGCTAATTTGTTTGATCTTGCCTTGAATCCATTAAACTGGCCCAAAAATGTTTTGGTTAGGCAATTTACTCACCTTCCAAAAAACGATCAGGCGAAAACAAACGGACGAATGAAGATGACCCGGGATCAAGTTACTCTAGAAACTTAAATTTTGCAAATATTTCAAATAATTCTAATTATATTAATGTTTATTATCAAAATGCTAGTGGCATTCGAACAAAAACCAATGAATTATATATTTCTAGTTCTATTTATAAATATGATGTAATTATTATAACCGAAACATGGTTAAATTCTAGTTATTTGTCGCCAGAGATTTTTGCTTATAATTATAATGTTTATCGCTTAGATAGATTATATACAGAATTTTTAAAAAGAGGAGGAGGAGTTTTAATTGCAGTAAAAACTATTTATCGAAGTAAAAGCATTATATTGCCTAGGATTGAAGAAAATATAGAGCAGATGTGTGTAAACGTTAATTTTTATAGAAAGAAATTTTGTTTATATCTAGTTATATACCTCCAAAGAGCTCAATAGAGATATATGAAAACCATATTTATAATATAGAAAATATTGTTAGTAATTTATTGGAAAATCAGTACCCCTTTATTGCTGGGGATTTTAATCTATAGGAGATGTAATATGGAATTATTCAAATGAAGATAAATGTCTTATTCCTTATAATATGAAAAAAGATTATGAATATAGTTTTATTGATTCATTGTTTTCTATGGACATTTTTCAAGTTAATCATGTTCACAATTCTTTAAATAGATTGTTAGATTTAATTTTTATAAATAATATTAATTTTGAAATTATTAAAGTTCAATTGCTTAAAAACTCAGTTCACCATGTTGCAATATGCTCTATTTTAAAATTCGAAAACTGTGTAAAAAACTCTTTGCTTCTATCTAATGATGAATTTTTTGATTTTAACAAAGGTTTTTTCATTGCACTCAATAATTACATTGCATCAACTGACTGGACGCTTTCTCTTGCCGTTTTATCTTTACAAGGTGCGTATAACAAATTTGTGGATATTTTTTCTATCGGTTTAAATCTGTATATTCCAAAAAAAAAGTCTTGGGAATCATTTAAAACTCCTTGGTCCAATAAACGTTTGGTAAGATTAAAAAATATTAAAAACAAATCTTTTAAAAAATTCAGAAAATCAAATTCTGAAACTGACAGAAAGCTTTTCTGCCAATTTCGAAAGGAATATGATTTTCTGAATAAATACTTGCACCAGCAATATGTAATGAATATTCAAACCAGCATTTATAATGATCCAAAAGCTTTTTGGACTTTTTTAAATAGTAAAAAACGATCTGTTGCTCTTCAAGAAAATATGGAGTTTAATGGTCAAACATCAAACGATTTACAAATTTCATGTGAACTTTTTTCTCAATTTTTTAAATCGGTTTATGTTGACCATTCTAAATTTAATATTTATCAAACGGAAAGCTATTCCAGTAGTAATGCTAATATTTCAACACTTAATCTTTTTGAATCCGATATCCTAAATGGTATCTCAAAATTAAAACCCAGCTTGAATCCTAGTCCTGATGGAATTCCATCTTTTGTTTTAAAGCAATGTGGATTTTCGTTAGCTTTACCGCTTCTGATAATTTTTAATAAATCCCTTTCTACTGGACTATCAATGGAAATTTTCATATGTAAGTCCTATTTACAAATCAGGCGCAAAAAATTAAGTAGTAAATTATCGTGCAATTTCTAAAATCTCTGCAATAGTGCAATCCCTAAATTATTTGGGCTCATAGTAAAGGATCATTTGTTCTTTAATATAAAAGAACATATTTGTAATGAGCAGCATGGATTTATGCCAGGTAAATGAACTTCAACAAATCTCATGCTTTATTGTAGATATGTCACCGATTCTTTTGAATCTGGCTATCAGGTTGACACTATCTATACTGATTTTGTCAAAGCTTTTGACTCAATTTGTCATCAAATTCTTATAGCTAAACTAAAAGTTTTCGGTTTTCATGGGTTGCTTTTGAAATGGATATCTAGCTACCTTAATGACAGAACACAATGTGTAAAATTGGGAAATTTTGTCTCAAGTATTATTAAAGTTTCAACTGGAGTTCCTCAAGGAAGTCACCTTGGACCACTCCTTTTTAGTATTTTCGTTAATGAAATGCCTCTTCTTTTAAAAAATGCTTTATGTTTAATGTATGCTGATGACCTTAAAATATATCTTTGCATAAAAAATAGAATTGATCATCAAAATCTTCAAAATGATTTAAATATTTTATCCGTTTGGTGTGAAAGAAATGTTCTTCCTTTGAATATACAAAAATGTAATGTTTTTACTGCACATCGAACTTTAGTTCCAATGATAAACAACTACCAAATTTTCAATCAGATTCTTGATCGCAAATCTGAGATTCGTGATCTTGGAGTCATTTTTGATTCAAAGTTGTTGTTTTCGTTACATGTGGACTATATTATAGCCAGGGCTAATTCAATGCTTGGTTTCGTTAAGCGAAACTGCAATGAGTTCTCTAACCCTTACGCTTTAAAATCAGTTTACATGTCTTTAGTTCGTCCAATTCTTGAGTATTGTTCAATTTTATGGTCTCCTTCTACTTCTATTAAGATAACACGTATTGAAAGAGTGCAAAAGGCTTTTACAAGATATGTAGTTAGGCAGTTAAAATGGAGAATTGACACTCCATCATATGCATCTAGGTGTGCCTTTATTGGACTTGATTGATGCATGATGTATTTTCTTATCGTATTAAATGTCCACCGATTCTTACTTACTTTGAGATCTATATTCCGGAGAGAGAATTGCGGTCACGTCATTTTCTTAATAATCCAAAACATAGATATAATTATGGTTGCAATGAATACTTTTCTGGGTGTATTAAACTCTTCAATTCTTTATGTAATGAACTTGATCTCTCAACAAAACAGATTTTAAATTTTAAATTAATTTACAAAATATTGTACATTAGCTTTAAGTTAGGTATTTATTTAATTATACTTATTTATATATATATGTATATATATTTAGTTATTTACTCATTGAATTGTTAGTAATCTGTAAGATATAACATCCGTAGATGAATAAATAAATAAATATAATAAAATACCAATTATAATTCAATCAACAATAATTTTAAAAGACGGTGGAGTGTGTGCAACAAAAAACCATAACCTTGGCAAATTGAGTTCGCATCGAGACAAAAATTTGCTATATGTAGGTATGCACATTTGTAGTAGGTAGGTATTCTTCATTCATAAAGGTAGAACTATAATAGTCGGAAGATGTCGGAAGAAAATTCTCTCAGTTCATTTACGCATGGAGCGGTCGGTGAGCGCTCTTCACTTCCGAAAACAAAAGTTATGGAAAATTAGTCGAAACGAAGCAAACCTTTATAGGCACGCCATATGAATACTTTGTATTCGTTTCGTTTCGTACGACCACTTACGTTGGCATCCGACTATTATAGTTCTACCTTAATAATTGCTAAGTTGCCGTCATGGTTGGTTTGGTTCGCTATAACTTTTGTTATAATAGTTAAGGTTTGGGCCTTAAAATATCACGTTATATTCAAAGTATGTGTGACAAAATGTTTTTAATTAAAAATTGAATGGAAAAAAAAAATTTAATTTAACAAAATATTTTTCATACACGTGTGCTTCACCTTTTTCTCAGTAATTGAATATTATATAAATAAATACAGATGGTCGAATTTCGACCATAGGCGATACTAGTTTATATAATTTAACTTAATAATTAAATATATACATATATTAATTATTAAATATAATAATAGATAATAATAATATATAGTATATATATATTATTCATATAAGTGTAAATTAAATTAAAATCATTAAAAAAAAAAAAAATACGTAATAGGTAATAATTATTATTTAATCTTATAATGCCAAAAATTGTCCAAAAATTCTACACGTAGTTTATATAATAAACAAATATGAAATAATATAATTAAAATTTTATTATAAAAAAGAATAATAATTTTTATTTTATAGTTTGTATTATTATAATTTTTTATCTTAATAAAATAAAAATGTTATATATGAAATTAGAATAATAATACAATAGAATCTCGGAAAGATGAATGGTTCTATAAGATTCTATAAGACAGCTCGGAAAGATGAACGAAATATTTCCACTTTTGAGTGTTTCAAAAGATGAACGGGTTGAAATTTTGTACTCGAAATATAATAATGTTCTTTTTCTTTGCATTTAGTTCCTCCTGAATGAACAGTGTTTTGGGGCTTATTTTAACCTGTTATGTAAATTTTTATTTATAACCATGTGTTCTTCGTCAACCACATGTTGATGTTCGAAAAGATGTACAATTTGAAAAGATGAACGTTTTATATCTGTTCATCTTTTTGAGATTCTACTGTATATACTTAACCTATAAGCGTAGCTATAAGGTAATATTGTCTATTCTTATAGTATCTTAGATTTATATCAATTTAGAATTGGTCCCATTAGACATTATTCTGCGATAATAAATAATAAATAAATGATAAAAATAAAAAGAATTTTGGAATGATTACAGCCTCCCTGAATTACAATGGAAAAAGTAGCCCCGGTAGGGTTGGGTAAGAAACTCAGGATGAGATTTAACCCCATATATTTTGTAGAAAGGCAGTCGGACACGGGAATGTGGACAAAACTACTTTTGGTGCATATATAAATACATTTGAGGATGCTACAGCTCGTGTCAAATTAAGGCGTAGTTCCTTACAACTCTAAACAATTCATGTGTGCCTTGTATTGGTAGGAATGGAGGTGACCTACAATTTTTTGCCGAATCCGAACGACATAAAGCAACAAGGACAAGAATATTATTATAATTATTGTTTAAATAATTATAATTTATTTATTATACAAAATTACACTTTTTCGAATGTTTATATTTGTTTCACAACAGATTTTCTAATAGAAGCCAAAATAACAACAAACGAAAAACATTAAGAAACAAATATTTTACAATATTCAAACACAGACACAAGACACATACATCTTAAAGCATTTTAAAATAGAACCAACAAAACTATTTTTAATGCCACGAACGAAATATATTCAAATTTATTTTTTTTTGTTTCTTATAGAGGAGAAATTATTGAAAAAAAAAAACAAAAAAAAGAGAGGACGACGACGGCGACGGGACCGTGTTCGAGAGTTGAGAAACAAATTCAGTATATACTCGAGGCAGAAAGGTACTTTCGAGAGCATAGAGATCATGATGAAGATGATAATATTTTCTGGGGCGCTATTTTTTATTGCTATTGTGTGTATGTGTTTGTTTCAACAAAGTTTCTTCTTTTATATATATTTTGGCGGCTTTGTAAACAGGTGGTTAAATTAAACACCTGAAAACATACATATGTACAACATTCTTAAGATGTTTTTAGTTTAATTTTTTTTTTGTTCTTGTGGTTTTTTTTTTAAATATGATATAAATATAGGATCTTTCTTAAGAATGATGAACTTTAATCTTGATTGAACTTTAAAAATAAAAATAAAAATAAAAACAAGTATAAGAAAATATGGATAAAGAGGAAGGAGATGCTCTGATTTTGGAGGGAAAGCTAAATTTGGTATTTATTTCTTTAAGTAAAATTTAAAATTATATAAATTATATATAAAATTATATATATTTTTTTGTCGAAAAAGTATATAGAAAAGAAAAAATTGAAATAAATGAAAACAAAAATTCATACCTTTTAATTATAAGTCGAGAAAAAACAAAATTCTAGACCATTTATAGTACAATGTTAAAGCAGGCTTTTCTGAATTTTAAAACTATCAATTAAACATTTTATTAACGCATAAAAATCACCAAATGCCTATTTTACCTTTTTTAGTAAGGAAAGCAAAGATACAATTCTTTGCATTTGTAACTGTCAAAGTGACATTTGAAGTAAGATATTAACTCAATATCTCACTTTGAGTTAATATTAACTCCAAATGACGATATAGTTAAAAATAAGAAAATGGTATGTTTGCTTATCATGCATTTTCGTATTTGTTATTGTCAAAGTGACATTTGTAGTTAGTATCAACTGCAAATGTCAATTTCACAATGTAAATTTGTTTTGCCTAAACTGTCACCTGTTTAAGGAATGTTCAGCTGAAGTTTGTACGTCCAAAACACAGGAATAATTGAAATGATTTTCTCCCGCCCACAATCACACCCACTTGTCTTATATCTGCAAGTTTCCTCCTTACTTAACATCCCTAGAAAGCTAAAATTTTGTAATTAAACTCTCTTCAACCTAAAGTATGACATGTTGTGCTATACTACCCAATACCACCCCTGATTTTCTTAAATTAGAATTTTATCATCATATTATAACGTCTTTGGAATGCTGAAAATTTATAGAAATAAATCTTTGCTGACCCAAAACCACGACTTGTGTAATTTGTTTTTGTTTTCCTAATATCAGGCCTATACTTTTTCTGGTATATATTTACTTTACATCCCTATAGAATACTGAAATTTTTTAAATACATAATATGTAACATCATTTTTAACCTAAAGCATAACATGCATTTTTTTAAATCCACCTTCTACCACACCCACTTTTCTAATACTTGAGTTTTCTCCTTATATAATTATTTTTCTATTAGTTTGAGTCCTAGCTGACTAAGCACCACTAAAAGGAGTGTGATAATCGGCCTGGCAGTCGTGAAATAGCTATAGATCCAGCCTATAAAAACTTGGTGGTAGCTCACTCAAGTGTTCAAGAGTTTTATTTGTGTTTTTTTTTTGTTTACCATTTTCTTACATCATGGGTTTCTCTGATTTTTTGCGTTTATGTTTGATTTTGTTTTTGGAATTAGTGAAACTCTCCAAGGATACTTTCCGTTGTGTTTTCGCAAGCGTTTCGTTGTCTGTTTGGAGATCATAGGAAATTTTCGTTTCGCATCAGCAGCGTACTAGGCTTAAACCATAAATCTGAAACGAAGTTTGATTTTCTACATGACATTAAAAATTTAATTAAAGCCTAGTACGCTGCTGATGCGAAACGAAATTTTTCTGTGATCTCCAAACAGACAACGAAACGCTTGCGAAAACACAACGGAAAATATCCTTGGAGAGTTTCACTAATTCCAAAAACAAAATCAAATATAAACGCAAAAAATCAGAGAAACCCATGATGTAATAAAATGATAAACAAAAAAACACAAATAAACCCGAATGTCATTTTTCCGCACACAATAAATAGTCTCTATAATTAATTCAGTGCGAAAAAGGAGCGGAGACTTCTCCAAATAATCTACTACAATTATACATTTCGCTCTTCGAACAGCGTACTGCAAAACGAAAAGCAAAACGAAATTTTCCGTTTCTGATTTCGTTGTGTCATTTTTGTATGGGATTTTTCGTTTCGCATCAGCAGCGTACTAGGCTTAAATCGTTAAAGCATTTTTGAAAAAAAACCTTTAAGTTTTTGTTTGTTTAAAAAAAAATTATAAATTTGATTGTATGCATTACTACTGACGAACAATGCAACTTAAAACATTGTCATGGGATTTTTATTTCTAAAAACCTATAACCCCATTTTTATTTTAACATCACAGATATGAATTTTTAGTAAATAAAATGGAGAAAAAAAACAATTTTTAGAAATAATTTAAAAACTGTGAGCAATAAAATTAATAGTTGATACTAACAAATAATTATTTTCCTTTAAATTTGTTGTTTAAAAAAAATGAACAATTTTAGTATGTTATAATATTACTTAACATATCTTTCAAATAAGACGACAAAAACCTATTAAGTCATTTACCAAAATTCCGCAATAATATCCTAAAAAGAAGACAATATTTTCTGTCAAATAAGTGCAAAATCTATTAAGTCATTGAATGAATTCCGCAATGATATCCCAAAAATAAGACAATTTTCACCAAAACACATCATTAATACACTATTCCCATTCTCATAAATTTTGCTTGCAAGTAATTAAAGGTATCAAACGACAAAAATGAAAATCCATTCTTAACTTAGTATTTATAAACAAATGTCAAAAATTTGTTACGTTTTCAAAAAAATAAAAATATATTTACTTTCTCAAATCTCTTCAAACTTAAAATTTTAAACGAACATGAAAATTAATTTCTTTAACCACTGTAAGTGGTGGAGAAATGAATATCTACAGTCTTCGGAAGTGGGTAATGTTTTCAAACAAATTAATTATTTATTAAAATCCTCAAATCTTTTCCAAGTCAATTTAAAATTAACATGAAGAATTATTTCTCAGCCACTTACAGGCGATTAATGCAAATTTCAGAAGTGAAATGAATAAAAAGAATATTGAATAAAATTTTTAATTAAAAACAAAATTCCATGATTTTATTTTAAAAATAACTTAAAAATTTGAATCTGTAAAAAAATAGGCAATCTGGCATCAAGTAATAGACTTTCCAAAAAGAAATCATCAGGTAAAAATTTAGGAACGTGTTTTGTTTTTGTATTTCTTATTTTTTAACTTACAATATTTTTATTCTTCATGACGACGTTATATTCCATAAGTGGTGTTTTTTTTCTTTCTTTTTTTTGACCTAAATCACTTTTGTTTAAAATATACAAAGGTGTAGATATTAAAAAAAAAAAATTTGAGTATAGATATATATCTGTATGTATGTATGTATAATTTCCCACAAATCAAATACAAATTTTTAATCAATACTCGTATTACTCAACACTTATACAATTTCATTTTCATTTTTAATTTTGTTTTGTTGTTTTTGTTGTTGTGGTTGTAATTGTAGTTGTTGTTGTTGTATTCTTCATCAACCGCAGCCAATAACACTTGGGAATAGTATAAATTACTCTATGCATACATAAGTGATTTAAGGGTTTTATTTTTATTTTTTTTTTTATTTTATTTATTTTTTTTTTGAAATACGAAAAGCAAAAAATAAAAATTTTATTTTTTATTCGCAATTTCAAGGCTTATTTGTAATCACCGTTATATGAAATAAAAATTTGGTTTCTTTGTTAAACAATATATTTTCTTGCACAGAACGAATTTTGCCAAAGAACGGACAAAAAAAAATAGCTTTAATTATATTTCTTAATGATAAATTTAATTGACACTTTTATCACTTTGTAAGCGGCACATATAAGATATACATATGCATGTATGTACATATATTATATATTTTAAGACCTCAGGTTATGATTTATTTAAAATAGTTCTGTTTCGTTGGTTGATTTGGTTATATATATTTTTTTACATTTATTGTATTTTTATACCGAACCGTTTTTAATTATGATTTTAATTAAAAATTTTTTTTTATCAAAAACTTTTTTAAAAAACACCCAAAAAAAATGAAAACATGGAATTTTATCGCGAAACAAATTGAAGAAAAAAAAAAACTCCACATCAACCACTGTATCGTCGTTTGAAGTACCCCATTTTTTGTTTCGTGCCCCCCATAAGAGTTCTTGGATTGCACTGGGCGACGGCGGCTGAAAATATTCTTGGCTCGTAAAAAAAAAACAAAAAAAAAAAAAAATACAAAAAAAAGGAAAATCCAACACGAACCACCAACAGCCAGCCATCAAGAACAACCAACCAACCAACAAACCACCAAAAACAACAACAACAATAGATAGGCAAGCTATACAAAAATACAGTCAGTCGAAAATAAAATATTTTTTCAAAAACCTCTATTTCTTAACGAGATATGGTTTTTCAAAGGAATATATAGACGAACCAAAAAAACAAAAAGGCTTATAGAGAGATCTCTTCGATCCTCCTCTATAATCTCTGTTGAGAGATGTTGATTCTATTTTACTTTTAACAAATTTTTTATACACATATATTATATATATATAAATATGTATATATTTATGTGAAATTATAAAATATATATTTTAAGCTCTCTTGCTCTCGATTTTTTAAATTGTTTTTTTGAAAACGAACACACAGAATTCTGATTCTGAATAACGTAGTGCAATAGACATTAAAAAAAAATAATAAATATTTTGTGGAACGGGGGAGGAAGGAAATTTTTGTTTCTATTATTTTCTCCGAGAATATAAGCTGATGTACAATTATTATCTGTCT
Organism: Epistrophe grossulariae; assembly: GCA_929447395.1. Classification (NCBI taxonomy): domain Eukaryota; kingdom Metazoa; phylum Arthropoda; class Insecta; order Diptera; family Syrphidae; genus Epistrophe; species Epistrophe grossulariae. The sequence continues at coordinate 3,322,576 of OV839570.1, forward strand.
AGTGTACCTACCTATATTGTATGTAAAAAAAAATCTTTTCGTTCGAATTTTAAGTGTGACTGCAACTTAAAAGCTTGTACAATATTTCCTTCCATCATCCCCCTCCTCCCCATCTTCACCTCTTGTGCCTTTCCGACTATCTTTCAGGTGGGAATATATATTTCGTGGTACACTTTTGTTTTACTTTGATGGTTAAGTTATTATTTGTTGTTTAGGGGTTTCCCTGGGGGCTTGGGAGAGAGAATGAGAATGTTTTCAATTATTAGTTTTTGTTTTCTTTTTTTAATTCAAATGAAATTTTTAAAGAGTGTCCTCAAAATAATGAGGTAAATACAGTGTGGTTAACTTTATTAAGTACTGTATGTGTGTTTATGATTTTTTTCTGCATTCGTGTTCAAGAGAAAATTGTTTGGAGGTTTTAATCAAAATTAATATTTCGATGATGATGATGGATATAAGTTTTTTTCGTCATACATCATATACCGCCCTTCAGAGTTCAGTCTATCATCTATGAATTTGTTTTTCTCTACGTATATGTTTAAATCGCGATGTTAAGAGCTGTTACATATCGTCACCTGATTACAAGAACCAGCTGACTCGATTTTTTTTAATTTTTGAGGTGCTTGAGTTTTTTCTACCTTGAAATTTACGATTCGCATCGGAATTTTTACCCTTTACTACAAACATTAGCGCAGAACAAATATGGTTTCATTATTTTACCTGTACTACCTTGCAAAAATATGGAGCCTGAAAAAGAGGCCAAGACTATTTTTGCGACTTTCTCAAAAATTGAGCAATCAGGTGACGATATCTTCAAGCCAGAAAAATTACTTAAAATCAGGGTTGTGAGTTTATGAATTAAAAAAACATTAAGCCATAAGCTATCATCAGCGAATTGAAAAATATTCAATTCACAAGCTTTTTAGAATTTGTGAGTTGTTTTCATTTTTTTAATAGAATAGAAAAATTTTCAATTCATAAGCTACATAGCTTAATCTAGCTTATGAAGCAAGCTTAAGCTAGCTTATTAATTGAAACTCCTAAGCAAGCTTATGAATTGAAAATTTTCAATTCACAAATCCCAACTAGCTTATGAATTGAATTTTTATCAATTCACAAATCCCAAGTATAGCTTACTGCTTATTAATTAAATTTTTTCAGTTCACAAATCCCAACTAGCTTATGAATTAATTTTTTTTCGATTCACAAATCTCAACTATAATATGAATTAAATTTTTTTCATTTCACGAGTCCATTACAGACTTGTGAATTGAACGAGGACTTAAGCTAAAAAAGAGCTTAAGCCTTTGCAACCCTGCTTAAAATCTCTATTAATAAACTCAAATCAAACACAAATTATTGTTAATCAACGAAGTAATTGGTAATTAAGTACTTTTTCGTGTAAGTACATTCATATACATATGTATGAAGGCAGACTGAATAATATATGTATAATATAGCAGAGTTCTTGTTAAATAATGTAGTATAGATTTGTCTTTAAGATTTGCTATTTAACGTTAATAAGCAGTTTATTGTTAATTAATAAGATATTTTAAATCGTAAATTAATTAATAATATTTAATCAACGATTTAGTTGATTTGTGAATCGGAAGATAATTGAGCATTTTTTTTTTGTATTAATACGATTTTGAAGGAGTTTCCATTTTGATTTATCAACTATTTTTTGTCTGAGATCGTTGTCGCAACGCGTCAGAAGAAATTTCACATACCAACCGTCAAAAATTCTTAACTTAGGCCTTGTATGAATTGGATTAAAATTTTGATTAAATTTTAAACCGAGATTAAATTTTTACGCTTCAGCGTAACTTACAAATATGTAAGTATACAATAGCTGTGGCCACAAGGAATAACTGTAACACTTCGTCCATAAGAATTGCGAACCTTATTTGTAATCGCAAAAGAAACATTTAAATTGTTCTTCTGAAAACTTGAAAAATGTGACTTATGCTGTTTTTCCTTTTTGTCACAGATAGGTACGTATAGATTCACCCGATTAGTGTAAAAAAGTTGTATAACATTTGATGAAATAAGATCATAAAAATCACGTTTAATTTAATCCAAAATTTTTGGCAAATAATTTTGTGAATCTAAAAAAGTTGTAAAATTCAAAATTTAATATCGGATAAAAAAAATTAATCAAAATTAATCCAAAATTCATTCAAAAATTGGATAACAATAGAATTAAATCCTATATCCTATTTCAAAATTCACGCAGGATTGAATTGCGGTGAAGTGCGTTAAATGTTTGTCAAAAAACTTTTTCGATGTGTCAATCGGAACGGATAGCTATCGATTGAAAATTATCCAATTTCTTCGAATAAGTCAAAGAAAAATTTTATAAATGCCTTAAGTGAGTAACTTAAATAAAATGGTATTAAGTAAAATAAACACAAAAAATAACAATCCCTTAAAAAAACAATAAAATCAATTTAACTAAAAAAAAACATTTTGAAAATAAAATAATATTTACGAGTATATACAATACATACATACATACCAAAAAACGTGACTTGAAGAAGCGCCTTTTTATTTTACAAGCATACAGATTACACAGAAAAAGCATTTTATTCATGGTGTAAATTAAAAAATTAAAAAACAAATATTCCACAGTAGATAATTTAATTTCAAATTCAGCTACTTGTTTCTAGAAAATCAAAATGTGTTATTATTTGTTGGAAGCTATATAAAACCTATGGAAAGATATAATATAGAAAGGTACTGGTATGTTATTATTTTATCACAAGCAAAATATTAGAAATTAAGATTTTTCTGTTTCCGATACCTGTGTACATAAGACTTTAACACAGCTAAATTTTTTTCTAGGATTTATTTTTTGAAGAACTGTTTAAATTAAAGAGTTAAAAAATTAAATTTAATTAAATCAAAACGATTAGAAAATTTATTCTGTAAAATTTCATTTTGAGCAACGAACTCATTTTGTCCTTTAGAGGAGAGAAACATTTATGTATGATGTGAAAATCAATTTCTACAGAAATGGATTGTTTATTTGTATTTTTTTTTATTTCAGGCACAACAAATATTACTTTCATATCAAGTTACAGGAAGGAACAAACTCTGAAAATTTCATCCAAATCTTTAGACGTGTTTTTCGAGAAACGAAGAAATAAGAAAATTGGGCGTGAAGTGGGCAGATTTGAGATTTTATTAAAATCCATTTCTATTTTTTGTTGTCACGTTCATAAGAACAAAATCTGAAAATTTTATCCAAATCGTTAGACCCGTTTGGGACAAACGAAGAAATAAGTATAAAGGGTGTGGCATTAGGCGGATTTTAATAGAAACTTTTTCTCGCTCATAAAAATTACTGAAAATTTCAACCAAATGGCCTTTTTCCGATAAAGCCGAGTATAGAGTTCTTTTGAACAAAACAAAAACATAAGTGGTAAGCATTTTTTTTTCGGAAGAAAAATAATCTGAGTTGAAATAAAAAAATTGTATTCGTTGTCCTTTTTTTTTTCCAGAAAACAATGGCACCGACATTGTTTTGTGCGAAAAAATATTCGTAGTGAGTATTAAATTTTTTCTCAGGGTTGGTTCACATCTCGATAAAAAAATTAAACGTCAATTTTTTTTCTTTGCGCAAAAATCTCTCCGATAAGAAATGCATGTATTTTTTTTTGTCGAGGAACTGTATACTCGGCTTAAACCAAAAAAATAAAACAAATGGGCGTGGAAGTAGGTGGATTTTATTAAAATCAATTTCTATTTTTTTTCACGTTCATAAGAACAAAATCTGAAAATTTCAATCAAATCCATACACACGTTTTGTGAGAACTAAGAAATAAAAAAGTGGGTGTGGTTGTGGGCGGATTTTCATAAATTTTTTGTCTTGCTCTTGAAAATAAAATCTGAAAATTTCATCCAAATCGTCTTAGCGTTTTGTGAGAAACCAAGAAAAACGAAAAGTAGTAGTAGTAGTAAGCTCATCATAACAAATCTCAAAGTTTCATCCAAATCGTTAAGTTGCGTTTTGCGAGACACTAAGAAATAAGAAAATTAGGCGTGGTAGTCGGCCGATTTTACTTTAACCAATTTCTTAATTTTTTTTTTCGTTCATTGAAATATACTCTGAAAATTTCATCCAAATCGAATATTTACGATAAAGAAAGATATAAATAAGTGGGCATGGCAGTGGGCGGATTTTAAAAAAAATATGTGTTTATTCTTTTCTCGCTCATTAAAATAAACTGAAAATTTCATCCAAACCTTAAAACACGTTTTGCGAGAAACTAAGAAATATGAAAAGTGGGCGTGGCAAACATCAGCGCGCGACGGCATATGTGCATTTAGATTTTTGTGACTCAAATGCGTTTTTTTTGTAAACATCATTCATATAATGCCGAACCTAGTAGCGTAGCTTGGGTTTTTGCCGCCCGGGGCAGAGCCAATTTTTGCCGCCCCTAGCATTTTTTTTTTGACACCATTAATTTTTTTGATGTTTTAAAAAATTCAATGAATTAAAATGAAGAATCAGAAATGTTGTTCAAAGCTTTTTTAACGAAAACATATTTTAAAGCAACCCATACAAATTTAAGTATTCGAAACTGCTTTTATATATATATATATATTTTATTGTAGCATGAATTATTAACATTTTTTCTTTCTTAAAAACTATATTGCACAATTTACAGAGATTTGGTATAACTCTACCTTAATACTGAAAAATAAATACAAATTTCTTACAATTATCACAGTTTTATACTCATAACTCATATAATGAAAAATCGAAGGAAAAGCTACAAGAAAAACCTTCTTTAAATTTATGGAATGTGCTTTCCAAGATTGGAGAGAATAAGAGGCTAGGAGAACGCACCGAAAAGATTTTTGGTTTTATTATTATAATATTCAAAAAATCTGAGATAAGTATATAGCCGCAGACTCTGGTATAGTTAGTGCTATTAGTTTTAAGTTTATATTGTAATTTATTACATATAAATAAAGTTATAATAATAGTAATAATATTATAATATTCAAATAATAAATAAACAAATTAATAAATAGAAAAATGTATAAACAGATAAATAAATAAATAAAATTATAGATGAATAAATAAGTACATAAATAAATGAAAAAAAAAAAAATATTTAAATAAATAGAAAAACGTACACACAGATAATAAATAAATAAATAACAAATATATTTTGTGGGTTTTTTTTTTGCATTTTAGTTTTTAGACAGCCAAATTTGAGATTAAGTAGTTTTCAAATGAAAAACACGATGTATTACATCTGTTTAATAAATAAATTATTCTAAATGAAATTTTTGTCAATGTTGGCTAATCCGTGGAGGTCTTCTAAAGAGTAATGCCATGGCAAATTAAGCATCATTTTGAGCAATTTATTTTGAGTTCTTTGTAGTCTCAGTAAATGGCTGTTAGCACAATTACCCCAAACAGACGACCCATAAAACATAATGCTCTGGAAGATTACTTTAAAGATGATAAGCTTATTTTCGGTACTGAGCTTTGATTTTCTGTTTATGAAGGGGTAAAGCATTTTAATAGCCAAGTTGACTTTATTCATTGCTTCCTGAATATGAAGTCCAAAAGTAAGTGTTTTGTCTAAGTGTACTCCTAAGAACTTAGCACTATAGGTTTCCACTCTGTTGGAATGCCTTTAATTTGAAGCATGTTGCTAGGTAAGAGACAAGCTTCTCTTTTTTTCTACTGAAAAAGACAGCTTCAGTCTTCCCAGCATTGATTTTAATTTTCCAATCGTTGAAGTATGTTTGCACAATATTTAGTGCAGATTGAAAATTGGTTTCAATGTTAAAACCAACTGAATCTGATGAATACAAGCACGTATCATCTGCAAAAATTGCTGATTTGCAGTCTGTTAGATGTGGGAAATCATAAGTGTATATTTATATATAAGAATGGAAATGGAATTCTATTTTTAATAAGTTTTTCAAGACATTTGCTCAAAGAACTAAGCAAACTTATCGGCCTATAACTAGTAGGTGTGGAAGGACTTTTCCCAGGTTTTCGGATTGGGATTATTTTGGCTGTTTTCCATTGAATTCGAAGAAATTTAACACCTGTTTTCGGGAGATTTTTCAGAATTATATTTTTCAGGCCATCAAATCCTGGGCTCTTGGAAATTTTAAGACTATAACCTATTAAAGGTTTTACATCTTGTGATGATATCATATCATCATCAACTTCGATTTGTAGAGAACTTATGAATGCAATAGATTGCTCTACAGCAGTTTCAATAGGGTCACTGCTTACAACGTTGTTAGCTGCTAGATGATTTCTAGAGAATTCAAGTGCTAAGGCATTGGCTCTTTCAAAATTTGTCAGCAGTAAGGAGTTCCCATTTTTCAGCGCTGGAATCTAACTGGTCTTTTTTTTTACAATTTTTACCGGGTTCCAAAATGGCTTACCAGCTTTATCCAAAGTTTGAAGCTTTGAATTCCACGATTTATTTTTGTAATCATGAGTGTGAGATAACAAATATCTCTGGTTCTCATCCACAATGACCTATATCTATTCCTTAACTTAATAACGTTGACAACGTTACTGGGAATTGAATTTGTGTTTTCATAAAAACGCCTTTTCTAAGGAACAGTCTGTTCTAAACTTTCGAAAGCAATAGTTGTAAAACTTTCAACGCAGTGGAGTAGCGTGAGTTTTTTCCGCCAGGGGCAGAGTCATTTTTTGCCGCCCCTAGAAACTTTTCTTTCTGATACCTTTATTATTTTTTTGTTGTTTAAAAAAAATTAAGTGAAACAACTTACCTTGTTATAATTTTTTTTTTTTTTATTGAAAGTACAATTGAAGTATTCAGAACTAGTTTTATCTTTTAAAAACCGTTCGCATGTTTTTTACAGTTGAATAAAAGGTAATAAATTTACCACAGCTAGATAATGTTAGATGAAATTGAAACTTTTTAATTATTTATTTTAAAGATTCAGATATTACTAAGCAAACCTATATCACCTATTTTAACATTTTCAGAACAATTTTTGCTAGATTTTTTTGAGTTTACCATGTAATAAAAATTCGTAAAATTTGCCATCTTACAAAAAATGCTAATATTAGGTTGTGCGAAGGTGCAATTTGACATTTCAGATTTTTTTGTGCGAGAGTGAACATAAATATACGAAAAAATTTACTTTATTCACTTATATGAAAAATAGGCAGTAAATGTAAAAACTAAACTTTCTAAATTAACCTACAAATTTGAGAATTGTAAATAAAATTTGGCACATTCTAGCCTATTGCCCCATCTCCAGGGCCAGACCAACCATATGCGCAAGATGTGCAAATGTACAGGGCGCAAAATCCTGGGGGCGCATTAGAAGAAACAAGAATATGTAACCTGCTCTTGCGCAAAAAAATATATACAGACATTCGTCATGTGTATGTATGTATGTATGTATGTATGTGTGCAAATATAACAAATCTCGCACAGGGCGAAAGTTTGGCTGGGGCCGGCCCTGCCCATCCCCAAGCGGATAAATGACACAATTAACCGAGCAATAACTGCAGCGATTCAGAATAATTACTAAATTTATTGAAAACTAAAATTTTTCGGTGATAAAAGTGAGCTTATATGAGCCAAATCACATCGAATCAGTCAAAACAAACCAAATGTTTTTAATTTTTTCTTAGTCTCACCCACCCGCCTTACAAGCAGGGTTCGATCCGCAATACAAAAATTTCGGAACAGACTTATAAAAAAAGTGAACAAAATCGAAAATTTCCCAAGTAGGTTTTAAAATTAAGAAAGATTTCAAGTTTTCAAAAACCGTATTTTTAACAAAAAATATTATTTTAAAACACATCACATAAATTCTATTCGTTTCACAACTGAATAGAATTCAGATTAAGAAATTCAGAATTATAGTTGCAAAATATAATAACACAATGCATTTACTTCTATATTTTGGTTTGGCTAAAGAAATTTTGAATTTTTCAGTGTTGAAACAAAATTTGTAGATCTCAAAAGTGACAGATTAGATTTATTTTCTTTCTTAAAATTGAAGGAGAATTGCAATTATTGACTGTGAAGCTGTCACCGCTCGAAAACTTTTAAATAATTTCTTTGGACTGATAAAATGTATCCATTTTGAAGAAAAATGGATCCAAATGTATATAAAATACATAAACAGAATAAACAGAAATCTTTTAACACTAACGCTTGTTTTAATAAATACGTGTTTTGAAAAATTTGCCGCCCACTAGCAAATTCTTTTCCGAAAATTTTGGAAATTTGCCGCCCCTAAAATGACAAAAAAAACATAAAAACAGAACATCCAAAAATCTTTTAACATTAACGCGTGTTATGATAAACATTTTTTAAAAATTGCCGCCCCCCTGCAAACTGCCATCCGGATTTTTGGGAATTTGTCACCCCTAAAATGGATCTAAATGAAAAGAAAATATAAAAACAGAGCATAGAAAAATCTTTTACATACGAATAATATTTTGAAGAATTGCCGCCCCTAGCAAATTGCCTCCCGGATATATTTAAAATTTCGGAAAATTCCCAACCCCAAGCAAAGTGCCACCCGGGAATAGGTTTTCATTTTGCAGAGGTGCATGATTAACATTACACGTAACCAGAAGATTGTTTGAACTCAGATCGTTAATAACAACAGGCTGACTGAGAAGTTCTGGCCTATTTGTTAGAAAAAGATCAATAGTTTAAGGATTAGTTCTATTGTTAGGTGGTATACAAGTGAGATGAGGAGGATACAGAATATGAAATGGGTGTCTAGAATTAATAAGTTTGTTCGTGTACTTCTCGGACTAAATCTGGCAAACTGTCAAAATTGGAGGAGTGGGGCTGAAATTCTCTCAAAGAGAAGCAAAACTGTCCGAGAATACACGAACGCCTTAAACCAAAATATTTGCCAGTTTTTAAACGTCAACAAAAAGTAAACAAAAGCAAAAAAGTAAACAAAGCAACAAAATTGAAAATTTGATGATAATTTCACATTCTTTATTAAATTTGATGATGAACAAATTAAAATTAACGTTGTTAGTATTTACAAATACAAAATACGACACTAAACAGGAACATCACGTAATTTTTTTTTATTAATCCCGAATTCTATAAAGAATTCAGAACTACATAAGACAGAATTAAAAAAAAAACACTGAATTAAAGTACACTTCACAAACAAAGTTTCTTAAATAATTTATTAATTTTTTTATTAAAAAGTCACTTCTTTTACTAAAATAATTAATTTTTGTAAGTTAACGAATTAAAAACTACATTTTTACTAAAAAAAAAACAAAAAGTAAACAACAGCCATTTTGTTAATTTTTTGTTGTTCTTTGTCTTTCAAACTGGCTTCTGACACAACACAGCACTTACCAGTTTTTGCCCGAAGAAATTTCTCGGGTAAAAACTGGCAAGAAGGGGAAATTATTTTCTCTCTCATGAGCGCTCTCTCCTGCCAGAAACTACCCAAAATTTGCGTACGCGAACGACTTCGGACTAAATCTGGTAAAAAATGGTAGTTTTGGGTAGTTTCTGGCGTGTAAGCGAACGGACCTATTCTGCAATATCTTACCCCATCCGTTAGCTCTCACACATCCCCAATTCCTATATCTACAGTTGAGATCGCCGCCAATCAAAAAAATTTCATTTGAAGAGACAAGTTTCTTGAATCATATCTTTTCTTTTGAGAAGTGTTACCCCCCGGGAAATACACAGAAAATATTTTCATTGAATTTCCATTAGTGAAATATATTTCGACCCCAATATTTTCTATTACTTTTGTATTAACCATCGGTATTAATTTATGTTTAATGGTTCTTTAATAACCACGGAAACTCCGCCTCCCACTCTCTCCTCTCTGTCTAGTCTATAACAATTGTATTTTTGATTAGAGATATTTACATTTCATTTTATTTATATATATATTTATATATTATATTTGCTTAAAAAATTTGAGTTGACATTGCTGGTGGAGTTACGGTTGCCACTCTCAAAAAAACTTTCCTACCAATTTTTCCAAAATAACCTACCAACTCAAAGAAAAACTTACCAAAGCAAAATCTTAGCGTTTATTAAGGTAAGGTAGGATAAGGTAAACAAAGTTAGTTTATAATTTTTTTTAAATATTCTTGTTTGAATACAATACTCGAATATTCTTCGTTGTTGATGTGATTAATTTCCCAGAACCACCCTCGATTTCGGAATCGGTTTTACGTTTTTTACGTATTACAAATTTGTAAAGTAATTTTCATTTTATATTCATCAAAATACAATTATTTTGATAGAATACTTACTTATGGTTTTTGAATGCTTACAAATTAAACAACCTGAATTTACATAATGCAATCAAAGTTACAAATGCATTCAGACAAATAAAATAAACCTAACATACGTTTACACAATCAGTTGATTCAATTACTATCTGGTTACATGTGTACTTTTATTTGGAAACTATTACAGCCAAATTAATAAACCTGGAATAGCGAAGGCTTAGGCCTTAATCCGAATAGCGAAGGAATAAGAACTAGATGACAAATTTGTCAAATTTATTCTGAAATTAAAAAAAAAATAAATGAAGGAAATTTAATCTATTTAATTTATCTATTTATCCCCTCCATTTAATACGAATATAATTTCCAACAAACAAAAAAATAAAATACAATATCATCACTTATCTTGATGAATACACCATACACAATTCATGAAAATCAGCTTTGTACAAGCACAAGTTGCTCTTTTAATAGGTTTTTATTTTTTTAATAACTGTAAAACTAAATAAATAAATTGATTTTTAATAAATTAGAAAACAGTTCATAACAAAATAAATAAATAACTGAAAATAACAAATTCTTCGTTAAAAAGAAATTAAAACAAAGACTTCAAATAACTTCAAATTCTTAAGTGTGTTTGGTAACGTAAGGTTTATTTTTTTTTTTTACAAAAAATCACAATTTGCTGTCAAAATCTATACGAAAAAAACATAAGTTTGCGAAACTTGGTGAAAATTTCATGTTTACTAAACAGGCATCATAGTTATTGTAGTAGATTTTTATAAGGCATTTTTGTTAAACGTCACGTTTTAGTTAATTCGTGAAATAAAGGTGGAATAAGCGTTTTTTATTAATATGGCTGTTAGAGTCGAAATGAGGTAATTTCGTTAATTACAGAAAAAATACTTTCATTTAAAATTTAATTCTTTTGTTTTAACAGCTTAATTAACTTTAAATTTGATTTGGCTGCAGTTATTACCTTGTTTTTTGTTTTTTGTTTTCTTTTTCTGTTTTGTATGTATATTGTATTGTATTGTGTTGTATTGCATCCCCTAAGGGTTACAAGTCTCCCATCCGTCCTTCCTTACTCCATCTCGCAACCTCTAGTGCCTTTATACATTCTTCCCCCTCCCTCCTTCGTCCATTATATCCCTCATTTTTTCCCTTATTGATCTCCCTTCATCTCCACCTGACCAGCATCTTTATATCACATGTTCCCACGTATCTGGCTCACCTTTACACACTCTGCACATTCTCTCTTCTTCTTGTTTTCAGTACCATCCTTCTCTCACCTCATTCCCTACCGTGACTCTCGCTATTCTCTTTGTTCTGTCTGCCTTCCGTCCCGCTTTCAAATATTGCGGGATCCCCTCGGTCATTACTTCGTAATCACCTGTTATATCTGGATTCCATTATTAAATCCCGTCTTTCCTTCTCCTGCTCTCTTCTGTCTTCCCATTCTACTCTCTCGTATCCTGTCATACTGTCTCCTCTTCCTTCCCTTCCTCTCATTCCCATTCTCCCTTGTTCCCATCGTGATTCTCTCTCGTTTCCATCCCTCTCTCTCTCTCATCTCCTCTAAACATTCCCTCGCTATCTCGCTTCCTTTTCCACCTGTTAATTTCTCTTCATAATTCCACGCCCTTCTCCCTGCTCTTATCGTTAACTTATCTCTTTTGGTTTCCTCTCTCACCATTTATCCTGGAGTTTGCCATTCTACCCCTAGTGTCCATTTGAGGTACCTCTCCTGCAATCTTTCCATTTCTTGTCTCTCCTCCCATACCTCTGCCCCACATCCCATCACCGTCCAAACCAGTGTATCAAAAAGCCACATCTTCCTATCCCAAACCTTCTCGAATTTCCTCCTCCCAATACCCCAAGCTTCCTTCATTACCGCTGCTGCCTCTTTTATTCTTTCCTTTATATGTGCTTCCTGGCCTCCATTCTTTTTGTATGTATATTAATTTTTTATAAATTTTATTCATAAAGTTTTTACGTGATTTCAACCAAATTTCGGGCAAATTTGGTTAAAATTACATTATTTCAAAATGTGAATTTGTATGAGAAATAGATGATTTGGTATCGAATTTGGAAATTTTCAAAGAAATTACCTCATTTTGTTTTTCATGTTTTATTAAAAAAAACCTACCAAATTGAACTGAAACCTATCAACCTATACCAAAGTTGAAAAAACCTACCAAGTTTGGTAGGATCCTACCGAAACGGCAACCGTGGGTGGAGTTAGTTTTATTCGCTGCTGCTGCTGATGAGGACATGTTGCTCTTGTGGGGCTTAAGAGTCGGAAAGTCATTAGTGTGGGATATATATGTATGTTGTTCATGATTAATTCGTCTGGTTTATTTCTTGCAGATAGTTTTTGCCTAGTTTCGAAAAAGCTTTTCCGACTTATACACTCAGGATCGGTAGATTTATGGGTTTCCATACGCACATTTTATATTCAAAGATTTACAATCTTTCGTATCATGGTTCTCGGAACAATTAGCACAGTGTGTCTTAATGTGACAGTGTTTTTCTCCTTGGCCATACATTTGGCAATTGTAACACTGGGTAATTTTGTTTCGTTGTATCCGAGCGAAATCCCATCGCATTTGTGTTTTAGAAATAGAACGGCAATTTTTTTAGATCATTTAATCTAATGGAACCCATATCTAGATATACTAGATAGAACACATCAATAAAATGAACATAATGTTTCTTTATTAATTTTATATTTTGGCATTTCAGTCAAATGGAAATTAATTCTTTTTTTAGTTCAACTGTACTAAGCTCATGCAAACCATGCAACAAGACTTTGAATGACCTTTCTGATGGCATATCATGACTGTAAAATTACCAATTCTTTCTTTTCAATTCTGCACATACTTTTTCATGGGTTGGGTTCGATATCCCGCTTTTTATAATCCCGTTTTTTAAAATCCCGGTTTTAAAATCCCGCTTTTTAAAATCCCTCTTTTTCAAGATCCCGCTTTCTACAATCCTGTCTCTTATAATCCCGTTTCTTATTATCCCGCTTTATCAATTAAAACTACTTGTTGTAACTCCTACCAAAATTTACTTGGGACTTAGTTCATAAATTTGGGAGTTAGTTCAATTGGGGCTTATTTCATTATGAAATAAGTCTCAACGATTTTAATAAACAGCGAGGTATGTATGGGGGGGCATGCTGCCCCTCTACAACCCCCCTGCTGGTGTATGCAAAATTTCTTTTTATCATTTTGGTAGTTGGCAGTCAGTTCCTAAAATAATGGAAACCAAGTTTAATACCCAAATTAATTGCGAAAAACGGGATTGGCTGGATTTGGCGGGATTTTAAAAAGCGGGATTTTAATACATTGGGATTATGAATAAGCGGGATTTTAGAAGACGGGATTTTAAAAAAACTGTATTTTAGTAGACGGGATTTCAAAACTTTTTTTTCGGGATTTTCGGAAAACGGGATTTTAAAAAGCGAGATTCCGATACGCTCCCCTTTTTCATAGGTATCAAAATTTTCACAATTTAGTTTAATGCCAATAGACATTTTTTTAAGGCTATAGTTATCTAGTTTTAATTCACTTAATAAACTGTGCACAGTATTTTGTGCATAACGAGAGAATTTTAGATTTTTTGTTTGAAATTGGTGGTGAAATTATTCATCATCATCACAATAAATGTCTTTATCCGTGTCTAGATAAGTTTTTCGCAATTTATTTTGGTATTAAACGAAAAAGTTTGTAAATTTAAATTTAATTTAAAAGAAAATATTATGTGGAGGTGTTTTTGATTTTTACTGTACACATTTTTTTTTTGCTCACAAAATCAAAATTGGGTTGGTTTCGATATCCCGCTTTTTATAATCTTTTTATTATCCCGCTTTTGCAGTTAAAACTACTTGTTATAACTATCCCCACCAAAATTTCGTTGGGACTTAGTTCATAAATTTGGGAGTTAGTTCATTTGGGACTTAGTTCATTATGAAATAAGTTCCAACGACTTAATGGGAATGCGTTCATAATGAATAAAGTTTAATACACGAAAGTTGAATTGCGAAAAACGGGATTGGCGGGATTTTAAAAAGCGGGATTTTAATACATTGGGATTATAAATAAGCGGGATTTAAAAAAAACGGTAATTTAGTAGACGGGATTTTAAAACTTTTTTTTCGGGATTTTAAAAACCGGGATTCCGATACAATCCCATCAAAATTATATACATATATTTACTCATTGCAAAAATTGTCCCTGGAACTTACTCCCAAATGAACTAGCTACAAAATTTATGAACTAAGTCCCAACGAAATTTTGGTGGGGATAGTTAAAACAAGTAGTTTTAACTGCAAAAGCGGGATTATAAAAAACGGGATTATAAGAGACGGGATAATAGAAAGCGGGATTTTGAAAAAGCGGGATTATAAAAAACAGGATTATAAAAAGTGGGATTTTAAAATCGGGATTATAAAAAGAGGGATATCGAACCCAACCCACAAAGTTGCTTAGTTTGAAAAATTGTAGAGAAAAGAATGTGGGGAGATGTTATATTTTTCATTAAAAATTGCAGTCGTTTAAAAGCAGTAAAAGCATAAACATCGACAAATATCAACTAATTCATCCTTAAATGTTCAAAGTGTTTGTACCAATTAATGGCATTTTTTTTATACCAATTCCACAAGTTTTTGTCTCATTAATAAAGTTGTTAAGTCTCTACTGACAATTGCCCATATTTTGATGACTTTCCCATTTGACCAGTCTTGCATGTAAATACATACCAAATCTTCCGCCCTTTCGTATGACATACGAGAAACCTTGGACTTTTTTTTATGATTAATTAAAGAATCAAACGTGCGCCGAGGTCAGTATTTCATTTTATATGTCTTTTATATTTCATTTTATATATCTACCTTGTCTGGCCAATTGGGACAAGCAATCACTACAATATATGTTTTTTAGTCTTTTTGTGTCTGAGTTAATTTATTTTTTTATTATATTTCTTTCAATCTCTTAAAAGGCTGAAAATATTTATTAAACTAAATAATAATTTATTCACTTTTCAATTTAATACAAATTCACTCTCTCCGGTTATCTTTATTACTCATCATTCCAAACAGGAGTAAGTCATTTTGGCAGTAATCTATGTCTTTCATTTGTTTTTGTTTAGATTTTTTTAAATAACCATTTCTCTCGAAGAACTTATAAGGAAAAGCTTCCACAATCTTAAATCCAAAATCTAATCTGACTTACCCCATTGATGGAGATTCAAAACTTCCATATTTTAGTGTCGGGTATATTTATTTATATTTCTTCTTTAAGGGTTGATTTTTTGACACGATGTCACCTCAACTTATTTATTTGTTTTGTCTTAATTCTTATAGGAACTGATTACAGTTTTATTAACATATCCGTAAAATTAATTTTTACTTAGAATGTTATTCACAAATCATTTCCTGCACAATTTCGTATATGATAACACTTTTCATGATTTTCTCAATTTTTTTTTTACTAATTTAATCATTAAATTTTGTATAATAAAAAAATCCTTTAACTCGACGTTCGATATATTTATAAAATGTTTAACAAAACATCAAATAAATGCAAACGAGAGAGACCCTGACTAATAGATCATACGGAACGAAATAAAATTTCACAAAAAACAATAATAATAATAATAAGAATAATAATAAAAACGAGCAGCTCACAAATCTAAAATAAACATTGGGACTAAAATTGTGACTAAGATGGTTTAACTTAGAAATAATAACAAAAAAAACTTTTTCAAATCACATGCAAAGTGAAATTAATTTATTTGTCTATACTTTCTTTCGTCTTCGATATATTAAGTTTGTTTTTTGTTGTTGTTTTGTTTAATTTAATTATATTATATTGCTTCTGATGCTTTTTTTGCTTCCTACGTAATCAAACATTTAATTTAAATAAGTCGTCTTTGCTCCTATGACAAATCAAAAAACAAAGATGCAACTCAAGGAAGTCATCACAGCACCATTTTTTTTGGTTGACTCATTATTTTTTAGGAAAGCACATCTCTCTTTCTCTGCTGTCTTTCATTATTTTTTATTTTCTTAGTCTTCTTAAATTGCCATCATTACTTCTGTTATTTGGGTCAAGTGTATAGTCACAAGTGAAGCAAGGTTAAACTTAAGAGAATAAAGGAACATCGCATCCAATTTAATCGTATTGCATTTTGTGAATTGAAAAACAAAATTGTAGAGAGACTAATTTTAAATCCATATTAAAAATTACAAACAGGGTTGGAATCGGTAACAAGGTGATTAGTGAGAGAGTCACCACAATCGACCAATTCAGTCTGAGGCCTGAGCTATCACGTCATAACAAAAATCTGATGATTATCACTTCACTTTGTCACTCATGAATTTGACATTTATGCCGCATCACTATGTTAAGAGTTGCCATCACAAGCCTACATAAAAAAGGCTACAACCTATGTTATTTTTTTAAACTATTCAAACAAACATAAACAAACAATGCTTGCTTTATTTTTGTTTGTTTGATTTTATAATTTCGATTAAAAATTTCTATTACAAAATTTCATTATTGTGACAACTATAAGGATTTTGACAATTGTCATTGGAATTGTCTTCATTTGAATTGAATCGTGTTGAATCATCTTACGTGCCATATTTTTAAAAGTAAAAACCAGGTGGAATCGGCTACGGTGATAAATGATTGTCACATCGACCATGTCACATGTGATTGCCATTTAGTTTTCCGTCTGGGTAAAGTGATTCAACTCGATTCAATTCAATTGAATTCTTTCCAATGACATTTGTCAAAAACATTTTTTTCCGTAGTGAATGTTTCAAATGTTTATAATGAGAAATCGAAAATATAGAACGAAAATGACGTCTTTGCGATAAAATTCTTATGTTTTCTACATCTTCCGGAATGTAGTGGCGTTTGCATTGCCTCCCCTAGGCGTTTGCATTTTGCCCCACTAGTTTTTCGCATATATGAAACCTCTTACGGTGACCATATTTAAAAATTGCAAATAATGAACAATTGAAGAAAGAAACAAAATTCAATTCAATTTTAAATTATTCCATTTAATAAAAAAAAAATATCTACAGAAAAATTACTTAACTTAAAAAGAGAAGGTACAAAAATTCAGTCTCTGTTTGCATCAAACTTAAACTTAAAAAACAAAATAACTCTCAGATAAAAAAAGTCTAACAAAAAAAAACAAAACTTAAAATCTAATTTAACATAGATCATTTTCACGGATTTTGATATTTTTCTGAAGGGTAAATTTCCTTCACTAAGTTCTGGATTTTTCTTAATTTGAACTAAACAACTGAATTTGTTATTGTATTTAGTTATCAAAAAATATTTTACAGTTTCGACCTTCATTTGGGTTTTTTAATTTGTAATTTAGAATAGAAAACAACTCTTTCTGTAGGAGCATTTAAATAAAATTGTACTAGATGTCTTGTTCGTTCTTTTAATCGGACGTTAAATTTATTAAAATTTCTCTGCCCCCCAAACAAAACAGAGTAGCTACGGCACTGAAATGATTGTCACATCAACCGTGCAGTCAAATG
Organism: Epistrophe grossulariae; assembly: GCA_929447395.1. Classification (NCBI taxonomy): domain Eukaryota; kingdom Metazoa; phylum Arthropoda; class Insecta; order Diptera; family Syrphidae; genus Epistrophe; species Epistrophe grossulariae. The sequence goes on from OV839570.1 coordinate 3,340,410, forward strand.
TGATTGTCATTTAGTTTTCCATCTGGGTAAGAAGATTCAACTCAAATCATTACAATTGAATACTTTCCAATGGTTTGTCAAAAACATGGTTGCCATAGTGAATGTTTCAGATGTTTGTAATGAGCTATCGAAAATATAGAAAGAAAATGACGTCTTTGCGATATAATTCTTATGTTTTCTTCATATTCCGGAATGTAGTAAGCTTTTTTGGTCACAAAGAATGTTCATTTTTGTCTGTATGAACGGGGAAAAAAAAAACTCTAAAAAATTTATACAATTTTTGTAGGCTGCTGGTAACTCTAGTCGTACTTAGGCAGAAACGTCAAATTTGTTGGAAAATGACAATCATATTTTTGATGTGATAGCTCTTTAGCTATCAAATGTGATATCATCTTACACAAACTGAATTGCTTGATTATGACTCTCACTTATCGCAAATCACCTTACACGATTCCACCCCTGGTTTAAGATAGGGGCTTTTTGAATTTTAAAAAAACAGCCCTTAATCGAAAACCCTTATGATTCGGAGTAGTGGATTTGTTAATTTTTTCGACTTTTGATTTGTTTTATATACACATATAATATATTTTATTGCTATAAATGAAATCCTACAAAAATTCTTTGCTGAATATAACTCTTTCTCTGAAGTAGTTGCTTTTATAATAATGAAGGGTGTTTTTTTGTTGTTTAAATTGAAATAAAACACAAAAAAAAATGTTTTTAATAACTTTGAAATTAAATATTTTATTTGACAGATAATTTTATGGCATTAATGTTTGAATATGATTTCGGGGATGTGGCTGCAACGGCATTTAGTGCGTACATAAGGCGTAATCTTGTAGGTAGTTCCAATTTTAACACACATTAAATCAGGTGTCGGATTTTGGCTTTGGCTTCTTCCTTATTTCTATTTATGAGATTAATTTCCAAATCAAACTTACCTCAAAACAACTGAAAACTGTCAAATCAGCGTCTGTTTCAGAAAACAGTGTGGGCAATTTAAAGTTCTTCGACTTTTTAAAAAAATCTTACAAAAATATTCAATTTTAATTTTTTATTCCCTTTTCAAAAAACTTTATTTGTTGACAAATCTGTAAATTCTAACGTTAACATAGCTGCATTTTATTATCCACATGATCTATCTGGATCAGATCCCCATAATAAAACAAACAGGATCATAGTGACAGCCAGGGTATATTATATTCGTCTCTTTTTCATTGTGTTCGTATATTTTTCATGTTTTTGTTGACTTTTATCTTTGCACTAAAGTTTACACTACCTTACCATAATAATGATAAACAAAAGAACAAGATTTCGGAACATGAAATAGATCCAGAAAAAAGTAGGATTACATAGTGTTTTTGTATTTACGTGTAAAAATTTGATCCTGATCAGATCATGTGGATAATAAAATGCAGCAATGACATGATAATGCATTTATACAATATAAATTTTTCTACTTATTAAATAATTTTGACGTGATATTTTGTTTTGTAAAACAAAGGTTTATAAAATTAATACATTTAAAATTGTCATTTGTAGAATAGATAAGGAAGTAGTACATATTCAGTGGCGTACGCAGGGGGGGGGGGGGGGTGCGGGCTAACGTGGCTTATCCAGCTTTTCACGTGGTAAAGTAGTAGTAGTAGAATTGTAGTGCAAAGAAAAAAGACAGTATCAACATGAAAAATAAATAAACATACAAAAAAAGAGATGAGCATACATCACCTTTTTTCATAAGAATGCGTATAGTTTTATTCTATCGGGGTGAACCACATGGGATATTGGCGATAATAAAACGTGGCTAATGTTACTTAAAAGAAAAAGGAAATTCCATAAATATATTTAAATATGAATACCATTTTCATATTTATTTATTTATTTATTTTTATTTATTTATAACATACACATTAAGAAATTAAAACTCTCATAATAAGTGATGCTTTACATTGAGGTTATAAATAAATTGATACAAAAGGTATAATAAAGTTATTGTATAAATCAGACCCATTTAACAAATTTGTGAAAAGAAAAAAGTTATTTTGATTATTCGATTTTAAAGTTACAAAACTTACAAAATTTATTATATTACATATTTACAATATTATAATATTATGAACATACGCCACCATAATACATAAGACTATAGAGACTATACATAAAAAGTATAAGTTATAAAAATCATCTAGCCAGAAGTATGAGTGAAAAAGGATCTCAGTTCGTCGCGAAAGTACCCAGTGCCACCTGTCTCTCGAACACGCCTTGGTAGAGAATTCCACAAACGGATAGAGTTAACGAAAAACTGCCGTTCCGAAGTAAGAGAAGCGAGTGAGAAAAAGTTGTCGAGTTCTGATAGAATTACTAAAATTTAATGTATTGAAAAGAAAACTAGGTTGCCTTGTTTGGATCACATTTGAAAGCAGGATAAGTGATCTATAACAAAGAAGATGATTAAATGACATATTATATGGTGTCCTGGAAAAATGCGAAATCCTGTCGAAACGTCTAACGTTAAATACATATCGTGCAATATTGTTAAATGCGACGTTTAGTTTTCTCCTGCTAGAAGAATCACAGTTGCAGAAAACCTCACATCCGTAAATCAAGTTTGGAACTATGAGCGTTTTCGCTTACAATAAACGCGTTTTCAAGGGAGTGAAATGATGGTATAGCCAAAGCTGGCGTAGAGTTCCATAAACTTTTTCGACGGCCGTGTTTATGTGTTTGTCCCATGTGAGCGTTCTGTTGAAAACCATTCCCAAATTTCTTGCACAGTCAACATATTTGATTATTGATCCACGAAGCATGATTTCAGGGAAATATGATAGATCAAGCTGTTTCTTACTGATAACTATGCATTTGGTTTTTAAATGGTTAAGGAAAAGACCATTATCGTGTGACCAAGCAGCGATCCTTTCCAAGTCTGAATTTATAGCATGCACAGTCCTTAATAAAACCCAAAGAACTGCTTCTATAAACTTGCACATCGTCGGCGTACATGTGGAGGGAAGAGCAAACTTTCGAAGGAATTTCATTCACGTATAGTGAGAACAAAAGCAGTCCAAGAATGGAGCCCTGTGGCACACCTCTGCTGTTATTAAGGAAATTGGACGTTTTGTTGCCTACCGAAATTGCCTGTGATTTGGATTTTAAATAAGATGAAAGAAGAGTGACTGCAGAATTCGAAAAGCCGTATAATGTTTGGAGTTTATTGCAAAGGTTAGAATGATCAACCGTATCAAAGGCCTTTGAAAAATCCAATAGTGCTAAAAAAGTAACCTTGTCTTCATCTAAAGACTCTCTTATGTCTTCCATCACATTTATAATGGCAGAAACACAACTGTGATGTTTCCTAAACCCCGATTGTAATGGAGACAACAAATTATTTGTACTGATGTACGAGTTGATTTGTCTTTGGGGAACTCTTTCAAATACTTTAGATAGATACGGTAGGATAGATTTTGGTCTATATTCATGACAAGAAGGGCTTTTTTGAATGAGTATAATTTTGGTTTTTTTCCATTGGGGAGGGTAAGTACCTGTTGTTAAGATGAAATTGAAAATATGTACTAAGGCTGGAAGAATGACCGGAAGAATAATTTTAACAAATTTTGGATGGATTCCATCAAAACCAAAGGCATTTGACTTTATTGATTGCAGACAATCTACAACTTCCGAGCTATCTACGCAACAGAATTCGAATAATCCTGGCAGTCCAATCTCAAAAGTGTCTCCAATATGTCTCCAATAAATATTTAGCATAGGGTAAGGAATAGTTACAAAGTTCTTATTCAATTCGTTTAAATCTAAACTCGAATAAAATTTTGTACTTGTTTTGCCCACGCCGATTTCTCTTAGATTGCGCCACAACTGACGATCACTTGCTGATGGATTTATTTTATTTGCAAAGAACCTCCGCTTAGCATATTTAATTTCTTAACTGCTTCATTGTGCAGGCAACGATATAATTCGAATTGAAAATCAAGTCTATACCGTTTCCAATTTTCGTACGCCTTGTTACGTCTTTGGATAAGTTGTTGAATTTCATTATTAAACCAAGTACATTTGCCATATTTAATCCATTTGACTTTGATTGGAACATGTTCTTCAAAAAGAATACGAATGCTGCTGTTAATAAATTCTACCTGATTATATACAGAAGGCATAACAAATACCCTTTCCCATTCTTTGTTATGCGCATCTAACTCAAGTTGATGGTAGTCAATATTTAGAAAATCACGGTATTCATAATTTAATTGTGGCCGATTTACTGAAAAATCAAAATTAAGTACAACAGATCGTGTTTATCTGGTTATAAAAAAGAGCACTGTTAATGTCGTGAACGAAGAAAACATCCAATAGTGTACTAGTATTTTCAGTAAAGTGAGTAGCATAAGTTGTATTTACTGAGAATAGGTTAAGTGAAACCATGTTCTCGAAGATATTAGTTTCAGATAACAGGTTGTTATTCAAGTCACCGCTAATAGTTATTTTAAGATACTTTGTGGAGATGGATTCAAGGAGACTAAGGATTGGTGCTGGATTAACTCGACTGTTGGGTCGATAAACACATCCAATGAGTAGATTACCAGACAAAGATTGCATTTCTAAAAAGACATAATCAATTTCACTACCCACCATCGATTTGCACTTCAAATAACACTTTAACTCTTCTTTCACGTATATTGCCGCACTTCCACCCCTTCTTCCTATTCTACCACCACGAAAAATTTTATATCCCTTAACATTATAGATATCATCTTTGATAATATCACAAAACCATGATTCCGAGATACAAGCAACATCAACCGCCGATCCTTCAAAAATATTTCTAAACTCATCAATTTTAGGAAAAAGACTTTGTGCGTTCAAGTGACAAACTCGCAAACCGTTCCTTTGGCTTCCCAAAACATTGATCAATATACGGGGAATTTCATCAATTCCACCGTCTATGGGGTTCTCATAATCGAAAACTGATTGCATGAATGTTATAAATCAGCATAAACAAAGGGAAGGACATGAAAAAAGAGATAAATAACAAATGTAGTAGCAGCAAAGAACAGGATAAATTTTCAATCATCTCGGCTATAGAAAGAAAGGAAAGCAATAATATGTATTATATACAAAATTAAATTAATTAAACTAAATTAATTTTAATATCCCTTAATTAAATTATATTTAAGTTATTAGATTAAAAAAAAAAATAGAAAAAAAATCGAAATAGTTTGAAATAGTTTGAGAGCAACTGATAAGTTAAATACTAGTAGTAAATTAAAATAATAAATCATCTTTGGGCTGGCAATATCGTTCAATATGTCAATGTTGTTAACCTTGGTTTCTTCATCCTTTGAATGACGTTTGACATATACCCACCCACGCATAGTAAATACAGAGACGAGTAACGAGTTGTTTATGTTTTTTTAATTGAAGTGCAGCATGGAGTATATTGTTGATTTTTTTGGTTAGACACTCGCGCAGGTAAACCATGGAATCAGAATTTAAACCAAAGTCTTTCAAAGTCAATTGTTTATTATTTTGTTTGCGATAACGTGAAAACGACGTGAGAAGCGGAGTTAAATTTTATTATAATAGCGGGATTAAAATTGTTATTAATTTGTGGTGAGCGACTGTTTTGCGACGGGCGAGTGCGGAAACAATTTATTAAAGTTGTGCTCATGGCACAAGTGATTAAAATAGCTTTTAATGTTTTCATTTTCAATTAGTGGTCATTATCATTGTTGGAAGCAGTTTGATTAGTTTCTAGTTGCGTAATTTTTTCATTGATTACAGAGATTGATTTATTGAGTTCGGCGAATTGAGAATCAATTTTTTGCGCGAGAATACTATTATTTTGTTCTATTTTTGTTGATATTAAAGAGATAATTAACTCACTTTGATATTTTAGTTTTTCGTCCATTTTATCTAATAAAGTGATTTCGTCGACGGCCGGCTCTTTCGTTATTTGCAGAGTAGGATCAAGTGATGTTCGAGGTGAGTTAATTGCACTCTTGGTATCAAGGTTGGAGCTTGTTCTTGTTCGCTTTTGACCGGACATGACTGGACGAGTATAGGTTGTCGGTTCGGTATGATAGAAGGAACAAAGAAAAAGTCTATTTGTGGAATTTTGCACAGCACCGAGCAATTATTAAAAATTTAAGAAAAATGCAATTTATGTCACATTTTCAGGACTTATGCAAGTTTATATTAATATCAATGTAAAGTCCGATGTTTTAGTAAACTTTGCACTCGGGAAAACGGATAGATTGCGTAAATTTTACTTGAAAAATCTTAAGAAATCGCCAGCCAGGGGAAAACACGTCTAATCAGAAGCTCGATACATTTGTTTTTCAAATAACCCAACTACCGTTTTAAAAATCATACACTCTCTATTTTTGCGATGGTCGTTGACTATCTGTAATACGACAAGTAAAAATTTTGTAAACGTGGACCATCTGTCACATGTTAGGTGTTTGTGTCGATCACCTATCGCACACATATTTGATTTTGTGGACTGCCCGTCACACAGTTGACAGTACATTGTTATACCAAGACCTATATTGGTTGCTTTTTCAAAATACTTTAAGAGCAGGACTCTGGTCGATGGTTACCAGGTTTCGACTGATCTCTACAAGCATTTTGGAGCCACAACAGAGAAAGGAGGGCTGAAAATGGATTAAGGAAAAGGAGTAAACTTGCAACATGTTTTTATTTATTTTTTCGTTTAGATTTCATTTTCGTAAGATTTTAGCTTTAAAAATATTCTTTAATTTTAATTAAAAAAAACTATACGTATAGATATTCTAATGAAATCACTAGTTCATACAACACGTAATCTAGAATTTGTTTGACATTTTAAACGAATCTCAACGACCAGGACCCATGTTCTGTAACTCAGGCGATAAGTTTTCGAATCGTTAAAAAATGAAACGCTCCATTCCTCCTTATCGCCTCTGGAAAAAATGGGTTTCTGTAAGTCGAAGCGATACCTCAAATTTTTCATTTTTTTTACTGGAATTTTCCATTGGAATGCGATAAAATGACATTTCATTTTGGCATTTCAAATACAAAAAAAGTGACTAGTTTAATTAAACATTCTAATGCACAAATTGTTCCAAATTGTACCGAAATAACAAGAAATATTGCATTTAATTATATTCTGTAAGTGAATTTTAAACAAAGTCCTTTCAATTACATGTGCTATTTTCAATTTTTATTTTAAGTGCGTATCATGCTGATTCTGAAATAGAAGCCTACAATCGTGCCATGTAGCCTGTATACTACGGCCTCTTGCGTTTATGCTGTCAGCAGAGCAGGTCTTTGACAGGGCAATTGGCTGCTCATCAAAATCTTCGAGATCTTATATCATTTATTGGATTAAAATGGGACTCATTTGGAATCCGATTGACCGGAGTGAGTCCTTCGTTTATCTGCGTGTGATCAAATGCTGTCTGGGCTGATGATTTATGATCCGAATCAGAAATTGTTAATTGTTTACCAGAGTCTGTGCAAGTACGGACATAGATGTTCATTTGCTTTAAATCATCTTCATCACCGGCAAAGCATCTTTAAAAAATGTTGAATATTTACGCAAAAAAACAATACGACCTGAAAGTCGAGAAGCTGGCGATGAATCAAATAATAAGTTTTTCGGTTTGAAGGAATTTAAACTTACTAAAGCTACTTTGAAGGAACTTTACGGATCCTAAAACAAAACGGAACCGAATATTATTTTTCAAAATGGACAATTTATTTTGGAATCTGATGCTTAATCAAAAGAATCGTCAGTGAGAACAATGACTACACCTTCTAGTGTTGGAGACGGAGACTTTCCGTTACAGCAAGATGTTGAAGATGTAGTTCATCATTTGCATGCTTGTATTGATGTGCATGATCATCAATTAATAATAATTATTCTTTGGATGATATTAATGACACCATTGTCGAAGAAGTTGAAAATCCTTTTGAAAGTTTGGTTGATAATGTTAACTTAGTATCGCGATATGAAAATTTGAAGCTTTTTGACGAGAAAGAAAATTAAAAGTTTATCAGAAAATGTATAACTTAAGCATACATAATATATTATATGTACTTAGAATTCATTTTGTTTACTTCAATAAATATTTTGTGTAATAAATGTTTGTTTGTTTTTTTGGAATGTTTGAAACAATCACTTTTAATGAGTACCTACATTTGTATTAATTTAGTTTTTAGTTGTTTTCCCTTTCTTTATATTTTTATTTTAAATGATTGACTACAGAAGGCACCCAGGCTCTTACCGACGAATTTTTATTTTCCTATTATAAAAACAAATGAAGATGTTATTAATACTGAAATAAATCAGCCAAGTAATTATATTATGTTTCTAGAAATTACTTTTATATGAAAATTTTTTGGAGTCTGTGTTCGATTTGAAAATGGTTTTCATAATCACTTAGAGGAGTTCAATTCAAACTCAGAACCGATCCAATAATCCATATGAAGCAAGTAGTTTGGAGATGACAGCGTTGTATATCTACCAATTTCAGGAATTTTCTACTAATTTTAAGAAATTTCTTGAAATTGTTGGATAAACCACGCTGTCGTTTTAGAACCACTAGCTCTTGCTTCATTTGGATTATTGCACTGGTTTTGAGTTTGAATTGAAGTCCTTTAAGTGATTTTGAAAACCATTTTCTAATCAAACACAGATTCCAAAAAAAATCATATAAAAGTAATTTCGGCATTTGTTTTAAAACTGAAAAATGGTTCATAATAAAAAACGGCTATTATATACATATTATATTGTTGATCCTAAAATCATTTTGTTTTATTTTAAGATTAAAGAAACACATTCTTGAAATTATAGTAGGTATTTAGGTACATATTGTATAAGATAACTGACTTATAAAGTGAAAACATTATACATATATTATACAAATGAATTTCGATTATATAAAGTGCATTTTATTTCATCCCAAGAAAACAACATTTTGTGATTAATGGCAATTGACAATAAAGCTGCACGATTACAATAATTTATTTAGGCGTTTATCAAAATTTCTTCGTGGTAGTTGGCTGCCGGCAATTTTCCTTCATACATCGTTAAAATACAACTCTTGGAGCAATGGAATATGGAATTGAAGTGAGACATTTTTTTGTAGTCCGCTGGCGATAGTTTTTTCTAGCTCTAGGATTAGATATTTGTCTAGTTACTGATAATTTACCGCCATATTATTCACTCTATACATCCAGAAAAACTGAAATCCGGATATTAAATTGAATGATGTTAAACTAATCATTTGCTGTGTAGCAGCTTGACTTGGGATGATTATCTGATGATGGGTTTGTTGATTTGATGACCCTTATTGTTGAACTGTCACCTTTTCTGTAGGCATTTGAGCACTAAAGCGTACTGGAACTGCTTGAATTTGAGCAGATGTAGATGAAACTGGTATCTCAAAAGCAAAATCATTTTCTACCCAGATCAATGTATCAGTTGGATGCAATAGAGTCTGATATTTACTAAATGCCTTTTTTGTAAGGAATCCTCCAAGGTATTCTTCGGTTAGTTTTGACCAAGATTCCATTTTCTCCAAAATTAAACGGAATACCTATATGTGTTGCACTGGACGATTGTCGAGAACCACCTTCCCCAGACCTCTTTCGTCATGATCTAAACATCTGTCTTGCATGATTTCCACCTCACCTTCTCTTAACACTGTGCCACCCGCAGTGGCTGGGCAGATACAACCGCAAGCTATCACCCTTAATGAAGATGCAAGACGGTATGGGATATCATTTAGTCTGCAGGGATATGTTTTGAAACCTTTTTCGTTTTAGCATCTGTAAAGACGATAATTGTTCAAGGTATATTGATAAAAAACAAAGAAATTACATACTTGCAATGCAACGATGCAATAGCTCATAAATTGATTTTTGTTCCGATTCTCACCGTTTCTCGACTATTTTTATTGATTCGAAAGTTACAGAACATGGGTCCAGGTCACCCTTCTTGAGGTTAGGGCAGGACCGAGTCCAATTTGAGCGTTATTGAAGCTGGACGAGATACTCAGAACTCCACCTTCTCCAACAATGTTGTCGAAGATTTGAAATGCGATGCGATATGAGTCTTTTTGTGGCATTCTGTGCAGTTAATGGAAATTTTCCTCAGGATTCGTCTAGCACCGACAACCCAAAATCAATTTTGTAGCATTGCCTGCATAGATTGCGGACCTGCGTGAAGCGTTACGCGGTGTATGTCTTCGCAAATAAGTGTCGTAAGTTTTGCAGACCCTGTGAGCAAAAGCAGATACTTCTTGTCGGTGTTTAACAAAGTATTGCGTAATCTTCCTCCTACCCTGAGCATTTTATTTTCGTCCAAATAGGGATTAAGTTTCAGAAGTTTGCTGTGAAGATTGTCAGGTTTATTAGAAATGAGGCGTTGGATGTCGTCTACGAAGTAAAACTGTTGAGTTTGTTTCACCTATAGGACAAGGGCTTCGTTCAATTCAAAAAGTTGAAGATGTTTATGACTTCGAAAAGGTTTTTCTTCTTTTTTCTCGCGAATTTTGATTGCTTCTTGAATATTGAAAATATATCCTAGTATGTATGCGGTCATACGCTTTAGTTTCCGCAGTGATGAATAACGATCGATTAAATCCCAAATAGGTGATTCGAAAGCAGTACTTACGATATTGACAGATTCAGAGCGTTGATCTATATTGGTTGGGAAGATCTGCTGAGGAGGCCAAGAGGACCCTGGTAGTTGCAACCAATGTGGACCATTCCACCAAAGCCAATATTCGGACAATTGATCCGGAAGTAAACCTCGAGTGGCACAATCAGCTGGATTTTGAGCCAACGGAATCTGGTAGCAAGTAAGTGAGTAGTTGCACTGATATCTCGCCATTAGGTGAAATTTTGCGAATGAATACGGCAGCGGCGTATGCGTTTTGGGAAGCATCAGCAAACCCATGGAGAGCTGATACAGTATTTGGTATTCCGGAACCAACCCATCTTAGCACTTTGATCGCAGCGAGTTTTGAGATGTGTTTCCTATAGTGAAGCCACTGTCTATTTACTTCATCTGGATTTGCTTCATTCCAATCTATTTTTGGTTGCCAAAGACGTTGGAAAATCATTTTGGGAATGATAGTGCAGTTTAGACAGTGCAGATAGACAGTTTTGAAGCTTCTGAAAGAAGTATGTAATCTTTTAGTAAGTTTTGCTATTTTTACCTTTGAAGATTGGACAGCAAATGAAAGACTGTCAGAAGACGGATCCCACTGGAGTCCTAAAGTTCGAACACGAAAAGTCTAGAGGCTCTCCTTATCGAAAGTTGGTACTCTGTGGAGAGGGAAGTACACCTGGATGGTAACGGGAGTTGTATACACACTCCAGCAACTGAAAAGCTAGTTTCCAAGCTATGCCACTTGAACTAGTCTTGAAGCCTATCCCGTTAATACGGGACTGGAGTGGTATCACATTACCCGCTAGCAACTGTATCATGTGACCGTGACTGACGCGACGTATTGCCCACATGAAATTCCTAGCATGGAAATTCTCTGGGGGAAGGATTCCAACTGGATCAAAGTCGGAGCCCAGCAACTGCTAATCTAGTCCCCAGGCTACCAGCACCCCATAACCTTGTGCTTAAAACAGATGACAAACCTTCAACACAACAATGGACAAAGGATGACCGGCCTGCATCATACCAAATCAATGAGATGTCAGATGACCATCAACATATGATAGAAAATTTGTTAAAGTGAATTATCTTCTTATAACGGCTCATAATGTGTTAAAAGTTTAAGTGAATTATCTTTTATATTCAATCAATATTGTTTTTTTTAGTGCTTCTACTAAGTTATCCTTTTACATATTCTATATTCATTTCCTATTGCCTTGCCGCCAACATGTGCTTTAAAATCAATTAAAACAACTCGTATGAAGTGAAATTATGTAAACATCAAAATTGTCTTTAAATAATTCAATATACCTATTCATGCAAAAGCGATTTCATTAAATTTGAAAATTTTGAGCGTTCTAGCTCTTCAACACGAAATTTTATGTAGATATATAAATGTACATATTTTATGGCATATTAGTTTGTAACGTATTTGTGTTTTGTAGGTATTGTATATATGTATATTTTGTATCCGTTGCAACAGCCAATACGTAACCGAAATGTTGCTCCTGAGCAAGAGCAGAATGACTATATATTTTTTATATATTATAAGTGACAGCCACGAGGATTCGCTAAAATGTAACAAAATAGAGCAATACATTATAGCCGCAGTAAACATAGATTTGCTAAGTAATATATATTCTGAATTGTGTTTGTATTGTTTTTTTTTTTTTTTTACTCTATAAAATTTTCTTAAAAGTCTCAATTAAATTCAATTCAATTTTTGCGAATATTCATAATACGAAAATAGGGAATTCGCAAAGTTTTTGGTTTGATTGGATTTTCATAATGAGGTCCTTAAGCTAAGTACAGACGATTGTCAGATCTTACAATATTGTCAGAACTGTCAATGGTCTGACAATAGCTAACAATTAGCTGACAATTAACACATTTCTTACAATGAAAAATTTTCCGTTCACACGGTTTTAGATTTCTTCCCAATTTGATTGTCAGCTATTTTAGTATCTCTCTTTAACCAACTCATTGAAATTTCGAACAAAGAAGAAATTGTCAGGAATTGTAAGATGTTTTCAATTAAAACATCAGACAATGACCAATGAGTCTGACAATGTCCTAGTCGACTGACAATGATAAAAATTGTGTGTTCAGACGATTGTAAGATACCTGACAATTTTTTGTCAGATTGTCGTCTGACAATGACGTTTCTGACAATATTATCAGACAAAATTGTGTGTTCAGACGATTGTAAGACATTTGGAACTCTTTTTTCAATGACAGATCTGACAACATTGTAAGATCTGACAATCGTCTTTACTTAGCTTTAGCCTGGATTAAAATTACCGAATTTGTCTAGTGCGAAATGGAAAAAAAATCCTGTAGATTTAAAATATACATGATGTAGGCTGTACAGTGATGCCAAAAAATAATTTTTATTCGAAAATGATGTGTTGGCTGTACCTCGAAATTTCTTCTGATTGCATAAAAAGTATCACAAAGAAAAATCTACATTGCCTCAAAAATATATAGGGTCAATGTAAATCCAGCTTTAACTAAGTTTAAGTTAGCATAGAGAGATGTTTCAATACATTTAGTATTTGTTTTCCCTTCTTAACTTTCGTGGAAACAAATAGGTGACAAACCCCTGTGTGCTGCAAATCTATAAAACTTATAGCGAAAAGAAATCCACACCAAAGCCAATTAAAAGTCTGCAATTGCCAATGAAATACTTTAAGTGTTTTGATTGGATGGCTTGTGGTTTTATTTGTTACAACTGCCATTGCCATGGCAAGATTATTTACATTTATAACACCCCCACCACAAAACAGTCTCATGTTTTTGGGTACGTATCTTAACTTGGAAGCCTATACATGTAATAGAATACTTTCTGGTAAGAAGGAATGTGGTTTTGTGTAATTTTTTTTCTTTTCTTAGCGGGTTGAAATCAAACCTTACATTCTATATGAAAAACGGTGGTGGTTTTGTGTAAATTTGTTTTTAAGAAGTTTTAATCTCAAATCTAACATTCTACTATGTGTCAACTTATACCAACATACATCAAGCTTGATCCTAAAGTACTGTTTTTTTTTTTTAATTTCCCAAAACCGTCCGTACGTCCAAAGCGAACACATTTCAAGTTTTTGAATACAAAGAAATTCACCTAACGGATTTTTAAGACAAAATATCTTACAATCTGACATCTGTATATCTAATTAGCACAAAAGAATTTTTGTCAGATTTTAAGAAGTGGGGATGAAAATATCACCTCAAGAGGAAGATACCTTATATTGTCCTGTCAAGTGGCGGTTAAAAATTCCTTCTATCATTAAACCTACCACGTCCTACCAATATTCCATTGTCCATCAGTATGGCACAATTCGTTGACCCCGTTATACAAAGTAAACATAATTTTACATGATGTGTGTGGATTAAATTAAATAATTAGAATTGGTGGTAAGTGGGTAATCATTCCTAAGAGTTTAAAAAGAATTGACAAATAAAACGCTGCTTAACATCTTTTATTTAGAAAATTTAATTACAAGTGTATTTCTTTTTTTAATTATACTAAATCTAAGTTAACAGGGCTATATTCTGGCGTTGTGAGGGCTCACAAGTCACAAGCCCTTGTGAAGTTGATTTCTTGTGAGGTTGCTGTGATTCGATAACATTTTCCGTATTCTGCGTGAGGGTTATAGTCACAAGAAACCTCACAAAAAAACTTACCCATCAAAGGTGAATTTTTATTGTGATTGCTAAGGTCTGAATTTTTGTTGAACGAACCCACTGAATTCATCGACAACGAAGATGATTGTGATGCCAGTGTCACATACATACATATACATATATGGACACCACTTGCTCTTGCTGTTCTATGTCGATCGTACTCAACGTGAGATTTGTGAGTTGTATTGTGACCTGCTCTGAAGAAGATCACAATTTCGATAGTTTTTGTGAGGCTCACAGTTGTGAGCATATAGAGTACTTATAATTTCTAGAGAACCGACTCGTACCCCCTTGCCTTAAACAACCTCAAATTGTATTAAGATTCCCTGTCCGTGATTTATTTATCAATTAATAATTGAGGATTGACGATGATTTTATAGTCTCCGCAATTCCGCACATCACCTGATTTTTTTCAATATAGGAACGATTGGAGTTCCCCACACTAAAATTTACAGGTTCTATTACACCCAGATTTGCTAGCATGTCAATTTCATTCTCCACCTTTTCTTTCAAAGCTAATGTGGCGTGGTTTGAAAAACTTAGGACTGCAGTCACTTTTTACATGCAATGAAACCAAACTTTTATTAAATTGTCCTAATTTCCCGTCAAATAATTCACTAAAATTTTCTGTAATTGCATGAACTTCTGGGGAAATATCTTTTCTATATAATTAAGATTAGAAAATTTAATAACAAATCCATTTAAGAAATTTCGGTCTAGCAATGGTGGACCGCCATTTTCAATCACAACAACTTTAATCTTTTTACACACATCATTGTATAAAACATCAAATACACAAACACCAACACCAACAGGTTTTATTTTTGTGCCATTGTAATTATTTAAAATTAAATTAGATTTTTGTATTGCATGCAAACTATAGTTATCGCGGTACATCTTTAAAGAGATCGCGGAAATAGAAGCTCCCGTGTCAATTTCCATCATCATAGGAATACCATTCATGTACACTCTTAATTTAATAGGTTCATTTGATTCTAAAGTAGAAGTTAAATTAAACAAAGATAATTCAGAACTTTCAATATACTTTAAATCTTGTTGCCCGTTAGTTGCTTTATTAGGACATGCCCGTTGCAAATGACCTCTAGTTTTACATCGCTTCCTTTACCCGAGCGTCGAACTTGTCGAGTTGTAAAGGCTGAGTAGGGTCAATGATTCTCGAGAATTTATCTCCAGATGAGTCCTGAAACCAAAGGTCGCTCACATATCTTCACCCCTCCCTCAATCACTCCCTCTCCCACATAGGAAGCGAAATAGCCGACTATTGTTACCTTATCATCTCCTACCCACCCCACGTTGCTGGTGAAAAAACCATCCAACGAACCCCTCCCTCGATTCCTCTCTTAACCATCCTTATAATCAGTCCTTCCATCAGTGCTAAACTGCCTGACTCCCTACCCTCTCTCTCCTTCCCTCAATCTACCTCCCAATTGGGCTGGATCTAAGGTGTTACACGACCCGTGCCGATGATCAGCCTAGCTGAGGGCCCAATTAAAAAACTAGCTCAGTCGCTAACGGAGTATCCGGATACCTGGCGAACTCCGGATTAACCAGCCTTATCTGTATACACGGATCTCTGTACAGATGGACCACCCCTTATCCGCTACTCGTGGGATTCATATGAACAATTTAAAAACAAAACAAACAAAACAAACAAAACAAAATTCAAAGACCGAACCGGCCAGCAGTACGACGGCAAAGTTGTCTGCTGCTCATCCCTCTTCCACTGGTGCTGACATGGCTATGGACACTCACAGCCCTGTTGTCGCCAGTGGAATATCGGATAATCTGGTAAAATTACCTTCTTCTTTCAGTGAGGCAGTTATGAAGAACGGCTCCTCTACTACCACAGAGAGTAAACCTCTCAACTCATCAACACCGCGAGTCGGTGGTAGTAGGGCTGCGGTGCCAGGCCCTTCTACCACCAAAGCCAAGAATCCTAAAGAAGGTCCTGGGGGAGATGGGCGAAAGCTCAGACCCTCCAAGGCCTACTACAAGGACATGCGTAGTGCTAAGAGGATTCTCCAGACGTTTGGTGAACAACTATTCGCTGGAGGAAACTCTCAGCACGACGCCAAAATAAAATGGGCCAAGAGCTTCTTGGCCAAAACTAATGTAAAGACCAGACAAGACTCAACGTCGAAGCGACAAAGGTCTACCTACCCTCGTAAGGCAAAAATGTCCTTCAGTGACGTTCTGAAGGACAAAATGGTAGTCGCGATTATCGATAGAAGCGACGTAGATGGCACGATCTCTGCCGAGAACTGGATATTGGCCAAAGGACAGCTGGCCTTCAGTTTTGTAGAGATCATGTCTGACAATCCGGGACCACCGCCCATCACAAAAGATGGCGGTTGGCATCAGGGACACATCAAGTTGATGGTCTGTGATGATCGGAGGTCGTGCGATCTACTGACGCTGGCGGTTAGCCGACTTGGGGAGGTCTGGCCTGGTGCTAAGCTGGAGGTTGTCGCAAAGGAAGGCATTCCTTGCAGACCAAGGGCTCGCATCACGGTTCCGGCCATATTCAAGGAAGCTGACCACGTCCTTAAAGTAATCAGGCTCTCCAATCCAACCCTTCCTACTCACAACTGGAAGGTTGCGAAATTAGAGGATCCAAAGGGACCCTGCAAGGGTGCAATTGTTATCATCAATGCAGAGTCCCTTTCTCCTCTGGCGCAATCGAAAGGTGTGATCAGGTTCGGGTTTGATGAAATACCGCTGAGGGTCTACAAAAAAGATGGGGCCGAGGCACAAACCCTTCCCCCTTCCCCACCCATACAAGCGGAAACGGTTGCTGAGGAACCTGGTGCATCGGTCACATTTCCTTCATTGGAAGACGATGCATCCCAGGTATCCCCAGTAGCAGTGGAAGCTCCTACCACCGACCAAGGTTTTTCCGCAATGGAGGCCGAAGTCTACGACAGCGGAGATGAGGACATTCTTTTAGAATCGTCCTCTGATATAGATGACTCCGACATCACTGTGTTGGAAGCTGATCGGGAGTACGGTAGCGAAAATGCTGCGGTTACTCCAGATTAACCTCCAACACTCCATAAAGGCTTCGGCCTCCCTTCTTCTTCGCTTATCCAGCAGCGATGAAGACATTGTCCTGATTCAAGAACCCTGGATTGTTAAATCCATTGTTCAAGGAATCAGGACTCCCAAATACTACGTGCTTTATGCAGCAGGTGAGGATGAACCCAGATCTTGCATATTAGTAAAACGTAGCCTAAATGTATATTTACTCCCTAATTTCAGCGATCGAGATATCACCGCCGCAAGTCTGGAAACAGCCAGAAGAACATTCTGGCTGGCGTCGGCGTATCTCGGCCACGACCAACTTGGCCCTCTCCCCGGTGACACCCTGGAGAGATTAATAGCTGAAGCGCAAAGGCTCAACATCGGCCTCATCATCGGAAGTGATGCTAACGCCCACCATACAGTGTGGGGTAGCACGGATATAAACGACAGGGGTGAGTCTCTTTTCGACTATATTCTAAACACTAACCTACTCATAAGTAACGTTGGTAAAGAGCCAACCTTTATTACTAAAAATCGACAAGAAGTTTTAGATATAACTCTTGTCTCCGACTTCATTAATAATAATATTTTGAACTGGAAGGTATCTAAAGATCACTCCTTTTCTGATCATAGATACATCCAATTTAACTTTATAAATGAACCACCTTGCCAACCGATCTTTCGAAATCTAAAAAGAACAAATTGGCCAAAATACAAGAGAACGTTAAATAGTTTAGTAAAACCTGAACTCTTTAATACCCCCTCCAACACTGAAGATCTTGACGACAAAGTCAATAATCTAACATTAGCCCTAAACAAAGCTCTAGATACTGCATGTCCTCTTATACAAGTAAGAGGTAAAAAGAAACCACACTGGTGGAACTCAGGGCTAGATCCACTTCGAAAAGAATGCAGAAAACTCTTTAACAGAGCGAAAGCTTCTAGAGACATGCCTGACTGGGATTCATATAAAGAATCACTGAAGATATATACAAAAGAACTGAGGGAAATCAAACGATCGTCCTGGAGAAACTTCTGTAGCAACGTGGAAGATTGCTCTGAAGCATCCAGGTTGCGCAAAATCCAATCATGCCTAGCTGCTTGAAAAACGCCTCTGGCCTCTGGACCAATTCAAGCGAAGAATCGCTCAACTTGCTACCTGACGTTCACTTTCCTGGTAGCTCTAATATTATTAATAACATTGTACCAAATAGTTGTGACAATACATTATATCCCCCACAAGGTCTAGTCACTAGGGAAAAACTCAAATGGGCTATTAACAGCTTTAAGCCATATAAATCTGCAGGTCCGGATGGTATAATTCCAGCTGAACTGCAAGAAAATGCAAGTTTTCTAATACCCATCCTAGAAAACATCTTCAAGGGATGCCTTAAATTGGCATACATCCCGATGTCTTGGAGACAAGTTAAAGTCGTTTTTATTCCAAAAGCTGGAAAATCCAGCCACGTTAACCCTAAAGACCTAAGACCTATCAGCTTATCATCATTCCTTCTCAAAACTTTTGAACGTTTGATCGATATCCACTTAAGGGCAAGTATTGATAAGTCCCTCCTTTCAAAGGCTCAATACGCCTACAACAAAGGGAAATCAGTTGAAACGGCTCTACACAGTATAGTACGTACAATCGAATATTCCCTCCATCATAAAGAGTACACCTTAGTTGCCTTCTTAGATATAGAAGGTGCATTTAGCAATGTCGACACGTCTGCAATTGCACGTGTATTGACATCTCTGAAGGTAGATAAGTCGATCAGCGAATTGATTAATCAGATGCTGATTAGCAGGATTATCAATTCAAAACTGGGCGATTTTACTGCACAAAGAGGTGTCAGCAGAGGTACGCCACAAGGTGGTGTCCTATCCCCTCTCCTCTGGAACTTAGTAATAAATGATTTACTAATTACTCTAGAAAGAGAAGGATACAGAGTGTTTGCTTATGCGGACGATGTTGCTATTGCAGTAACTGGTAAACATCCCAATATACTAAAAGAACTCTTACAAAACGCTTTAAATAAGCTGACCAGATGGGCAAATCGGTGTGGTCTAGGCGTTAACCCACAAAAAACCGACCATGTCCTCTTCACAAGGAAATACAAAATCCCAATCATTGACCATCGCCTCATAAACGGTGTACCACTTAAATTCTCTGATCAAGCAAAATACTTGGGTCTCATTTTGGATAAGAAATTAAGTTGGAAACCTAATATTCAAGAGAGAATAAACAAGGCCACAGTAGCCCTGTTCTCCTGTAAAAAGGCCATTGGTAATAAATGGGGCCTACAACCCCGCATTACACACTGGCTATATATCTCGGTCATAAGGCCGATCCTTACTTATGGAGTAGCGGTATGGTGGACGGCGCTAGATACAGCGACAAATCGCGATAAACTCAGCAAAGTCCAACGAACAGCCTGCCTGTGTATGGGAGGAGCACTTCGCTCTACCCCCTCCGCCTCACTTGATGTTCTGTTCCATCTAATACCGCTGGACATTTTCAGCAAGCAAACGGCCGCTAATACAGCCATACGGCTTCAAGTCTCCTCTCTGTGGATCAATAATGGAATTGGCCACACCACTATTTTGAACTCGTTCAGAACTATAAACAGAAATATTGACTACACCATACCCCATCCTCAGTTTAATAACTATAGCTTCAAAGTGACTATACCTCCCAGGTCTTCTTGGGAGAATACATCATTTTTGAACGATGATCCTATAAACTTTTATACAGACGGATCAAAAACGGAGGATGGGGTTGGTGGAGGCGTATACTCAGATAGACTAAACTTAAGTCTCTCCTTTCGTCTACCAGATCATTGTAGCGTGTTCCAAGCTGAAATCCTGGCTTTAAAAGAAGTCCTATCCTGGCTTAGAGAAAACGTTATATCAACTAATGATATACGCATCTTCTCGGATAGCCAAGCTGCGTTAAAGTCCCTAGACTCTGTCTCCACTAACTCACTAACAGCCCTAAATTGTCGATCATCTCTTACGGAGATGGCTACACAGTTCAACATTCACCTTTTTTGGGTGCCGGGTCATAGAGACATTCCAGGAAATTGCAAAGCTGACGAACTTGCAAAAAGCGGAACAACTTTACCTCTGCTGGCTCACAATGCTAGCATAGGTATCCCCTTAGCTACATGTAAACTCATGCTAAAGCAAGATACCATAGAGAAAACAAACTTCAGGTGGAATAACACCACCACCTGTTTAGCGACAAAACTAATTTGGCCTAATCTTAGCGCCAGGCGCTCAAAACAATAAATCTCTCTGAGTAGATTGCACATTGTACATTAGACTTGGAGCCCCTGCAAATGATTTTTGTAGGAGTTGCATGGACGAAGAAGAAGAAGAGACAATCTCTCATCTTCTATGCACATCCCTGCCTTATCACAAAGACGTAGAATCCACCTTGGAGACTACTACTTCAACGATACCAGCGATCTAAAAAATTCTGACATTATTTGTCTCCTTCGCTTCATTCGAAGCTCCAATTGGTTCAACGAGTTAAGCTGATCAACTGATCCATGTGGTATCACAACGGACCATATTTTGGTCTAAGTGTGTTGGACTTCCCAACCAACAGCCACTTTAACCTAACCTAACCTAACCTAATTATTAAAAATTAAATTAGATTTTTGTATTGCATGCAAACTATAGTTATCGCGGTACATCTTCAAAGAGATCCCGGAAATAGAAGCTCCCGTGTCAATTTCCTTCATCATAGGAATACCATTCATGTACACTCTTAATTTAATAGGTTTATTTGATTCTAAAGTAGAAGTTAAATTAAACAAAGATAATTCAGAACTTTCAATATACTTTAAATCTTGTTGCCCGTTAGTTGCTTTATTAGGACATGCCCGTTGCAAATGACCTCTAGTTTTACATCGCTTACATCGATAGTTCTTAAATCGACATGTGTTTTCCGTATGATTTGATAACCCCCAAATTGAACACTTATACTGTTAATATGTTATTACCACCTTGTTGTTTCAGACCACGCTGCTGCTGATGACGTTGTTTGCCTGCTACTTGTCCACCGCTGCACTTTTGCCTCGCCTGCCCCATGCGATAAATACCATCTGACGAACTTGGTTCTTGTTTAATGCTTATACGCCAAGCTCAGATTGGTGCTTAACGCACTCCACCGCATTAGCAATTTCAACGGCTTTGTTGAATGTCAACTTTTCCTTTTTTTTTTAAATCCTCGTCGACACTGTGATGACTCGAGCAAATGGCAGAATAATTGAATTCAGTATAAATGTTATTTAGTACTTAAAGTTTAAACTTATATCGAATAATGATTTAAGCATGCGATTCATGCGAATGGGGACAAACAACTGAGTGCATATTGCTTTCAGTAGGTACTAGGTTCCTGTTACTTGATGTTATATAAACTTACATAATAAGCAAAATCGTTGGTGAACCTTGTCACAATATATATTTAAGTTAGTGTTTGGCTTAAACACAATAAAACATCTTTATTTTATTTTAATCGGCTTTGTTATTTATTATTCTTATTTTAAATTGTTCACATTAATTTTATTTTATAACTTAATTTTAATAACTAAAGTAACAATTATCAATTGTGACGGACAGAAATAGACTGCGCAGAAAAATGAGTTTAGGCAACAAAAGAACTAAAACAAACCTAAAAACAGACGCACAACAATAACTGGACAAAAAGCTTAATCTTAATCCCTTGGCGTCATATTAGTTGCTAGGCTAAATGATTTAGAGAGATCTCCAGCTTTATCTTCGGATCAGATGAAGTTGTAGAAATTAAAAGGCAAAGTAAGCACACTTGGCTTTTGCAGGACAAAAACAAAGTATGTTGTGGGGTAAATTAAGTAGCGCTTTAATATATAACAACATAAAATTTTGAAAAAATTAAAAAAAGAAATTGGTAAGCAATTTTTTAGCATTTATTAAGCTGGCCATACACGAGCGAGCCAACGGGCCAAATGGCCCCGCGCCGAGCCAAAATCCATCGTGTGTGGGGAAACTCAGATGGCTCGATGTGGCTCGGTAAGTCCATCTGGATTTTCAGCAAGTCGAAAATCCACGAGCCCGAGCCATACTTATTTGAAGCTTTTTTTTCGAAAACTACTGACTACTACGCTCCTTCCCTGTGCCTCAGTAAAGATTTAAAGTTGTTTTTCCATCCAAACCAGGGCTGCCAACCGTATGATAATTATGCTACACGTATGATAATTTCTGCTCTGGTATGATGTATGATTGGAAAAAATCATACGCGAAGGTCTGATAATTTCAATAATTGAACGAAATAAATAAACTTTTGAAAAATTAAAAAAAAAAAACGAAAAATTTCCATAATATTGAAATTCTTTATCAATATTTTATGATCAATTTATAATACATTAATCACCAGCGTTGAATCTAGATTGAACAAACCCTTGACCTCTTAATATATGTGTAATGATTGAAATTTGAAATAGACTTGGTTCGACTTGATTGCACTCGTTCAGTGAAGTTCAATGACCCTGTTTAGATTGGGAAGATTGAGTCCGGACTAGTGAGTGTCATCGTGTTTACTTTTGAAACTTTCATGCGCCTCCAAATACATTGAAACAACAACAATTTCAACATTTCACACATTGAAACAACAACAAAGTAGACTCATGAGTCCGGTTTTTATGTTTTCTTCCTGCTTTACGAGTTTCCTCACCCCACACTTCTCTTGCCTACGCACTGCCATGATACCGGCCTCAATCTTCCCAATCTAAACAGCGTCAATTTTCAACTCGATTCTTAAGGGTGGTACACATAAGCCCCCCTTTACACTATAAAAAAAAGTTGTTTGAGATTTTTTAACGTTTTCTTTTAATTTCCAATATCCGTTCACTCCTCTTACTTGGTGTTCTCTCACCTAAAAACTTAAAGTTGCTGGAATTTTCCTCGTGTGAAAAAGGAATTATCGATAATGAATAATGACTGACAATCTTAAATTGAGACTTTGATCTTGGTCTGATATGAGAATATGTATTGTTTTTTTGCAGTCCGTCATTTCCGTCCAAAGGGAATTTAGGCGGGAGTTTGGCGGTAATCCCCCGAGTAGATGGACCATTATGAGGTTTGTAAATATGTTTGCCGAATCTGGAAGCATCGCACGAAGGCCGTACCATCGAGATGCCAATGTTCGGGTTCAGGATACAATCGCAGCAGTAGCATCTGCAATACAGGCCAATCCGAACGTTTCGACCCGAAACTTATCGGGGCAAATTGGAATTAGTAGACGGTCATTACAACGGATACTTCATGACGATTTAAACTTGTTTCCGTACAAAGTCCAAATTACTAGCAAGTTAAACCCTCAGGATTTGCCTTTTCGCCTGGAATTTTGCCAAAAAATGATATCAATGGCCGAAGAAGACAACACATTGATCAATTGTTTGTTCATGTCTGATGAGGCCCATTTTGATCTTAACGGCAATGTAAACAAGCAAAATTGCAAACAAATTAATTTCTAGGAACTCCACTCTTCGCTGGCCCCCAAGGTCACCTGACCTGACTGCACCAGACTTCTTTTTATGGGGTTATGTCAAGCAAGAGGTGTATAAAACGAAGCCCAGGAATTTAACTGAATTAAAGCAGTCCATAACGACAATAATTGAGGCGATCCCAACTTCAACTCTTCAGGCCGCAATGAATAATTTTTTGACCAGGTGCCGCATATGCGTGGGACAGCGTGGAGGTCATTTGCGGTCTATAATCTTTAAAAACAACTAACTATTTAAAATAAAATTTAATTTTCTAACCAAAAAAAAAAAATAAATGAAATACATCGATTAAAAAAAAAGTTATTTGAATTTCTTATTGTACCACAATTGGTGCGCCACCCTGTATTTAACAAAAAACACAAATACAGAATGATTTTTTAAAGCCCTCTTAGGACTCAATCATAATTAATTTGGAAATATCACGAAAAATTACTGAACTTATTATAGTGTTGTATTGTTCACAATAATTTTTCTTATAAATAAAAAACCTATATAACATTATTTATGTTTTATCCTAAAATAAAAAAAATTTAATTTTTATGTTAAATAAAAAATCTTTAATGAAATACTTGTTTTTTTTTCAAAAATAAACTGGAATATTTTTTTTAGCTCTTCCTTCAAAAGCCCTTAAAACATAGAATAATAATTTTATTAATATGAACAAGTCAACTTTTCATAATTTGAAAAATAAAAAATAGACTTTTATTTCTGTTTTGGGCTTCAGGTCAATAAATGAAAAAAAGTTTTTTTGTTTTTTAACGACGTTTCGTCCATGTCTATGGACATCATCAGGTGAATTTTATTACTAATTACATTTATATCGTAAAAACATACAAAATATGGTATTTACACTTTAAAGTAACACTGACAAGACACTCAACAAAAGCTTATTAATACATTGCCTATTATTGCTTATTAATACAAGCAATACATTCTCTATTTTTCTTACCGAATTCAATCGCAGGTGGGGCAATTTGTCAAATTGCATCATTTCTAGGAAGATTCGGCCTATCTTTAGTAAATCCAGAACAAATGACGTAATTTGCAGACCCAGGCGAGACATAGCCAGGATCGTTGCAACATGTACATTGTACAGGGTACTGGCCAATCGGAGAGCATGCAGTGAAGCTAGGTATTCCCCACAATAATCACTGTCGTAGTTGCGGGGACCAGCAGGAAAGGGAAACAGTCGTTCATTTCCTCGGTAAATGCCCCGCTTTTTGGAATAAGAGCCCAATCACTTGGCAGAGTTTTTTTGAGAGACCTATACGAACTTTCTGAGGTGAAGATCAAAGATTTGATCTCATTTTTCAACAAAATGCACTGGCTCTAGGATAAAGCTCAGTAGCTACTGTACATCTTCCCTAGACAATCATTCTAAGGGGTCAAACCTCAAACCATTTTCATCCACAGGTCCAACGTTTTGGTAATAAAACGGCGCACTCTAGTGCTAATTGGGTCAACGAGCTAAGTTGCTCTTGATCGCCATTTTTCCCAAAAAAAAATTCATTAAAATCAGTTCAACTGATAATGAGATAGTCGAAAATAAAAAAAATGCTTCTATGAGAGATATCATTTTTAAACGATAGATAATTTTTTTTCAATAATATGGTAGATCGTACAGATATTAGTTCACACAATTTTTTTTATCAAAATCGTAGGAGCCGTTTTTGAGAAAAATGAGCTATTCAATACCGGTTTCTAAACATTTGTATGGGAGGTACCGTTATTTTTGGTTATAAGAATAATATTCATTTAAAATCCGCTAGATAATGTTAAAAAACTCCTGGGTGCCAAGTTTAATCAACATTGAGCGAGTAGTTTTCGAATTACTACGTTCTAAAAAAAAAAATGTTGAGACTTTTTTGAAAATCAAAAAAAAATTTTTGGAAAATTTTGATATACAAAACTTTTAAAATTTTTTCAAACATTCTCCATAAAAAATTGATCAATATCAGTTGAATTGTTTTTGAAAAAACGAAAATCAAAAAAATGGTTCTATGGGAGGTACCATTTTTCGGAAATTTTTTTTTATAAAATGGAATCCATAACTTGCCTTATTAGTACCTATATACCGTAAGTAAAAATTGAGCTCGAGATTTCAATCAAATAAGATATTACGAAAAAAAATGTCTGCCTGTCTGTATATGTCTGTATGCCTGAAATTGGAAATTTTTGAAGATAATGTTATGTAATTTGTCCCCCGGAAGTGGCTCTAATTATTTTGATAAAAAACATTTTTGTGTTCTAAATTTAAGTTAAACAAAATTTTGTCAAGAATTGTTATTACAATATTTTCTATAGAACCGTTATTTTTTCGACTTTCTCATAAGCCGATTGAATGATTTCGATAAAAATGTTTACACATAAGGTTCTTTTAAGTCAAAACAATATTACATATATAAACAAATTTAAAAAACAAAAAAATTCTTGACATTTGACATTGAATTTGAATAATATTTAAGTAGGATTGGCATAGTTCCTACTTACACAGTTGATGATTTATTAAATTATGATGAATTGAAATTGTGACAATTTTGTGGTCTATGCGATTTTTAAAAATTTATTTTCTCTGCTTTAAATGGTCAATATACATTGTGATATTCAGAAATTCAAATCAATAATAATTATAATTTTATTTGAATGCCTGTAATAAAACCTCCGGTCTTTTAAATTCAACCTAGATTTATAGTAAATCGGTGTACCGTTTTAAATCCTGTTTTCCTAGCATTCACACTATGTTCAACATATTGAAAGGGTATACATATTATAGTCATAACATCTTGGTTGTGGTGGATACAAAAAATATTTCAAAAATATGATTTGCTTTCTGGAAATACATGGTCAATGTCATTGCTCGTAATGAGGGAAATGTTATTTTTGTTATGTTTGAAGTTTTCTTATGTCGCATAATGAGAATTAATAAATAAATTTATTTTTATTTAAATTTTCAAGGACATTGCAATTTTTCCATAATTAAGGCTGACGATCGCCAGTCTATTCTTTAATAAAATTGAACAAAAAAAATACAAAATTTTGTTTCAAAACTGTTTCGATGTTTCTTAAAAAAAATCGAATACCTATCCGAATTCAAAATTAAATTGTGCCTTCGTGATGGCACTAAATTATTTATTGTTTTTTAATTTATTTTTATATTCCTGTACGAATTTTTATTTATTTAAGTTTCAATGATGAATTTATCATAATGTTAATTTTATGCCTACCTTATTTTTATTTGATTGCATTCATTAGGCAATGAAGACCGCACAAGTGGTGTTTATATGTGCCTCGTCGACTTCTTTTCTTTTTCTTGGCGAAATTGGTAAAGTACTTTTTAAATTTACTTTTTTAATTTATTTAAAAATAAATCAAACGAAAAAAAACTGTCAAAATATACAAACGCGCGTATCTCACTCACTCGACGTACCTACAAGCATATATGTATGTAGAATTTATGTATATTTTTTGAAGATTTTGATCACATTTTTTTCTCTTATAAGACCTTTAAAGAAGAAAAACCACCGGATTAGGCAAACAAAAATTACACATCGCGTCGGTCGGTCGCGTCAACAATTTGTCGCAAATTAAAAAAAAAATATTGCAGAATTCGATTTTTTCAAGCCCGCCGATATAGAGACACAGCGCGCGGCACAATGTTGTATAGGAAAGTTCGACAATTTTTGGATATTTTGTAGGATTTAATGATAAAACGATGATAGCACGAGACGTTAAAGGCTGTAGCGGCAATGATTTTTCTTCTTTTCGATTTCCGAATAATAATAATAGGTGGCAATGGCTATGGTGGCGCGGCGGCAGGGAAGGCGATGTCGTTTACGTGAAGATGATGACGGTTCTTTCCTGTTTGAAAATTTCGTTTAGACGTCATCTTTTCCTTTAATTTTTGTTTGTATTTTTTTTTTATACTTTTATCAGTTTTTGTTAAAACTCAAAGAGAATATACTTATAGGATTTTATTTTTTTTTGTAAAAATATCTTCATATATATGTACATACACATTCGATATATTATTTTTTAAACATAAAATTCAGAAAATGTATCTATGTATTTCTTTTTCTCTCTCTTTAACCAAATAAACAAATTCAGCCAATTCAGTCTTTTAATATTTTTGGGTGAAATATGTCGAAAATTGTGTGGGTGGTTTTTTTTTCTCATATAAATATAAAAAGTATATCTATCTAAATTACTGCACGAATGGGTCGTATGCAGTTGATGATTTGTATGGCTTTTGTTAGAAGATATATTTCCTCTATATGGATTAAGTTTTGAAGCAAATAATATTGTTCCAAATTCCAAAATTTTATAATTTTTTTCATACTTGAGGTCCAAAATGTCTGTATTACCTATACCTTTTCTATATTCATTCAATTTAATTTGTTTGTTCCAAATTTCCTTGCACAAAATCTATTTGTTCTAAATTTTCCTATGTTAATAATTTGAATTTATCCAAAAATTATTTTAAATAACGATGATTTTCTTTCATTTTGTAGAAGAAAATAATTTTATTTTGTGCAAACGCTAATTTAAAATTCTATTTTTTTGTTCCAAATTTCCTTTTACAAATTCTTCTTTGTTCTAAATTGTCCTATATTGATAATTTGAATTTATCCAAAAATTATTTTACATGTGTAGGTGTCAAAGTCATCTTTTATTTTGTAGAAAAAAATAATATTTTTTTTAACAACATTGGCGCAAAATTTTAAACGATTTAGTACGACGTTAAAGCTTTTTTATCACTCTGTCTTATCAATTGTTTGTTCAATTTTTTTATTCAAAATTGTGACTACAATTTAAAAATTTATAATTTTTTTTATTTTCGGTAGATCCATACCAAATTTATTTCCATTCCTACATTCATTTTTGTTTGTTCCTAATTTTCTTGTACAAAATCCTTTTTCTTAATTAATAATTAAAATTTAGCCAAAAATTATTTTAAATATCGACATTAATATTTCACGATTTTTTCTTTTTTTTTTGTATGTACAGTCCCGTACATAGGTTTTTTTTTGGAAGGGGATAGTAAGTAAGAGTAGTAAGTTTCTTTCATAATTAATGTTTATATATTTTTAATCTTAAGTTTTTCATGATCAGTAAACGCCACGCATCAAATGTTCATACAAAAAAAGTGTGAGTGCCGGGACTCACGGTTAAGATGTGTAAACATCAACATTCGTCCGAATGCCCCATAGACCGAGAGCCTACATCAAATTTAGGGTGTGGATGATAGCAAAAATTTACTGGTATTTTTATATAGATCTTAACTTTTCATAAGCAAATTTGAAAATCGGTAATGATGCATGGAAAATGCGCTTTTTAGTTTACCGATAAAGGCCCCAACCACGCTTATAAACATACCAGTGAATTTTTGCGATCACTCACACCCACAAACAGCAGTGGGCTCTTAGCCAATCATTAAAATTATATTTAAAAATATTTTCCAGTCAATGATCTTATTTCGTCTAATTTGCCAAAAAAGGCGGCCTTCTATGTTGAAACCCTGCAGCCATGATGAAAGCGCAATCCATGTACTATATGGTCTAAGCAACCAACCACATTTCAACCCAAACTGAACTCGACTTTTTGATTTCGGATATAAACACTCAGCGTTTAGTTACTGAGCGTACATAGCGTTGAACGCACTCAATTTTCGTGAAGCTCAGAACAGAGATTTTGGATAATTCATAAGTCTACTATTACACGATGAATCTAGTTGCATCATTGAATAATTACAAATAGAAGTGGACACTGAGAAACTAGAAACGCCATCGTTGTTTTCGTGGTCATTATCGGCAACATAATAAAATATTAAATTGTTGTTTGGTTGCGAAATGCGCTAAGCAGATTCAAATAGGGATATTTTTAGGGAAATTCGTTCACAATTTACCTATGTACATACATACGGTGGAAGTGTTTTTTATTTGTCATGAACAACAAACAACAACAAGAATGCCATTGAAGGTCAACTGAAAGCGTTCGGTAGTATAGGTAGATAGTTAGATACTTTAAGGGTTGCTTTTGCATTTTTTGTGGTTTCTCTCAATTAAGGAAGGTGACGTGTGACGATAAATGATGTTTGTGTGTTTTTATTTTTGTAATTATTATCTTCAGTTTGATATTTTCTATTTTGCTTTCAGATTTGTAGATCTAAATCCCATATAGGTAGGCACAGGTTCATATCTATCTAAGGTTACCTATTTAAACGTTTCTTTCATGGTTGCTCAAAGGTTTATTAAATGATTGTTAAAATTTTAAGTTTTTAATTATCGTCAGAATAGCTAATTTCTTAGTTTTAAGTGTTAAATATTATTGAATCATGAGTTAATGTTGAAGGGTAAAATATTTTGCTTGAATGGAGATTTAAACAGGTTGTTTTGCCTAAGATAAGACAAAAGGCTAGGGCATGTAAGCAGGTTGGATCAAGGCAAGACAATAATTGTATGGGCGGAGGGGTCTAATTCAACCTGCTAAGCCGAGAGAGTAATTTTCCAAAAAAATCCACTTGAAATACAAAAAAATAATGACACAGTGTCAGGCTATACTATTGTGAAAAGCCCTAAATACACTTAGGTATATAGTCTCAAAAGAAATTGACTAAAAAAATCAAATTTATAACAATTTTGTTAATATAAAGGTAAATATATACTGTTTTTTACAACCCAGCGCCGCCAGGCCATTGCCCCTCGCTGCCGGTGGGCAAACTTTGGGCACCCAGAGATTGAAGTCGCGCACGAATTGTGTTAATTCATGTCCACTTTTAATTGCGGTTCTTCTTAAAAATGGTTAACTTATATATGTTATTAATGATCATGAATGTTAAACCGTAGATCCAAATAGGATACTGAGAACATACATTATGTAAGTGGCAATAGATGCAAACGTTTTGGAAAGAAACGAAAATCTTGTCGCCAATATATTGAGTCTGTCTGGCTAAAAAAAATGCTTTTTTATGGTTTTAGGAACAAAATACCTAAGTAAAAACCATTCTGAAATGTGTCTTTGCTTTCGTTGCATCAGTGATAATTTCGATAATTTTTAAAAAATTTTACTTACTTATTAATTAAACTTACGAGTATTATTAAAATTACAAAAATTACTATAACAACGTAAAAATAAAAAAAACTCTGGCGTTCCCAAATTTGTTTTACCTAACGATTATCGTCGTGAAATATATTTACCAAATTCTGGGAACAGTTTCTCAGAAAAACTTATTTGCGACGAAAAAATTTATATATGTGCGGATTATTTTGACAAAAAAAAATTTAAGTCTGGGAGCTTTCCGTGCATGCACAAATAGAGACGCTTGTCCGTTCCCATACAATCAAAATAAAAGTGAGTGTGTTTTAAAAGAAATCACAAATAACTTGCAACAATATCAATCCACAGTTGTTATAGATTGTATTTTGGCATTATTTAAACACGTTTTGTGGTTCAAATGCAAATGGCAGTACCTACATATGCATTCGTTTGCGTAAGATCAGATTACATTTTTTTGCTCCTGGTATTATGCCCCAGAATTGTGTGGAGGCCCTGCATCCACTCCCAAAATTTGCTATCTGCTCTTCGAAAAACTCTTCACAGAATTTTTTAGAAAATTCATTCAAGAGAAACCCCAATTTTTTCTCCTGAACAAATTTGATTTTTTTTTTGCGAAAAAATATATGTACATACATGTATTTATAATTATTTATTAACAAAATAATATTTTTTTTCAAAACTTTACGTTATTAAGTAATATTTTTACGTTATTAAGTAATATTTTTGTTTGTAATATTCGAATCTCCTATCAATTTCTAGTCAAATACTAAAAACCGGATGCATAAGGGTCTGTTTCACAATTCCTGATTAAAGTGCCAATTAAGCTACATGGAACTTATTCGACAGTTAACAACCTCATTCACGTTTCACAATGTCTGAATACGTCTAATTGGCAATTAAAGTTCTAAGTATTTTACTGGCAAGATGAAGTGCCGATTAGAAATTTAAACTAACAATTAAAAATTCAAAATTTTCTTCACTAACACTCACACTTCAATTCAACACACTTACCTCTTATTATTCACATCTCTTTGAAACAATCCTCTCGATACTTTTAACATATACAATATAAGATGACCCACCATGAAAAACTAACTATTTGATGATTATAAATATTTTTTCTTCAATGTTTGACATGAGTCAAATTCTATTTGTCTGGAAAACTGGAATAACGAACGAATAGCTAATTGATCATTGTGAAACGCAAAGTTTTTTAATGGGAGGATTTATTTTAGGATCAATTAAATGTCGGATAACTAATTAGAAATTTACTCAGACATTGTGAAACAGACTCTAAATGTCTTTTAATTTTTAAGAAAATTGAAAATAACGAAATCTACTATACTTCTTAATTAGTAGAAAATAATAGGATTCTTGAAGCAACAAAATAACGGATGGATGTCGAATTCAAGAAAACTTACTTTTGTTATTTTCAATTTTCTCAAAAACTAGAAAACATTTTGACATATGGTTTTTAATGTTTGACTAAAAACTGATTGGAGCATTGAATATATAAAATACAAATCTACTACTTAATAACATAAAATTTTGAGCAAAATGACATTGAACACAATTTTTTAATTTTTTTTTCAAAAATTTAAGTTTAAAAATTAATTTTTAAAAAACTGTTCACTCAAACAACTTAATTTAAAAAGAAAATGAAAGAAGAAATCTTTGGCTGTATAAAAGTGTATAGTATGGCATTAGGTGTATTTTATTCATTGCTGGATAGCCAGCGCAGCACAAGTCTGAATAAAAAGATTACTCTAGGTGTGTTTAATTCATTGCTGGAAAGCCAGCGCAGCACAAGTCTGAATAAAAAGATTACTCACTCTATACGTTCATTTGAATAATTGAAAGCTCTATCGTCAGCACAGCCATCTTCTTTTTTACTGACTTTTTTTCGCCAGCAATCAGATTGTTTTTGTTTGCCAAGCGAAATTTTGCTGCGCTGGCTATGCAACAATAAATAAAACACACATACTGTAGTTGTTACCGTTGTTTTTTAATGATTTTGTTCTATTTTAATTTGATTTTTTAGAAAATTTCCCCTCCCACCTAAACGGGGGGTAATAGACCCCCGCCACCCATACTATATTTTTCTTGTCTCAACTCAACCTACACGCTCTTATAGCTTTTTGTCACACCTTAGGTGAATCACCCTATGTATTGTATACCTACATAAAATCAATGTCAATATAGAAACAAAATTGTAGAAAAAACAATAAAATTAAAAATATAGGGAGGTATCTACCTATCGGTTTTTAAAAACTAAATTGTGTTTCCTTAGAAAAAAATTAGATATAAAAGTTTCTCTTCTTTGATCTTCCAAAAATGATGAGCTTACGAAAAAAATATTTATTAAACATATTTTTTAATGGGTAAGGTACCTATACCAACCAACATATGTATACCTATCTACATATAGGTACCTACCTATCTACACAATTCGAATTACACATTTTGAATCTTTAAAATCTCATAGATAGGTAGGTAGGTACAAAACTTTAAAATTAGGATTAAGAAAAGTTCATACCAAACTCATAAAGACCAAAAAACGCAACAAATTAAAACATAGTCGTCATCACCCCAAATTGCATGAAAGCAACAACAACATCTTTGAATGAACGCAAAGTAAAAAAAAACAACCCTTGAAATTACATTTCGTTCAACAAACGTAGTTTGACCTTGTCTGGCATGGCAGACAACAATTCAACTGCAAAACCAAAGTGGTTGTTTTTGTTGTTGCCTCCCTTTCATTCGAACGAAAATTTCCCTCATAATTTCCTCAAGCATATTCAATGGTTGTGGTTTTCACTATTCAGTTTTTAAAATCGACAACGTTGACTTTGATTTCCGGCCATCTAGCGGCGATCTAATCCGGTGTCCCTTCTATTTGTAATTATTCAATGGTTGCATGCGCCTTCTTCGAATTCTTTTTTATTTCGTTCGCTGTTTCAAGCGCTATTACACGTTGAAGTCATGAATCTAATTTGACAGTTCTCTTTATTTTTCATTTTCGTGTTGGGCTGTGCTCAAGCAATAAAAAAACGTTTTCTGTTTTTATTTTTGTTTTCATTATTTGATATATTGAAGAAAGAAAGGTTTGTGTGCCTTTAAATGAATATCAGTCAAGAAAAGCAATAATTTATTTTATCTATGTTGTTTTTAAAGATGAATTTCTCATTTCTGGAAAGCCTATAAGGCTATCAATAACAGTGCGTTGCATCGAAATTTACTCTTTGAACAACAAAACCATATGAAGCAGAATAGTAAAAAACGGACAAGAGAAAAGAGAAACGTCAAATAGTTGCATCGAAAATTTTACTCACGCGACACCGGTCACTATTTTTCCTTCTCATCTTTTCGATTTTTATTCCCTTTTGCACTTAATTAGTTCGAAAAGTCGCATGCGTCTAGATGCATCGTGTAATAGCAGACTAATCTCTGGCTCAGCATCAAAATCACGACCACGGCTACAAGATAAGAATCACGACTACGAGATACGTTACGTTTTTTTTCACCCTACCGCCAGTATAGATGTTTACACATCAAAAATCTCTGGAACTGAAAGGAAAACAAAATAGAAAAACCGCTGGTCTCAAAGCAGTCATGTAATTGAAAAAAAGGAATGCAAAGAATACAAAATACGGATAAAGCTACGCGCAAACCAACACGATGGATGGCGGTGGCGTTCACGATAAAAATGTGGATGCCGATATAAAAAACAAAGGAGAGGCACACTTCAATCGCGTTTATGTGTGCCTCTCCTTTGATTTGTATGTGCGGCATCCACATTTTTATCGTGATCGCCACCGCCTTCGCGTTGGTTTGCGCGTAGCCTAATGCTAAAGAAGCGTTAAAAAGAGTCTCGTAAAACTTGGCCCACGACTCACTGGGCAACTGGTCTTCCATCTTATCTTTTTTCTCTTTTGCACTCATTATGTCCGAATAGAGTCAGACGCAAAGAATCACCGTGTAATAGGGGCTTAATATATCCTTTAAGCAGCCAACCAGATTTCAACCCGAACTGAACTCGACCTTTCGATTTCATATATAAATACTCAACGTTTAGTTACTGAACGTACATATTGTTGAACGCACTCAATTTTCGTAAACCTCAGAATCACGATCACGACCACGATCACGATCACGATTACAAAGTTTCGTTACGTTTTCTTTTCACCCTACCGCCAGTATAGATGTTTACACATCAAAAATTAGAACGAATCTTAATCTTAAGTTTTTCATGATAAGTAAACATCACGCATCAAATGTTCATACAAAAAATTAGAACGAATTTGATTTTTTTAAATACTGTACATTAAAAAAAAATCCCAAAATTACAAAAATAAATAATTGCAAGTTTTTGTAATTACACTTTTTTTCGTGTGTGCTGTGACATTGGTGAGCTTTCGAATTAAATTTTATTTTTTTTGTTCTCGTTGTTTATCGGACGTCAAAGAGGATATTGAATGCATAGACTGTAATGCTATTAAATATACTCTGCAGAGCGACCTAGAGTCTGAAATGAAATTGAAATTTTTAATATCATACATTTTTTTGTGTGTGTTTTGTTTCTTATGGAAATTTGTACAATGAGGAAGATTTAATGTATATTTGAGTGTGATTTTTGGAAATACATCATTGTTCAATCAAAAACATAAATAGGTATAATTTATATATATATTTTAAAATAAAGACATGAAGAATAAATATTCAGCAATATTCTGCGAATTTGGTTAAGATAGTTTTTTGTCAAAGAGTTTCCATTTTTTCGGACTACACAGAGAAAAAAAAAACATTTTTCGTAAGAAGAAAACTGTTTGCCACAAGAGAAAAAAGGCACCACGCGTTTTTTATATTTGTAGCCATAAGTTTTGATTTCAAATCGCAGCTTATTAATATTTTACTTGTAAAAAGCAAAACTTTGAACTGTGTTTATGCATATTGCGACTGTCCGCCACTTAATACAATGCGAACTCAAACCACTGAGCGGGCAGTAGTAATGTGTAAACCACCCGACTCTTTTGTGTTTTCCTCCACCGTTGAACGCAGGCCATTTCCCAGTATTTTGATAATACTGGTTATTGGTTGCCTTCATCGATGGAGAAGAAGCCATTTTAAAACCATTCTTAAATTACATTTTTGGCGAGTCGGTTTCCCTCATTTTGATCAACTTAAAATTAACTTAAAATTACATACTTAAATAACTTAAATTAACTTAAATTAGTTGTTCAATAAATATATTGTTGTATCCCTAAAAGTATCAATTGTTCTTAATAAATAAACGAAAATTGATAAATCTGCAAAACCACCACTATTTGCCTTTGTGGATTTTTGTTGCTGGGGTTTATTGGAATACCCACTTGTTGCTGTTGTTGCTGCTGTTCCGGTTGGCTGTTCTTGCTGGTATTTCTTAGTTGCGGTGGTGAGTTTGCATTTCGTTCTTTTGGCCATTTATGTGCCGAACAAACTGCAAATGTAATGTTCTTGGTGGCAAACGATCATGTCGATTATGGAATCCGCAATACTGGATCCGCAGTGATGCTGAGATGATGAGAAAAAAAAGTGAACTGCTCTGCGAATCACTGCGGATGCAGTATCGCGGATTCCATAATCGACATGAATATTCAAGACACTACTCATTTTCTTACATCTATCTCCAAGTCAATATTAATTTAATATCAAAGTAGAAGCATTTTTGAAAATAGTCATACCACTATACTAGATTGACTTAAAAAGTTTAATAACTCAGAAGAAAAGATTTAACCATTAAATTCAGGAAAAAAATTAGTTGGCCCGAGAGTTATTCATTTAGAATCTAAACATTTTATCTTTTGCTTACAAAAACAATATTTTGAACCACAACCCTTTATTGGGAAGGAAATTATAATCAGCTCTAGAACTATTTATTCAAAATCCAAACACTTTATCCTTTGCCTACAAAACTAAAGTTTTGGACCAGTAGCAAATATTGTTGGTTACAAAACAATATAAATATCTCGTATTATTTGTATTGCCTTTGGTAAAACGGAAAAAAATCACTGAAGAGCAAGTATTATAGAATAAACTATATCGAAGTATTTCTGAAATTAAATAGCAAATGTTGTTGGTTAAAATATCATAAATTAAGTGTTTTTAAGTTATTTAAAATAATATCTTTTATTTATTCCAGAGAATTATGTATGATTTGTTGTAAAAGTTTAAAAGACGTATGATGATATAATATATTTTTGTATTTAGGGCTAACTATCTGGTTTTAAGTTATTGGAATTTTATTCCTTAGCTGCTTCAACTGAGGGACGCTCAGTTGAATTCATATTTTTAAATAAGAAGCGTAGTGGTGACTCGAAACATTTTTTTATTATTAAAGCTGATACCTTTATTGTTATTAATAAGCAAAAAAAAACTGGTAATGTTAAAGATTCTTTAATTAAAAAATAACTCCCAAAATTAGGTTCTTATTAACATTTAATATAAAACAAACAATTTGATTTTAATAACATTGATATTATGTTTTTATTTTCCAAAACATTATTTAATTTATAGGTACATGAATGTATTCAACAAGAACCATATTTATGTTAACATTCGCTATTTTTAACATAAATAAAATTTAACTTAATTAAACATATATAGATTAAATATTTTTAACTGCTCAGGAGAATTAGCTTTCCAGCAGTGTATATTCACATTTTTAAATTTTTTTTTTCACAAAAAAACAAAAATAAAATATAAAGCAAAACATTTTTGTTTCATCAATTGCTGACCATCATCGATAGATCATTTTAATTTCAAAAGGTCCTGCATAATCAACACCTGAATGCAGGAAGGCCTTTCCGGGATTTACACTTTCGCATGGCAAATCAGCCATTAGTTGTGTTTAAAAATGATGGCTGTATCGAACACAAACCAAACATTTATGAAGATAACGTCTTAGCTCGCTCCGAATCCTTGGAATTCAAAATTGCTGGCGTTTATGTTGAATCATGATCTGCACAGTACCGTGCTTTGTTGCTCTGTGAGCACTATCCATGATCATCACTTTTTAACGTTCTGAGCATCCTAAATATCTCCCTCTAATTTTTTCAAGGGAATTGTTACAACAAATCTCCCTGAAGAATCACGTGAATAAGTTTGAACAAAGGTCTCTTCAACTAGCTCTTCTTCTTTCGTGCGAAGTGATAACTTGGGAATGTCATCCACTTGCCATAGTTTTTTTAATAGTTCGTGCAGCTGATCGTTGTCCATTGTTACAACGTATGATGTTTGATTATCATCTCCATTTATCGGGGTTAGGTATAGTCCATACCAAGACATTCCATACCGACACATTCCATACCAGTACACACCATACCAAGACATTCCATACCGACGGACACTTCATACCAGAGGGACACTCCATACCAATAGGGAAAATTTCAAAGCGTTCCTACTTGTATTTTGCTCTGAGCGAGGGTAAAGATCGTGCGTATGTGTATGTTTATATTTACGTAAACGAAGAGAAAAATAATAGTATAGAGATTAGAGGATGGATCATAGTCCATGGACTACAGAGAGAGAAGCTATACATATAAGTGAATATTGCCTTTGTTCTTAAAGCAAAAGGCAATTCAATTGGCTGTTAAAAGTTGGAAGAGAGTTAAGTACCTATATAAAAATACAAAATATATTGTATGTTGGTTTTTATTATTTTCTATGCATTCCAATTTCCAATAGGAAAAATGGAGACGTGAAATATGCATACATACCTGCATAATGTGTGAGTTGAATTTCGGCCAATGGGCGATACTAGTTTAAATACATAATATTTAAGTGTGCCTATAAGGTGAAATATTTGAAAAAAGGATAAAATGAAAAATAAAGGTACGGAGAATTAGGTGTTGGCTATTAGGCCAATGGGCGATAATATATAAATTAGTTTGAAAATGAATGAAATAAAAAATGGGGTAAAATGAAACAGTGAAGAATAATATTTTGGCTATTTGGCCAATGGGCGATAGGAGTAGTATAAATAAGTGCGGTTGTTTGCATGTGAAAAAATGAGACATGAGATCTTAATGCCAATGATTATTAAGTAGGTACCTAACTGGTTAGCTTTTATTAATTTGTATGGAATACCTTTCTATAATTGCGTTCGTTGGCTATTGAATGGGGGTAGTTTATGGAGGATTTTTTATTGGCTTTTGGTTGAGGGTATACCCAGTAGGTATGAAGATTAGGTTGGTAGGTAGGTAGGTACATACTCACTTCCTAGTTAACAAACCACATTTTATTTATTATTAAGGACAATTTTACTATTCATAAATATACGATGTAGGTACGGTAGGTAGGTAAATAAAAAAAATAATCGGCATAGATAATCTTTAGTCATAGGTAGATACTTTTTAATCTGCTTTTCGAATAAGTAAAAGTTTCCTGTAATTCCGGGTCATCGCATTCCATACCAAGACATTCCATACCGACACATTCCATACCAGTACACACCATACCAAGACATTCCATACCAACGGACACTCCACACCAGAGGGACACTCCATACCAGAGGTTCCATACCAATAGCGAAAATTTCAAAGTGTTCCTACACGTATTTTGCTCTGAGCGAGGATAAAGATCGCGTGCATGTGTATGTTTATATTAGCCGTGTTGTATTATCTACGGACCTGGATCAGGATCATCCCATGAAAATAAAACGATACGGATACATAATGACAACAGTGTTGTATGCTCTTCTCTTTTTTTCTTATGTTTGTCTATTTTTCGTGTAGATACTGTCTTCTTTCTTTACACTACAGTTTGTACTCCCTACCGACTAAAGAGCCGTCTACTCGCCAGAGTTAAAACTTATTTTCGGATTTTTAAAATAGATCCAGATACATAGCAGGATCCAAAGTTGTTGTTGTATTACGTGTTAAAAGATGATCCCGATCCAGATCCGTAGATAATAAAACGCGGCTAGTATTTCCCCTTTCGGCAACGAGTAAATGCATTTATATGCATGTAGTGTATATCTTCTTTCGTGTATTCTCTTTCGTGTCGCACAAGCAAAAAAAAAGACTTGTCTCTCGCCTGTATTATTGCGCTGTTGGAAGGATGCAAATACTTACATAAGCATTTCTATCATTTGGTGGTTGTTTTTATCGTCTCTCGTTGCTGTGCATATCGCTCAGTGGGCGAATGGCACACATACTTTTGTGTATTTGGGTTCTCGTGTAGAGGGAAAACTATTCGTTCCTTTTTTCTTTGACATTGTAACTTGTAAGTGACAAAAAGAGGGGAATACTTCGCTATTGTATGTAGCGAATTTCTTTCGTATCTTACGACGCTCGTTGCAAATAGCGAGAAGCAAAAAAAAAGGTTTAAACTTTCGTTGGTTGGCGCCATACATTATGTATATGGGTAACGTCTTTCCATTTCGTGTAAAAAAAACACGATTCTTTGGACTGTCCGTCACGAAACACGATTCTTTTGACTGTCCGTCTTCCTCTAAGGCAAATTTGTATTTAGGAAAAATAAAATTCTTATATACAGCCATTTATTTTGTATATACAGTCAAACTTCTTTATAACGAACTTCTTTACAACGTAATTCTCCGTATAGTGAATTTCATTTTGTTCCCCTTCCCCTTAAAAAATATCTCATATGAATTAGGTTCTTTATAACGAAATTCTCTATAGCGAAATTCTCTTTATAAGGAAATTATTTTTTTGGTCCGAAAGCAAAGTTGTTTCTTTATAACGAAATCTCAATTTTCAAATTTGAAATAAAAGCCGACTACGATTTTTGTTTCTTATTTTAAAAGGGAATTCCCCATTTAAGCAAGAATTTTCGAAATGTCAATTATTTTCAAATTTTAAATCAAAGTCTACTACAATTTTTGTTCCTAATTTTAAAAGGGAACTCCCCGTTTTGGGAAGAATTTTCTTAAAGGTTCCCCCACACCAACTCGAATTTTCGGTGGCGACGACGAAAACAATAATAACAATGTTTTGTATTTTAATTGATGTTTTTATTGTTGTTTTCGTCACCGCC
The DNA here is from genome assembly GCA_929447395.1 of Epistrophe grossulariae. Taxonomy (NCBI): domain Eukaryota; kingdom Metazoa; phylum Arthropoda; class Insecta; order Diptera; family Syrphidae; genus Epistrophe; species Epistrophe grossulariae. Next base: position 3,381,435 of record OV839570.1, read on the forward strand.
ACCGCCACCGAAAATTCGTGTTGGTGTGGGGGAACCTTAAATTGAAATTATTATGTATGTGCGGATGTATAAAAAGTGTGCATATGTAGTAGAACTTTTACGTCGAGTTTGAGAGAATAGGAAGATTTTTATAATAAAACAATTAATAAAACTCAATTGCAATCGAAAATTGATATGTTTTTAATTAAAAAATAAAAAGACACACATATCTTTAAAATGAGTTTTTTTTACCATTTTTTTTAAATATACCTCTTGCAGTGTTAAAAAATTACATTTTCTATATTACGAATTTTGTATATAACTTCTTTATAACGAAGCAATTTGTTGTTCCCTTGAAGGTTCGTTATAGAGAAGTTTGACTGTATATATATATATATATATATGCGTACGCCTAATGCGCAGCATTCTTTCGTTTTGTTTAAATTTTTCGTAAAAGCACTCTTTCACTTGTATGTTTGGACATGTCTTTCGAGAAGGATATGGAAGCCACATATACAGGGTGTCCCATAAATGATGGTCCAAACTGAAACTGGTGATATACCAGGTCATGACCACTCAGAATTTAGTAACTTGTCCGTACCGCATCATTACGGTTTTCGAGTAACGGCTATTTTTTTGAAATTTCGAAAAACCCGTACTTTCAATCAGTTTTTTGGTCACCCTGTCCATAGTTGAATTTTGTTTTTTTTTTTTTTTAATTTTTACACTAAAATATTGCCTAATAATGAGATCAATTTTTTGCATTAAAATATTAAAAATGTTCTGCACCATTTTGCTAAAAATTCATAAATTTCATGACGCTTTGATCAAATCAATTTTGTTTTACTTCATTTTTCAAAAGAGCACACTGAAAAAAATCGTATGACCTAGAACTGGTTTTTACTTCTAAAAATTGGCAATGTTTATGGAGTTTCTTAAAAGGTATAAAACTTGCCAATATTAGACTTAGATCAAAAGTTATCACCATCGATAAAACAGTGTTTTAAAATAAAAAAAAATAAATCTTTTAAATAACAGCTGATTTATTAATTTTTATTTTTTATTTTTACAGTTAGCTCAAATTTCTTTTTACTTAGCTTACAAAAATTTCTCAAAATGGTCCCTCCTGCACTTGTACAAGATCGAAAAACTTCTTAAAAACTGTATTTTAAAGGGTTTTGACTTTTGTGTGCTTCCCGAATTTTGTATCCCATGAGCAGCCGTTTGTATGCGTAGCTGGAGTTCAATAATGATACTTATCAAAGGGCACGGTAGTGCCCAGCCAAGTTCTGGCACTACACCCTTTTTAGAGGAACAAACTCGGGCGATTTTCGACCCCCCTCTAACTTCAGTACCAATAAAGTTAGGAAATTCGGAACATTTGGTAGGCTAGCCAAGCACAAGCACCACACCAAATTTCAACTCCTTAGCGTAAGTGGTTCCCGAGATATAAGACAGATCATCAAAATTATGGAGCACTTCCCGACACCGCAGAAACTTGTTATTTCGCACAGCGGTAGGCCTGGTGGTGCATACGAAAGGAAAAATCGAAAATTTGTGGTTTTCCATTCAGGGGGCGTGGTATCCGCCTTCTTTCTCAGAATTGCAATCAATTAAATGGAGTACTTTCGATTGTTTTAAAATGATGAAATTTGGTAGAACGATGGGGCTTGAAATGCATACAAAGAAAAAAATAGAATATTTTAGGTTTTCCATTCAGGAGGCGTGGTATCCGCCCACTTTCCCAGAATTGTTATCAATTATATGGAACACTTCCGATTGCCGTAGAATGATGAAATTTGGCAGAACGGTAGGGCTTTAAGTTTATACAAAAGAAAAAAAAATTAATATTTGTGGTTTTCCATTCAGGGGGCGTGGTATCCGCCTTCTTTCTCAGAATTGCAATCAATTAAATGGAGTACTTCCGATTGTTTTAAAATGATGAAATTTGGTAAAACGATAGGGCTTGAAATGCATACAAAGAAAAAAATAGAATATTTTAGATTTTCCATTCAGGAGGCGTGGTATCCGCCCACTTTCCCAGAATTGTTATCAATTATATAGAACACTTCCGATTGCTGTAGAATGATGAAATCTGGCAGAGCGGTAGGGCTTTAAGTTTATACAAAAGAAAAAATTTTAATATTTGAGGTTTTCCATTCAGGGGGCGTGGTATCCGCCTACTTTCTCAGAATTGCAATCATTTAAATGGAGCACTTCCGATTGTTGAAAAATGATGTAATTTGGTAGACTGATAGGGCTTAAAATGAATACAAAGAAAAGTATCCTTTTCAGGGGGAGTGGTATCCGCCCCTTTTTTCTCAGAATAGTTATCAAGGAGCATTTCCAATTGCTGTAGAATGATGAAATTGGGTACAGCGGTTGGGCTTGAAGTGCATAAAAAGAGACAAATTTTATATTTTAAGTTTTTCATTCAAGGGGCGTGGTATCCGCCTACTTTATCAAAACTGCGGGCAATGAAATGCAGCACTTCCGATTGCTGTAGAATGATGAAAATTGGTAGAGCGCTAGGGCTTAAAATGCATACAAAGAAAAAAATAGAATACTTGAGGTTTTCAATTCAGGGAGCCTGGTATCCGCCCACTGTCACAGAATTTTTATCAATTATATAAAGCACTTCTGATTGTTGTAGAATTAGATTAGTAGGTATCTTACGAGGTATTACCTGACAACAAATAAATATCTTTGCAAAAAGCAGTGAGATCACAACCAAAAACATAAATGTTAAAAAAACAGCCAAGTTCTTCTATATAAAAATCTGTTTATTTAACAACTCAGCCGTGAAAAGTAGTGAGATCTAAAAGTATGCCAAGTTCTAACTTTATGAAGGTTTAATATCAAATATTTTAAGAACAGTAATATTGAAACAACACCAAGTTATGAGAGAAATTAATTATTTAATGATTACTGATTAAAATTGATTGATGAAAGCGTCATGAAATTTATGAATTTTTAGCAAAATAGTGCAGAAAATTTTTAATATTTTAATGCAAAAAGTTGATCTCATTATTAGGCAATATTTTAGTGTACAAATTAAAAAAACAAAATTCAACTATGGACAGGGTGACCAAAAAACTGGGTCAAAGTAGGTGTTTTTCGAAATTTCAAAAAAATAGCCGTTACTCGAAAACCGTAATGATGCGGTACCGACAAGTTACTAAATTCTGAGTGTTCATGACCTGGCATATCACCAGATTCAGTTTGGACTATCATTTATGGCACCTTCTTTTATATTTTATGCATTTTGCACTCTTTCGATTTCTAAAGCACTCTTAGCACGTTTTTTCACAAAAATAAATTGTACAAGGCACTCTGGATTCTTTCGATTTTCTATATAAAAAAACAGTTCTCTCGATTCTTTTGATTTTTTTTTAAACATTTATGCGTCACTGGTTCCTGTGGCTGCTCAGGACATTTTGCGTAGGACAAATAAAAACGCATTCGATTATAGTGGAAAAGTTTATCAAAAAACCACTTTTTACTCTTTATTCTTTCGTTAATCTTTCTGTTCAACCTTCTCGGTTGGAGTCTTTCTTAGAACTAACTATCTTTCGTTATATATTTTAATATCAAATATTCTTTCGATTCGTTATTTTCGTTTAATACATAAAATGTATATAAAATTCAATACATCGAACGTCAAGACTACAAAAGACTGTGTATAGTATTTTTAAAAGTTTAAAAACGTCCAATTTGTAAACAAAATTTCGTCAGCTTTGCTGAATGTAGTAATAAAAAATTTTATGTGAACTATACAAAACTCATCTGAAATCATAACTTGAAATGCTTGATAATGGTCTATATAAAAGAAACATTTTCAAGAAGTTTACATACGAAATAAATTTCAGAACATTCTGTACAATGTATTAATTTGATAAGATCAAATTGGATGAAATATTCTTTTAAACCATTTAATTCTACAACAGAGTTTTCAGAAAAAATATTACCATTAGTATAAATAGAAATAATTTTTTAATATTTTTAAATTTTGAGTGTTATGTGTTTTTTAATGTTATTTTATATTTTAGATATATATTTCTTTTTTATTTTTTTCGTATTTTTAATATTTTTGACTAAATTTCTACGATTGTTGGTTGTTTTAGATATCTTTTTTAAGCTTTGGTTTTTTGCTTCGTACATCATAGACCATTTTTTTGTAAGAGGACCAACCTTTTACATAATGTTTGTAAATATGCAGCAAAATATGAGCCTTAAACTTCAGACAATTTCCAAACAATTTTATGAAAAACTTGTGATGTTCAGTGGCTACGTTTTAAACAAAACTTAGCATTTTTTTAGCAACAATAACCCCCATATTATTCACTCGATACATCCAGATTGAAACTTAAGTCCAGATGTAAATCATACAGATTCAATGTAAATACATCGGGATTTAAAATTTAATCTGGATGTATCGAGTGAATAATATGGGCGTTAGAGATTCCATTCAACGGATTCTTCTGGAGCTAGAACGTTGGGGTAATGCAAAGTAGGTTGAGAACCAAAACACCAAAGCCTTATTAAAATCTTTAGAAATAAACGATCTACTCTCTATTGTAACAACAAAATATGTACATATTAACAATATCTTTATATCTATACCATTAATATGCAGCCTATAGGCGTCGGTAGGAAATAAAATCGTTCTCTTCAACAGTGTTGCCAACAACGGGGATGAACAAAGCTGCAGCAGAAGCTGTAGTTGATCTATTTGGATCCTTTTGTTTTTGCTTGGCTGGGATTTTGCCGGGAAAAAGTAAGACAAAGTCCGCAGTCCAATTGTTGTACGGGAATCTAAATAATGAAAAAACAAAAATATTATTTTGAATTTATTTATTAATTAATTAAAAAAAGGAAATCCTACCATTATGTTGTTCGGATAAAGCGAAGATGTCTCCAGCTTGGCACTTATATAGTTGAAAATATGCATCCACTCCATTACTTGCAACGAAATTTTTTCTGCTGGCAAATGAAGCTTTCAACAAGTTGTCTATTACGAAATCCTCATATATCCTCGAAATTACTTTTTTGTTTGCTTCGCCGCATGGGATATCGCAGACTAGAAACAGATTAAAATTAAACATTTAGTACTTTAAATTGATAAAATTCGGAGGTCATGGTTAAGATTAATTAATTAAATAAATTATTGAATTTGAATTAAATATCATTTAACCAAAGAACGATAACAGAAATTAAAATGTTAATAATACAACCATTTTGTGAACTAAAATTCATTCTTTTGCTGTTTCTTTTGAAATGTCAACAACAAATTATTTTGCCCTTTAAGGTCGTCTGATATTAAACCTGATTCCAATTGTTATCTTAAATGTAAAATAAATTATTTAAGACACAAAAAATTATTTTAAGAAATCGCTTTTGGCATTAAGTTTGCAGTGTTGTTTAGTTTGTTAAATCTGCTTTTTCGATAAGTCAATATACACAACTTCGTATATACTTGGCCTGTTTTGATGGTTGTTGAAAAACCTGATTCCAAATTGGATTATCTTAAATGCGGTATAAATCATTTTACATATAAAAATCTACTTTAAAAATTCTTTTTTGGAATCAGATTTGAAAATCAGCTCAAACCTGATTCCAAAAATGAATTTTAAAAGTAGATTTTTATATGTACATAAAATGAATTATGCCTCATTTAAGATAATCCGAATTGGAATCAGTTTATCATCAACCATCAAAATAGGCCAAGTAACTAAAAAGTTGTGTGAGATTTTATGTCGACTTATCAGAAAATCAGCTCAAACCTGATTCCAAAAATGTATTTTAAAAGTAGATTTTTATGTGTACATAAAATGAATTATACCTCATTTAAGATAATCCAAATTGGAATCAGGTTTATCATCAACTATCAAAATAGGCCAAGTAAATAAAAAGTTGTGTGAGATTTAATATCGACTTATCAGGAAATCAAATCAAATCTGATTCCAAAATTTTTTCAAAGTAAAATATAAAACCTCCCACAACTGTGTATATATTTGGTCTATTTTGATTATGTTAAACCTGTGCCTACGTTCTGTAATTCTTGTATCGATAAAAGTTTTCGAGAATCGGTGAAAAATGGAACAAAACTCATTTTTTGTTTCAATTTTCTTTGTTTCTCGACTAGTTTATTGATGGACGTAGGCACTGATTTCAATTTAGATTATCTTAAAAGTGGCATAAATCATTTTATAAATGAAAATGTAGTTTTAAGAGTCGTGTTTGGAATCAAACATATAAACATAGTTATATATAATATAACATAATAATATAATATAAACTTTATAAATTAAAATTTACCGTTTCTTTTTTCCCCGTTTGTAATGGATCGGCGCGGCGCTTAACAAGTTCACAAGCTTTGAGTGATGTCCGGGTATTCATTTAGGCGCTCCAGAGCTTCCTTCCAACTTTTATTTTTCCGGCAGCTGGCGAGTGAAATGTCTCCTTTGCTTCCGTCGGAAAATTTCACATATTAGTTTTGATAATAGGATTCATTCCGATTTTTGGAGTCTAATGAAAAAATATTAGTTTCATGTTTAATTAATATTCTAGAATAATTGATACTTACAATCGGTCGAAATTATCCAGAAGGATGTCATTAATAATTATTTTCGCTATTTTTGACCTATCAGACTTGTCTAGGCAATTGTTGTTTTTGAACGTTTGTATAATTATTATGGTATCCGAGTTTCTCTCGAAACAGCCGGTTAAGAGAGTCTAATCAGAATTTATTTAAAAGAAGACAAATTTGGCTTGTAAGCTTTAAATACAACAACCAAGCGAAATGTATTATTTCCCAGTTAAACGAAATTAGATTTGGCTTCTACCTATAAAAATTTCAATTTGTTTGTAAAAAAGTTTGCGGAAATTAATTTCTTTATTTTGAATGAAATTGTGTACATTTGATTTTTAACTTTTTTCTTTTAATCAAATACCTAATAGGTATAGGTATATTAAAACAAAATGTTAAGAGATTGAGGCTGTTGATTGTTATTTTATTATATATATTATTATACCTATTTCTGTGAAAAAATTTTTTTGTTGCAATAAGATTTTTGCTAATTTCTCGAAATCAATATAAAACCGCCCAAAAATTGTTATATACATACATATCAATTAAACAATTATCTTCGCTTTTTGATGTACAAACGAAGATTAGGCTTTATAGGTATTAAATAATTTTGACCTCTTTCGTGAAATACATATTTGTGGTTGTTGAAAGGGTGAAGGATACAATGTCGGATACTGACACGACCGATGTTGAGTCACTTGTAGGGATGCCAGATTTTAAAAATTTCCTTGCGGGACAAATTTATTTTCAGAACATAACCACATTTTCGAAAACTTTAAAAGTATGATTTATTTGTTATTCGAACAAAATTTTTCAATTTTAAACCAGTCTTTTAATTAACATTCATATTTTATACGTTATTACTACATATTTACATACATACTTATATTTTCAAATTTACAGTCTGAAAAAATTTAATAAGAGATCATGGCCCACATTACCCAACATTGCCACCAAACTTGCGTCTTTCAAGGTAACAAACTAATTTGTGAAAATCATAATTTCGTATGTATACCTTACTTACTACTTGCCAATCGTGGATTTTAAAACTTATGGCAAGAAGGCAAGTTACACTTGAGCTTCCTACACACAACATAACAGCAGCAAACACCACGGATCCGTTGATATTCTCCTACATATCTTTATAGACGGAAATCCTAAAGTAAATATACAGCAACTTTTAATAAAGAAGGGACCACCACAGAAGAATGGGATACATACTTCTTATCATCATCCAGATTGATTTCACAAGAAATCATGACACAGCATCGCAACAAAAAGATCATCAAGCAGCATCACAATAGAGTCAGTCTTCACCCAGCATTAAGAACGAAAGGTTCAATAAATATATCTTTTTTAAAAACCCAAAACTCGTGTTGCATTTTATGATTGGCGCAGTCGGTAGGATAAGTGTAAAAAAATTATTAAACGAGAGTTAATATCAAACACTTATCCAGGGATCGTAAACCGTGAAACCCAAACGCATATTGGAAACGCGACGTCATACTTACGAAAAAAAAAATAATACAAATTGCGCACTAAAAACCACTGAAAAACATAACAATCCAAGATCCGTAAGGACATATATTGTAAATTCTCGCAGAGAGAGTGTTTTACTGAGTTAACTTATTTAAAAAAAAAAAAAATAAATAAAAAAAAGGGCCCCAAAAACGAAAATATATATTCATATTATATTCAGAATAATAAAAGTTATCGGTGACTAAAAAAAAAAGAAAAAAGACGAATAAAAGAACAGTGAAAGTGAAAGTTAACAATAAAACAACATGGCAAATAATGAAGAATTACGACTAAGTGTAGCAGAAGAGAAGGAGCAAGAATTTTTGCTGAAAGAACTCCAGCAAGTACCACCTTTACGAGGTGCCTCGGAAGACCATTTGGCCCTCTTCATATCTGCGGTGGAATACCTGATGGGAAAAATTAGAGGACAAGGCAACATCATCAAAGCTACCTTCACCGTACATCACAAAATACAGGGAGAAGCAATAAGAGCAATAAATGCTCTCACACACTTAGCGCCGCGCCGTGGAGGGACGTTAAAAAAAGTCTGGTAAGGAGTTATAGTGTAAAAGAAAGCTATCTAAAACTAGCCCAAGAAGAGGGATCAGTTGTAGAAGGAAATACAAATAAATTGTATGAAAAATTAGATAATTTATTACAGAAAATACAAACTAAGGCACAACTCGAGCCTAATTTTTTATATACACAAAGTAACAATGAATTGTTAATACTAGAAGCTTTCAAAAGTAATTTAACTTCTAGTCAGAAAGCAATAATCATTGCAAGTAAATGTATCACTATGATGGAAGCGTATGATTTATTGGAATCAAATTCCTTGTTAAATAATGACTATGTAAAAAACTCATAGATACGAATAAAAATTTCAATAATTACATTACTAAACAGAATAATTTCGCACCTAGATATAATAACAACAATAAAAATTCCAATAATGTTCAAAGAAATAATAATTTAGGAATGAATTCAGGTAGATACAGGATCTACTATGACCCTTCTTGATAACAGAAAATTAAAATCCTGTAAAAGAATAATATTAGACAAAGAAATTAAAGTAAACACAGTAAACTCACATGTTTACATAACCGAATAGATAATAACTAAATTACACGTAGAGTTTAATGAAAAAGCCACCATGGAGTGGAAACTGATAAATTTCGAAAATATAAGTTTTGACGCGATCATAGGATCGAATTTTTTAAACGCTATAGGAGGAATAGTCAATATGAGAGATTATAGATGCGTAGAAATAAATAGTAATAAAATTCCTTTTTGTAATTCGAAAATAAAAGAAGAAGAATCAATCAACTCAAATGATCAATGTCCTTTTTATTATGATGAAATTCATACAATGGAACATAACTCAGTTGATATAGGTGAACTTTTAAATAAAAATCTAAATAAAGAAGAAGAAAAGTTATTAACAGAAAATTTTTAAGAAAAAATAAAGATTTATTTTATACGGATGGACAAAAGCTAAGCGCAACAACACAGACTACTCATAAAATACGCACAAAAAATGATACTCCAATATTTACAAAGATTTATCGCTATCCCAAAGTACATGAGATAGAGATAAATAAGCAAATATCTGAAATGTTAGAAAACGGGATAATTAGAAAGAGTATAAGTCCATATGATTCCCCAGTATGGGTAGTTCCGAAGAAAATGGACAATTGAAGGATAAACAAATGGCGTATGGTCATAGACTATCGCAAACTAAATGAAAATACGGTTGAATATAAATACCCACTTTCCAATATAGACGACAAACTTGATAAATTGGGACGCGTCCAGTATTTTTCAGTACTAGATCTCGCTAAGGGATTTCACCAAATACTTGTTGATATTAAAGATATCGAGAAAACGGCTTTTAGTGTACCTAATGGTCACTACGAATTTCTTAGGATGCCATTCGGATTGCGAAATGCTCCAGCATCATTTTTTTTACCCTTCAGATTCTTTGTTGTAGTGAGCTTAGATCAAGCTGCAAACTACAATCGGAGGCTCATCATAAGTGCATGTGTTAGTGGTTAGTAAATTAGTAAAAATAATGCAAACTATTAACACATGCAAATATAGAAAAATACAAAGTAACAAAATTAAATAATATACAGTAAATTAGTAAACGATAATTCCGAATTATACAAAACAAAAGTGTCTATTGTCAATAAATACAAAACAATCACGACCGTGGAGCACTGGTTCGAAAACCAACAGGGGAAGCATTTAAATTAAAAATCCTGCTCATACGGTTAATAGGCTCATGTATGCCGTAGTTAGTTCTAACAACAAAAAACATAAATGTTAAAAAAACAGCCAAGCTCTTCTATATAAAAATTTGTATATTTAACAGCTCAGCCGTGAAAAATAGTGAGATCTAAAATTATTATGTTCTAACTTCATGAAGGTTTAATATCAAATATTTTAAGAAGAGTAATATTGAAACAACACCAAGTTATGAGAGAAATTTATTATTTAATGATTACTGACTAAAATTTTGGGGTTCACATTGTCAAGTTTTCAAAACGTTTTAAATTGTGAGTAATTAAAAGAAAAGTAACCCCGGGAAGTGCTCCATAATTTTGATGATCTGTCAGTGAGTGAGTCAGTGAGTCAGTTACGGTTTTCGCGATTTTTGACGTCTTATATCTCGGGAACCACTTACGCTAAGGAGTTGAAATTTGGTGTGGTGCTTGTGCTTGGCTAGCCTACCTAATGTTCCGAATTTGAAGTTCCTGACTTTATTGGTACTGAAGTTAGAGGGGGGTCTAAAATCGCCTGAGTTTGTTCCTGTAAAAAGGGTGTAGTGCCAGAACTTGGCTGGGCACTACCGTGCCCCTTGATGGAAATCGACATGTAAAAGTTCAAATCTTCGCAGGTTGTGAGATCCTCTACGGTAATTTATACCAATACAGGCTAACAAATCAGGAGCGTTAATTTGACCATCCATTAGTTGGTGTAAAAATAATAAATCGTTGTTAACACGCCTTTGAAATAATGTTTGCAGCTGCAGAAGCTCGATGTTCATAAGGTGGTAGGTTGTACGGATCCGCCCAGAGAAGACCTTTCAGGGCAAAGCGAATGAATTTATGTTGTATTGATTCAATTCGATTTTTATGAATTTCATAAAAGGGAGTCCATACTTGTGAGGCGTACTCAAGATGAGGTCGTACATAACAATTGTATAAGGAAAGGGTAACATATGGGTCGTCAAATTCTTTTGCCCAACGTTTTATAAACCCAAGAATGGAGCTCGCTTTGTTAACAATGTAGTTTATGTGTTCGGTGAATTCTAAATTAGAGCTGAAGTGAACTCCTAAATCCTTAAAGCTTAAAACACGGCCGAGTTTGTGCTGCGAAATAGAATATTCAAAAGCACTTGCGACACGTTTTCTTGAGAATGTAATTGTTGGGCATTTGGAAGGGTTAAGAGACAGCCCGTTTTTCCCACACCAAACAGTAAAGCTTTCAATATCGGCCTGAAGAAGAAAATGGTCATGGCAAGACTTTATTGTTTTAAAAATCTTCATATCATCAGCAAATATGAGAATTTCACTTGAACGTATACATGATATTACATCATTTATAGCGAGAATGAATAAAAATGGACCCAGATGACTTCCTTGAGGAACACCTGAGTGGGCAGTAAAGGGGTTTGAGAGGGAATTTCGGAATTTTACCTGGAAGGATCTGTCCATTTGATTTGATTTTATCCATGCTATAAAAAAAGGTGGAAAACCGAAGGCTATTAGTTTATAAACAATAATGTTGTGACTTAATTTATCGAATGCCTTAGAATAATCTGTGTACATGCAGTCAACTTCACTTCTGTTTTCTAATGCATTAGAACATTTATGCAAGAAGGTTGAGAGATTTGTCACTGTTGATTTCCTCCTCATGAACCCATGCTGTTGTTCACAAATAATATTCTTAGTATGAAATGCTAAGGTCTCACATACGACTTGTTCAAATAGTTTAGGGATACAGCCATACAGGACAGTTTGGATAAAGGCCTATAGTTCTTAATATCAGTGTTGTGTAATGGAACGAATAATCAAAAAAAAAATCCAACCCAAAATGTGCCAATAGGTACCTAATCGTTCAATTCAACAAAAAACACAACCATTTGCTCGATGAAAAGGTGGGCGATTCTTTTAACTAACGTGATTAAATAAATTCAACACAATAAACAATTACCACGTTATAATATTATTTAATAAATTCAATCAATTAAATTTAAATATACTCAGCCAAGTGATGTGGTAGGGTTAGCGATATCAATCCAAGTGAAAGAGAAAAAGATTATGAAAAAACTGAAGGACAAAATACTCAAAGTTCTGACTCAAAAGTAACTGCAGGTTTCCAATATTACTTATGAACAAACAACTACGTAAATGTACCGTAGCCAAAACAAATGAGAGATGCTGTTGCATTTAAATTAAATCAAATGAAAAGAACTCAATAGATAACTGCAAGTACAGTGGGTCAGAATTGAGTTTACATAGGAAAAAATTGAAGTTAATGAATTTTAGTTTTTAAGTAAATGAAAATTAATTATTTTAGAAGAGTTTAAATAATAGTATTCAATGATGAGTTTAAAATAATTATAAATATTTTTAAATGAGATTTTAACAATTTAAGTAACTAGATTAAGTGATTTCAAATTTGATAAATTTGGTTTTCAAACATTCCGGCCCCGCTGAAACATGTTTCAGGAAGTAGGTAGAGCTGCAAGCTTTGCAATCGGTCGAACGAATATTCCTCTGCTTGTTTGAAGTGTCGCTACTCTTACAAGGCCATCTGATCCAGGATGGACGGCGGTTACTCTGCCAAGGAACCATTTAGTAGGTGGTAGATTCGGCTCTTTGACCACAACCAAGTCTCCAGGTTTCACATTGGTGGTTGTCTTTTGCCACTTTGGCCGCTCTTGTAGAGTGGTAAGGTACTCGTTCTGCCAACGTTTCCAGAAACCCTGAACCATATTTTGCAAATGATTCCAATGTGACAATCGATTAGTTGGGATGTCTAGCAAGTTTGGCTCTGGAACGGCGGTTAACGGCTCACCTGTAAGAAAATGTGACGGGGTTAATGGGTTAAGGTCTTCATCTGATATAGAACATAAAGGTCGTGAATTTAAAATAGCTTCAATTTGGGTTAAGACGGTATAGAGTTCTTCAAATGTCAATAAAGAAGACCCTATAACACGCCTCAAATGAAGTTTAATAGATCGAACTCCCGCTTCCCAAAGCCCGCCAAAGTGCGGAGTGGAGGGAGGAATGAAGTGCCAGGAAATTCCATCCATGGCAAGGGATGTTGCGACATACTCGTTGTGAGCTTGCGATACAACAAGCTTGTGCATGTCATCAAGGCAGCGACGCGCTCCTTGAAAATTTGTCCCATTATCCGAATATATGTTGGAACATTTACCTCGACGAGAGACAAAGCGCCGAAAAGCTGCTAAAAAGGCCTCTGTTGTGAGGTCACTCACCACCTCCAAGTGGAATGCCTTTGTGCTCATGCACACAAATAAAGCGAGATATGCTTTGGATGTCTTCGGGTTTCGCCCTTTAGACAGCTTGATGGTGAAAGGCCCAGCGTAGTCGCATCCAGTATTGGAAAATGGTCGGCTGGGGGTGATTCGCTGCACAGGTAAATCACCCATAAGTTGATGGCTGGTCTGCTTCCGTTGCATAAAGCACCTTTTACACATATGTACGATTTTTCTTATCAGGTTCCGACTACCCAAAATCCAGTACTGTTGACGAACCAGAACAAACGTCTCGGTCACTCCAGTATGTAGGTTATTCAGATGAATATGAGTAGCTATGAGAGAAGAAAGATGATTATTGTCAAGTAAAATAGGGTGTTTTAAAGAAAATGAAAGGTTAGCATGTTTGATACGACCCCCAATTCTTAAGATTCCGTCTTTGTCAAGAAATGCGGCATATTTCAATAATTTTGATTTTGGGGGGAGCGTTTTATGTTTTGCTAAATGACCGATTTCCTCATCGAAAGAACTTAGCTGGATGTGTTTAAAAATAGAGTTGCGGGCCAGTTGTATTTCACTAAATTTTAGTTCACCGATTGTTCTGCTGGCACTGTTTTCATTTTTTATACGACAATTTAGCACGAACCGAACACAATATGCCACAACACGTTCCAAAGAGCTCCACGAAGACGATTTTTCAATGATGTACTGGAGACGATTTGAGTCGGTGTTAACAACGAGTGCGATTTTTGCAGTAGATCGTTCCTCTGCAATTACTTCTGAGTCTGATGATTTTTGGACTGATAATTTAGATCTTGGCCAACGGATTTGATCCAAGGATAGCCAGGATGGCCCAGTCCACCAAAGATGATGATCGACAAGTTTTGATGGGAGAACTCCACGGGATGCACAGTCCGCTGGATTGAACTCGGACGATATGTGATGCCAAGAATGCCGTGGAATTTCATCAAGAATAGCTGCGGTTCGATTCGCGACGAACGTAGTCCAACGACGCGGTGGTGAAGATAACCAGTGAAGGACAACCTCTGAATCACACCATGCAAAAACTTTCGTAAATTTTGTTGTAAGACTAGCGGCAATATTGTGAACCAGACGACTGAGAAGAAGTGCTCCACACAGTTCTAGACGTGGTATAGCAACTGGTTTTAAAGGTGCTACTTTCGTTTTTGCAGCAATGATTCTAGTGATGAATTCTCCTTCTGGGGTTTTAGTTCGTGAGTAAACCACTGCAGAGTACGCGAGTGAAGAGGCGTCTGAAAACCCATGGAGCTCAGTGTACTCTAAAGCTACGAATAAGTTTCTCGGAACCTGGATCTGTTCGAAAAACTTTAGCTCCTGCCGATAGCAACTCCACTTATTACCTAATTGGAAAGGTAGTGGATCATCCCATGTTAATTTGTATTCTGATGACCATAGCTCTTGGAACAGCATTTTGAATAACACAACAGATGGAGCTAATATGCCTAAAGGATCGAAGATTCTAGAAATTTCTGATAATAGAGTACGCCTAGTCGGAATGAGGGTTGGAAGTCTCTCTGTCATTTTAAATGAAAAGTTATCACTGGGGGGATTCCAATACATTCCCAGCACTTTGATTAAGGATTTTGATCTTTCAGTATCAAACCATGAAAATTCACAGTCCTCTTTTGGAAGAGTAGCAAGCAATGGCCAGCTATTCGAGTTCCATTTGCGTAGTTCCAGCTTAGCTTCTGACAAAAGAGCAACTAATTCTGACTTGAGACTTATGAGAGTTTCCTGGGAATCTGCTCCCGTCATGACGTCATCGACGTAGACGTCCCTGAGTAAAACACGTGATGCATTCGGATAAGTTGTTTTATAATCTTGCGCCAGCTGCTGCAAGACGCGAACTGAAAGGAAGGGAGCCGAAGCTGTTCCATATGTAACGGTACGTAAGCGGAAGTGTTGAATATTATCAGATGAGTTTGCACGCCAAACAATGCGTTGGTAGTCAGTATGTTCATTAGCCACCCAAATCTGTCGGAACATTTTAACGACATCAGCAGTGAAGACAAAACGATGTTCACGGAATCGTAGGCTAACACCAAAAAGGTCACGCTGAATTGGAGGACCGATTAAAAGGCTACTATTCAGGGAGTTTCCATTCGAATCCTTCGCGGAGCCATCGAACACGACGCGAAGTTTGGTGGTTTTACTATCTGGCTTTAAGACGGCGTGATGGGGCAAATAAAAATGAGATTTTGTGGTAGCTTTAAGATCAGGCGGTGGAATTGCTTCCATATGACCGAGGTCAAGATACTCCTTCATAAAGGTTGAGTACATCTGTTTTAAGGCAGGATTACTAGCAAAACGACGTTCCATTGCGTACAAGCGAGAAACGGCTGACTTGTATGAGTTCCCAAACACGGGTGTGGAATTTTTAAATGGCAATTGAACAACGTACTTCCCGTCAGGGGCTCGAGAAAAAGTATTTATGAAATGGGACTCAGCTTCATCATTAATAACTATTGACAGGTTGGAAGGGTTACTTCCTCAATTTCCCAAAACTTCTGTAACAGGCTATCAACGTCTAAAGAAGCATGTAATGACGATACTGAAGGTTGAGACTCTATTAATTCACCAGTAACTATCCATCCAAATGAGGTAGATTGCGCTATAGGAATCCCTTTAGAACCCTGTTTTCGACCAGCTTCCAAAATGTTCCACAACCTATCTGCACCTAGCAACACATCGATGGAACCCGGAATATTGAAAAATGGATCTGCCAGCTCTAAATTTTGTATGTGAGTCCATTTTGAAATATCAAATTGCGAGGAAGGCAAATTAGAAGTGATTTTACCGAGAATCAATGCGTCTACTAGTAGTCCATTATTATTATTGAATCGAGAACATAAACTAACACCCCTATTGCGGTTGTCAATGATCAATTGATAGTTGATAAATATTGAAATTTGGTACATTAAAACTCTATTTGTTTAAAATCTGATCAACTTTTCTGTGATAATTATTAATTTTCTTGTAATTCACAACGTTCTGCACCATTCTCAATGATCAAAAGATGTATCAATTGGGTTTTTTACTATCGATTTTCAAAATTTATCAACTATCAATTGATCATTGACAACCGCAATAGGGGTGTAAGTGAAACACGACCCTTTGTATGACCAGCGTCTGCTGCAGAGAGACCAGTTATAGGAATCCTAGCATGTTTTCGATTAAGTCCAAGTTTTTGAACAAAAGATTCGACGACGAATGACACGGTAGACCCAGTGTCTATAAGAATGCGACAGTAAACTGGAATGCCTTGCCTGTTTTTTACTGTAGCCAAGATGGTTGGAAGTATGGTTTGTTTTGCACAACTATTTTTGAGGGAATAGTTGCTTATTATTTGAGGAACCAACAACGATGAAGACGAACCTACTGCCGAATCTTGTGAATTTAACGATGACGGCAGCGAAGAAGAAGAGGAGGACGATGATGATGAGTCTGAAGGGTGTACCAATGAGTGATGACGCGACTTGCAAACACGGCAACGAGACGCGGAGTGGCATTTGTACGACGGATGACCACTTCTCAAACAGTTGAAGCATAACGTATTTGATTTGACAAACGCACGACGTGATTCTATATCTAGAGTAATAAATTTGACACACTGAGGTAGGTTATGGTTTTCCTTACACTTCGGACATGAAGCTTTTGCCTGAGAGGTCTCGGCATGGTGCGCTTTGATATTGTTGCTATGAGCTTTGTTACGCGAAGGAAGTAGTCGGGCCATCGGTTGGCATGACTCCAATGCATTACACCGAGATTTTAAAAAGTCTAATAGTTCATCAATTGTATTTTCTTTTTCTTTATCTTTTTCAGGATAATTTTTCCCTGCCCAAGCGCGTTTTGTATCGTTGTCAAGTTTTTCCAGTAGAATAAAAATCAACCACGGATCACGACCGGTTGACTCAAGTGCATTGAGACCACGTATAACCTCGTCTGCGCTATCGGTTACTTTACGTAAAGCACTAACGTTGCTGCTGGTCACAGAGGGCAACGACAAGAACATATTTATAAATGAATGAGAAATCAGTTTTTTACGACTGTAACGTTCTTCAAGTCGCTCCCATGCGTCAATGTAGTTTGCCTCTGTGACGCGAATATGTTTCACTAAGTCAGCAGCGTCACCCCTAAGCAAAGACTTCAAATACCGAAATTTCTGAACCGCGGTAAGTTTGTTATTGGAGTCAATTGAGCCAGTAAATTGGTCTTTAAAACTTGGCCAATCTTTAAAGTCCCCGGAAAACTCTTCGATATTCATCGTAGGCAATTTAATAATGTTAGGCTGATTATTTGAATTTAGTTTTTCTAGAAACGATGCCTGTTGATCCGCAAGTTTTTCTACCACGAGGTGATCGGAACCAGCACACGCGCGTTTTCGTTCGCGAAGCGCCTTGGAAATTGTCGACTGAGCATAAAAGTACTTATTTTCATATATTAAACAAAGTCGGGCTCAGGGTCAACGAAGTCTTTAGTTCCCGCAAACGTCAAGAGTGCACTATGAATTTCATTGAAATTTGTCCATCCTTCTTCCAATTTTTGTAGTTGGATTTCAAGCTGTAACGGAACCTTAAGGATCGTAGTCAAGGACTCTTTATGACAAAGATTCTAGTTCCCTATGGGGAGGTGCTATGACCGTCCTAACATTGCATACTTAGCACATTATGAATCTTTGGTCATTTTAGAGTCCTTGAATACCTTCACTCTTCTTGCTACCAATTCAACTCCCAGCCTACAGGGTACTGAAGCTGATCTTGACAGCCCAAATGAAGGGAGTTCCCTCTATGAAGGCTCGGCATGCTCGCTTTCGCCTAGGCTCTACTCGTCGGATGGATGGGTTCTTGCCTTCATAGACTGGAACTATCGTTACGTCATTCAATCATGCCGAAAAGAAAATCAAATATTTTGTAGGTTCATCAAAAAAGAAAACTGAGACCGAAAATAAAATCCAAATTTTAAACAGAGAAAAAAAAAAAATCTAAATAAATATTCATAATCATTTCAAGTATAAAACTCGAGGTGAGAGGAAGAAGAAAGGAAAAAAAAAAAATCAATTAAAAAAAATCAAGACGGAAACTCTAGAATGAATAGGACATGGTGTCATCTGTCCTAGTGTGGATTCTCCCACCCACGCATCACAATGTAACACGACCTTGGCTACCGCGACCACGTAGACTTAATGCAGTAACCCCCTAAATCATCGTACGTGGTAAAATTACCTTACCATCGAACTCACTGTCGCCCTCGTTGAATAGGGATGACTACCGTCACCATCTCCACCCCGTTAATTTACATCTTACTTCATGAACATCAATTACACTATAGAATCCGAAATACTATGAAAATTAGCTTCCCAATAATATAAACAACCATGACACTTCAAATTCTTTTATCTTCTTTTCCAATTCACTCTGAATTTTATTGTTTATATCCAATTTTAACTGCATATATACATATTGAAGCTATTCCTTAAAATAATTTACAGATATATATAGATATGTATGTTTTAATACAAATAATAGAAAATAAATGAATGTAAGCACAGGTCGTCGATACTCCTAAATTATTTAATATTTTCTTGGCAAATGCACTAAAGTCTTACTCAAATTAACTCAAAAAAAAATCTCAAAAAAAAATTTTATGATTAATAAATAAAATAATTAAATTTGCTGTATTGTATTTGTATTCTTTTTTTTTTTAAGATATTAAAATTATTCTCGCAAAATTTTCAATTTTATCAATTACTTTTACTTCCCCCTCTTTTTTTTTTATTATTTTTTTTTTTTTTTTTTTTCAACACCTAATAGTATGCTTCTCAAATTAAATAAATTGTTTTCACACTATGTTATTATTCTTTCCCTTTTTTTTTATTGATAGTATTATTGTGGCATACTTTTAGCATTACTAATTTATGTTATAAATTCTATAGCTCTAGTTGGTAAATTAATTTCCCTAATACTGCAGCGAATTCGATATCAAATTATATTAACTATATAGCCATAAAAGTAAATTCAAACAAATCACTTACCCACGATATTCATTATTTTTCTCTAGTTGTTTGTTATCTTACTTTGATGTTTATTTTTTTTTTTTCTTTGGTTTTTTCAAATCTCCGCCGTCGACTAAATGATGTGGTGCACCGCTTCACTTTGACTAGCGTATAAATGATGATTTAATTATAAATTTTGTCTTGGATATAATCCTCGTATGTAACCTGTTAGATTAAAAAAAACATTTTATGGCATTTATAACAATATCGAATAGGCTTTACATATGATAATACCAAAACTCAGAAGTAATTAATTAACGTTTCTTTATCTCTTTTTTTCTAACTTTGTTTTGTTCAGTTATTTTTTTTTTTCTGTACCTTATTGTTTTAATGCAAACTTCTTGTTTAGTGATAATATTCTAAACTTTGTTTTTTTTTTTTTTTTTTTTTTTAATATATATATATATGTATAATAGGTGCTACTTCATATGATAAATTAGATTAGTTTGTAAGACTGTACTTAGCTTTGTTTTTTTTTTTTTTTTTGTATGTGATTGTAGATTTTGAGGGATGCTGTTCGTTGGGATGATTGTTGGGATGCTGTTTAGAGATAGGTATTTATTGATGTGTAGGGATGAATATTGGGATGCTGATACAAATACGAATGTTATGTGGAATGATGAACAGCGAGATGATGTTTGATGATGCTGTTATATGAATCTTGACTGGAATGATGTAGAGAGATGATGATGATCGGGATGCTGGTACATATATGCAAGTTGTGTGGAATTATGTACAGCGAGATGAGGTTTAGGGATGCTGGCGTGCACCTCGCGTGTTGCTCGTCGTTGTAGAAATGAAGGTGGTCGTGGACGTCACAAGTCGTCGTCAGGAAGAACTCGGTCAATTTACCGAATGTTTTTACCAAATTTACTTATTTTGGTCTATTCTATGGTCTTTGACGACGTCAAACTTGATGGACGCCGTGGTTGGCGTCCGTTTCGAGATCGTGGCACGAATATTCTTGGCCTTGGAGGCCCAGAATATTTATTTGTTATCGTGTCGTCTGTTTGTTTCAGTAGATTTTAGCTCTGGCTGAAAATGATGGAACGGTCTATGCAGGACAGCCCTTTGACCACGTGTATTCGATCGTAGCCAGTGTTTCTTGTTGGCCTTGAAATTTATGAGCTGTCGTTTTGGCGGTGTATCTACTGTGCGTTTGATGGGCTGCAAAAGACATACGTAGTACATTACCTCAATTTCTTCTTATCTCTTATATGAAGAATTGTTAATTTATTTTGTTCTACTATACCTTGATATTTTCTCTCTTGATATTCCTTCCTTTTTTTTTTAAATTTGTTTTTTACGTTTTAAAGAGGTGTAGTTTACTATCACCTTAAACTTTCCTCTTTTTTTTTCTACAATAAAAAAAAATATCATTACTGCGACTCTTCTTTGTCCTGGTGACTGTACCTTAGTATTTTTTTTTTCTTTTTTTTTTTTTTTTTCACGCACACGACTTACACCGCCGAAATTCCACTACCAACTGTCGCAGTTTAATTATCTCCACCTTCTCACTTTCCTTTTGATATCTGTGTGGTCTGTTCGTTAAATTTTGTGTTCTTTTTTTTTTTGTTTTTCTTCAATATGGTAGTATTTCCTGGTTCAAGTTTTGGTGAATTTTGGACTTGATTTTTGACTTAAAAAATCCAATTTTTATTTCATTATTTAAATTCGATTTTTTTGCAAATTGGTGTAATGAATTTAAAGTATATTAGTCAAAAATTAGCCTCATCTTGACTCACCGATTTTCACTAACACGACTGCCTTCTTGGTCTTAGTTGACGAACCAATTTTGCCTTTTTCAACTAACTCCTTTCTTTACTTCCATGTATGAATCCCCAATTAGTTTTATACCATTTAGTGTTTCGCGTGTCACATCTGAATGTATTTGATTTTTTTATGTTCTTTTTTCGCATAAATTATTATTTACCTGAATCATACCTTTTTCCTATATAATTATTAGTTTTATCTAAAAGTACTTCGAAGACAGCTCTTTTCATATTCGCCTAGATACATATTTTGTCGATATTTTCTATCTTCGTTTCAATTACCTCATCTTATGTTAAATTTCCTTAACTATAAATGCAGAATTGTTTTCTACCTATCCTAGATTCAAACCTGTTATAAAATGTTATAAAATTTCCGATTCTATCTTTACCTACAGTTTGGAATTTGAATTCTGTTAAGGCAGTTATAACTTTTCCTACAAAGCATTTCAATGGTTATTTTATCGTCTATACCCCCCGCGAATGTCTCTGAACGCGTAATGCATCCCTTGAGGTGACCACGTTTTGCTTTTTGCTCATTCATTTTTAAACGAATAATAAAAAAAACAACCCACAAATGTTCTGTAACTAATCCCAAATGAGGATTCCTTTCATCCGGCTCTCGAAGGACCAAACTTTATGTTGTGTAATGGAACGAATAATCAAAAAAAAAATCCAACCCAAAATGTGCCAATAGGTACCTAATCGTTCAATTCAACAAAAAACACAACCAATTGCTCGATGAAAAGGTGGGCGATTCTTTTAACTAACGTGATTAAATAAATTCAACACAATAACCAATTACCACGTTATAATATTATTTAATAAATTCAATTAATTAAATCTAAATATACTCAGCCAAGTGATGTGGTAGGGTTAGCGATATCAATCCAAGTGAAAGAGAAAAAGATTATGAAAAAACTGAAGGACAAAATACTCAAAGTTCTGACTCAAAAGTAACTGAATGGGAAATGCGTTTTTCCATGAACATGGAAATCGCCCTGATTGGATTGAAAACTCAAACAAAAATTGAAGGGGCTGGGCTAGTATATATTTACATTCTTTCAAAAGTATTGGGGGGATTCCATCTGGACCAGATGAGTAATCATCATTTAATGATGAGAGAAAATTTATAACACTACACTGCTGCTGTTAGTTTGGTTGGGCATATGTATGTAAATTTTTAAAATAGTTTTCGTCAACATTAAGAGGTATGTCAACAAAAGAATTTCGAAAATTTTTCGCAAATGCGTTACAAATGTCATGGGTTTCTTGTAAAGAACAATTTTCATATATGAAGTTTTCCGGGTAACCATCTGAGTTTTTCTTTGAATTAACAAGCTTCCAAAATGCCTTAGGATTGTCTTTTAAAGAACTACCCATTTCGTTTACATGGTTAGTGTAAAGTGTTTTTGAGAAGGTTTTAAATTCTTCAAAAAGGGCAATGTAGGAGCGGTGGTCCCCTGGTGATAGAGTTTTTAATTATTCACCGTCCTAATTACTTTAAGACTTTAATTTATTTATTTCGTTAAAATCTAACGATAACAATGTTAAAAAAATAGTTCTTATAATCTAATATAATCTAATATCATAATTTACAATTATTATTAAACATTGTTGAAAAACATAAGTTTAAATTTAATACATTTTATATTATCATTTACAGATTCTAAACAAAAATGAAACTCGTTATAAATTGTTATTAATTGATTGAATGGGCTACATACACCATAGTTTGATCTGCTAAATATTTGAATAATAGGTTGCTGTCGCCTTAAACTTGAACGACTGAAACTGAAATTTAATTTACTTAGAACTGATGGTAATGATATCGAACCATTAATAATCCCAACAGTAAAACAAAATTGTATATACTTTCTGTGGTTAGTCAAAGAAGGGAGGCTGATCAAAGCTAGTCTTTGAGAATAAGGCGGAAGTAGATTTTCCCTTGCCCATGGAAGAGACCGAAGACAGAAACGCAGAAACCTTTTTTGGATCGCTTCAATTCTTGTAACATGTATTGAGTAATAAGTTGACCATACTACACAGCCATATTCTAGAATTGGTCTAACAAACGAAATAAATAGAAGTTTAAGAACATAAGGGTCCCGAAAATCACGACCGAATCTTTTAATGAATCCAAGAACCCTATTGGGTTTTTTAATAATATAATTTAAATGATCATTAAATGATAATTTGGGATCTAGAATAATACCTAAGTCAGAAAACATAGAAACCTTACATAACGGACAAGAATCAAACGTATAGTTGTACAAAAATGGAAATTTTTTACGTGTAAAACTCATAGTTTTACATTTGTCAACATTTAAAACAAGTCGGTTTTTATTGCACCATTCCCTAAATATTGTTAAGTCTTCTTGTAATAATAAACAGTCAGAGGAGGATTTTATACTTTTGAAAAGCTTAATGTCATCAGCATAAACAAGGACAGACGAGTTTTTTAAGTTTGAAACCAAGTCGTTAATAAATAAAACAAATAAAACAGGGCCTAAGTGGCTGCCCTGAGGGACGCCAGAATTGACAACAAATTGAATTGAACTTTCATTACGAAACAAGACAGAATAACGACGATTTTTTAAGTATGAAGAAATCCAATTTATAAAATTGTTGTTAAATCCCAGATGGTATAGTTTTAGAATTAGTGTATTGTGACATAGCTTGTCAAAGGCTTTACTAAAGTCAGTAAATACGCAATCAACTTGCCCGCGTTTTTCAAATACATCTAGACAAAAGGACACGAAGTTAAATAAATTAGTAACAGTGGATCTCTTTTTGACAAAGCCATGCTGGCTATCACAAATAATAGAACTACAATGAAAAAAAAGAACATTACTCACAATTGACTCAAACAGTTTAGGTATCACAGATAGTTTAGCAATGGGCCTATAGTTCATTATTTCATTCTTTGGGCCTTTTTTATGTATGGGAATAATAAATGAACTTTTCCAGATAACAGGAAAAATTGAACTTTTTAAGGATTCATTGAAGAGAACACATAACGGATATGTCAAATAAGAAGCACATTTTATTAATATATAAGATGGAACACCATCGGGGCCAGGAGTAAAGCACTCATCGAGTATTAATAAATGTTGAGCAACTGCGTCCTCACTTATTTCTGAGGTATACTTTCCACGCTCTATTTCTTTTATTACGGAGGGTTCTTAGCTCCTTTGTATACCAAGGCTGACAAAAATTGTTATTTTTCGATATTTTTAGAGGTATATTATTATTAATGCAGTTATTAAGGATTGTGTAAAAACTTGAAACTGCTTCGTCAATATTATTAGACTCTAATATACTATCAATACCAGTTCTAGTTAATTCTTCGGAAAGCAATTGAAAATTTGCTTTTTTGAAGTTAAACGTATATGAGCAATCGAAAGCGTTGCTAATTTCAATAATATGATTGCTCAAGTCAAGAAGTATATCCAAAGGAGGATGGTATTTGTCTATATTAGTAATTCCAGAACTAGAGTCTAGAACTAATAGCGTCGGAAGAAAATACTAAATCGAGAATTCGATTTTTAGAGTTTTTAATACAGCTTACTTGCTGTAAGTCATTAGAACTAAATATATATCAAGTAAACGAAGCTCAGATTGTAATGAGGTTAAAGAAGCTTCTTGACAGGATTCATTTTCAGAAGGAACCCACTCAATATGCGGAAGATTGAAATCTCCCAAAAGTAAAATGTTACTATTGGAGCAAGACAAGTCAGTTACAAAATCTATGGCCATAGAAAGTTCGGTAAAAACTGCGTCCGAACTTTTTGGAGGAATATATGCATTCAGTATATAAATGAATTTGGACTGTAATGTTAACTTTATACAGATTAACTCGATAGAGAGACTGAAAGGGAATACAACAAACGAAGATTTTATTTTAGTACGAACAGCGATCAACACTCCACCTCCCACTTCCTTTGGTTTATCATCATGACGATATTTTCTGTAAACTAGGAACTCTTGATTGATAGTTCGGTGTCTAAGAAACTTGAATTAAGCCAAGTTTCAGTCAAAACAAAGACATCATGAGAAAACGCTTGAGAGTTGATGAAGATGTCTGCAGTTTTACTGCGGAGCCCTCTTACATTTTGGTATAAGAGGGTGATCTTATTAAGTTTTTTGAAGATAAATTATTATGTAAGTTAGGACTTAGGAGTACGTCTATTTTTTCGTTCAGTGGAAAATTCTTTAATAAGAACATCAGTAGGCCAAATACTTTTGTTGCATATGAAATCAAAGTAAGACGAATGTGTTACTATTTTAAAAGAGGAAACGAAGCTATTTGCTTTGCTAATTTTTGTACACTTAATAGAAGTATGCGTAGGAATACTATTATTAGCTATAAGGTGGGAGACTAATATCTGGCTCTAAACGAGAAATGAAAATAGATTTAGGCTTAGAAACAGCTTTAATAGGCCGAGGATTGGTAACTCTATCAGATATAGGAACAGAATTTATAACAGGAACTGTGCATGGCACTGGCACTAAGCTTTGATTTACAACCTGAACCGAACCGGGAGTTTCTTCAGAACTTTGGGGACATTTCAATGTAAGATGAATGAAATTCTCGAGGGATTAATAAACAAAATCTGCGTAGTTTATATGTCTTAATATTTAGTACTTCCTTAACGGAACACATGCTTAACTTAAACAAAATATTTGAGCGTCTAAGGAAATATAATCTGAAAGTGCAGATAGACAAGTGCGAATTCTTAAAACGAGAAACTAAATTTTTAGGGCATGTGATTACTAAAGATGGACTGAAACCGAATGAAGAGAAAATAAAAGTTATTCAGGAAATTTGTATACCTAAAACCACAACAGAAATAAAATCTTTTCTGGGTTAAACATGGGTATTATCGACAGTTTATATCGGATTATGCTCGTACGGCACAACCAATGACTAAATATTTGAAGAAGGGAACGAAAATAGATGTTAAAGATTCCCAATATATTCAATCATTCGAAACTTTAAAGAAAAATATAATGAGTCCCCCAGTATACACAGATTTCAATAAAGAATTTGAGCTCACCACCAATGCATCAAATTACGCGATTGGTGCTGTCTTAGCACAAGACAAACATCCCATTACTACGGTGACCATATTTTAGAATTTTAAATAATGAACATGTGAAAAAGGCAACAAAATTCAATTCAATTTTAAATTATTCCATTTAATTAAAAAAATATCACACTTAAAAATGAAGGTACAGAAATTCAGTCTTTGTTTGCATAAAACTTAAATTTTAAAACAAAAAAGACTTACAAACAAACAAAAATAAATCTATATTAACATATTTCATTTTTACGGATTTTGATATTTTTCTGAACCCGCGAAGCGGGCAATTCAAGGTATCTATAATTTGACAAAATCAAAAAAATGTTCGTTTTAAAATCATTAATGGAAAAATATTTTAAAGCAAAGTATGAATAGGTACTTTAAGTGTGGGTCTTAATGCCAATTCAGAAAGGCAAAATCTAAAGCGGGTTTTAATGCTTTTTGTGGTGGGTCTTATTGCCACTTCAGTAAAGAAAAATAGCCTGCAGGTGTTATTTACATTTTTTTGGAAATGTGACCCATGGGCTTTATTTCCGCGGGTCTTATTGAACTGTGCCTAGAATAAACTCTTTCTGCAGGAGCATTTAACAAAATAAAATTGTGCTAGATGTCTTGTTCGTTCTTTCAAGCGGTTATAGGATACGTTAGCATCTTTATTTTATATTTTATTTGCCATTGAATTTTGCTTTAATATTTATGTTATTGTTTTTAGGAATTTGTACTTAATACAGACAAAATAATGAACAACTTCTGAAATACTGAACATTTATGTGTTTTTGTTCAACAAATAATTCATAATGAACATTGTCTTCAAATACTGAACTGTTCATTATTATAATGAACGGATAACATAACATATATTAGTAGAACCTTAAATAATCACGAAAGACAATATTCAACCACGGAAAAAGAATTACTAGCCATAGTATGGTCTGTTAAATATTTAAGACCATATTTGTATGGAAGGAAATTCCAATTAAAATCAGACCATTAGCCTTTGAAATGGCTAAAAACAAAAAGTATAGGGAAAGATATTTCTGGAAGATTACAGAGATGGATACTTTCTCTTGGAGAATATGATTTTGATATAAGCTATTTGAAAGGTTCACAGAATACAATAGCCGATTATTTAAGCAGAGAAATAAAAGACAATGAAATTAATCATATAGATGAAGAACAGGAATTAGAAACACGACATTCCAAAGAAGAAGAACTATTAGATCACTTCGTTATTATAGAAAAAGCTGTTAATTCTTACAAACAACAGATAATAGTTAATCAAGATTATCAAGGAAGAAAAATAGAAATAAGAAGTATAAATGGAAATAGAAAATTAGTTGAACTTTATCCGTATTTATTAGAATCACCAAGTTTCGAGAGAAAAATTAAGACAGTGTTAGAACTAAAACAAACAGGTATTTACTACGAAAACGGTGAACTACAACAAAAACTAATAAAACTTTTTGATAAAAGTATGACATTTCATCGATGTAGCTATTTAGCTAAAGAAATGAAGACAGAAGAAGAAACAGTAGAACAAGTTAAACTATACCACGAGTTAGAGACCAGTCATTCTGGCATAGAGGAAAATTTTACAGGATTAAAAAGATACATCTTTTTTCCAAAATTGAAAAATATAGTAACTACAGTAGTAAATAATTGTGCCATTTGTCGTTTAAATAAATATGACCGGCATCCTGTTAAACCAAAAATTAAATTAACTGAAACCCCTAATGACGTTAATCAAATTGTACATGCAGATTTATTTTTCTTAAATAAGCTACAATTGATAAATTCAGTTACATTTACTTCAATGCCTAATAAAAATAAAGAAAGTATACATACAGCATTGGTGCAGTATATTTCACAACATGGAAACCAATCAAGTTTGTAATGGACAATAAATTTGACCAAATTTCTATTAATACTTTATTTAATGATTTAAACATAGAAAGACATTTTACAACACCTCATTCACACACAGGGAATAGCCCAATTGAAAGAGCACATAGCTCAATATTAGATAAAATACGATGGCTAAAAAATGGAAAACAATTATCAGATTTAGAAAAAAATTTATATTAGTTATAAAGCTGTATTTTATTACAATAACGCTATTCAAGACATAAGTAAGAAAAAACCATTTGAAATCCAAGAAGGAAGAGTAGATAAGAAACAATTATATAAAACCTTTATATACAAAGAAAAGAAAATATCTCAACTAACCTTTACTGAACACAAAGAAAAGAAAATATCTCAACTAAATAAAAGTAGAGAAGATACCGAAAAACCTGAAGATAAAGATTGTGTAGTTAATCCTGGAAGAAGAGATAAAATCTTACCAACATTAAAATATAATATAAAACTACAAAATCCAGTTCATCCTATAAACATTCAGAGAAAAAGGAAACAAACTAAGCAAATTTCAAACAACGACATGTCAGAACAAGAACGAAGAAGTAAATCAGAAAATAGAATTGCATCTACAACAGAGTCAGTAACTCAAAATACTTCATCGAGTGTAGAAGGGCGATTCCGCTATAGATGATTTTCGACATCAATTTTAAATTACAATATTTTTAACTTTTTTTGAAAACAATGCAAAGTAGAAGAACTATATTTGATAAAAAAAAAACAAAAAATGAGACCTAACTTAAAGGAACCATTTTTTTTGCACTTCGCAACATCGTCATACGAAGAATCGTTACGAACTACAATTATCATTACTGGTAACACACGCGCGAAATAGCCATTACCGATAGTTTAAGGTGATGATTTACATTTTAGACGTATGTGACAAATGTCATTTAATTGTTTCCACAAAAAAAACTTTAAGAATTTTGTATTACTTTTTTAGCATTATTGACTGCAAATAGTCATTGTAAGATTGTTGCACCCGTGATACAAAAGATATAAAAGTTTGTTTTTTTGACAGAAATAATGTGCTGAAACTTTGTAAAAGTAAGAAGAAATGAAAAACAAAGTTAAATCAGTCGTTATTAAGAGTAAATTGTAAGTTGGATTGAAAAAAACGCTTATTCAAATTGGTTGCACCCGCGATCGCGATATTAGGATCGCGGGTGCAACTTACTTACTACTAACATTATAACTTGATTTATCATATTTTATTGATAAAATATGTGTTGAATAATAATTTCTGCTATTTAAGGTTGTTGTATTAAACTATTTAATATAATATTTTGTTCTTTACTTATAAAAATATCGGGTTAAATGGGAGGGAAACAGGGCAAAGAAGCTCCTGCCTGCTTCACAAAAATACAATGACACTATACGCTCTTTACAGGAACAAACTCAAGCGATTTTCGACTCCCCTCTAATATTTGCTAATCCGACAAAACACAGGTGCTTCACCAAATTTAAATGGAGCACTTCCCGACGCCACAGAATCTTGTCGTTTCGCTGGTAGGTTTTCGAGTACACAAAAGGTAAAAATTAGTATCATTTACATGTATGGAGCACTTCCGATTGCTGTAGAAAGATGCAATTTGGCAGAGCGGTAGTGTTTGAAGTGGATACAAAAAAAAAAAAAAATAGAGATATTTCTTTAAGTGGCGTGCAATCCGCCTATTTTCTCAGAATTACTATCAATTACATGGAGCACTTCCTATTCTTGTAGAATGACTCCTACACTTCCGAATTTTTATCTGAAAAAAAAAAAATTCAAATTTTTGCAAAACGGAGTGAGATCAGAATAAAACATACATTTTTAAAAGAAAGCTAAGTTCTTCTATACAAAAACCTTTATTCAATAAACCAGCCGTGAAAAGTAGTGCGATCTTAAAGTACGCCAAGTTCTTGCTTTATGAAGGTTAAATATCAAATATTTAAAGTAGAGTAATATTAAAATTACTCCGAAATCTGACTGAAATTTATTATTTAATAATTACTTACTAAAATTCGGTGGGATTACTTGGCAAGTTTTTTTTTTATTACTCACAATTCAAAAAGTTTTGAAAACTTGGCCAGTGATTCAGTGAACAATGTTAGATTACAATTTTTGAAGAAAATTTATGGCCGCGTTTCACTAAAAAAAATGACATACGGGCATACCTTATGTGAAATTTGAAGACATATTCGTAAAGTTGGATACGCCAGAGAAAAAGATTGATGACAATAATACATACACGGTATTTTCGAATACTAAATCATAATAAATAAATAAATCATTTGATCTCTTATCCAATTTTGTATCGTTTTTATGGTATTAATATTCATTAAAGTTAGACGCGTTGCACCCGCGATAATTTGATGTTGCACCCGTGATTGCTTTAAAAGTGAATAATTCATTGTTTAGATTTGTTTTCCATCTTTATTTTTATTTCTTTAGTTGATTGAATCAACTTCGTTCAACATATGTAAAAATAGCACAATAAATGTTTTACAATTAACAGCTGTTGTATTTTTTGTACTATGATCTTGAAAGGTTAGGCCAATTCTGTTGCACCCGCGATCGCACTTTAAAACGTTTTTTCTGACCATTTATTTATTTAATTTGAGTTTTATAAACGCATCCAAAGAGAATAAGTGACAATGTAGCAATTTTTTCTGAAATAGAAACGATAAGATCAGAAATAGAAAGTGTAACAAATCATAGACAAAAAAGAGGTCTTTTTGATATAGGCGGAAATGTATTGAAGTTTTTATTCGATGCGATGGATGAAAGTGATCGAAAAAATATAGAAGAAATGTTAATGATAAATAAAAAAACAATCATGAACTAATTATCAATGTGAACAAACAAATTGAAATTAATAATAAATTTGGAAAAACTTTAAATGCTATCGAGAAAGAATTTAACGAGATGTTAAAAAATAATTTTGTTAATGTAAGAAAAGAAAGTGTTACTTACGTACACAGATTAATAATATTAGAAATACGAGCAAAATTGGATAAAATAAAACAAGTAATTGAAAAAATACACAATAATATTCTTTCAAGTAAGTTAAACGTTATGGTTGGCTCAATGTTAAATAACAAAGAAATAAACCGATTTAAAATAGATTTCAATAATTGAAAAACACAAAAATATCAACAGCTCTGTTTAAAGGTGAAATAATTTTTGTAATAAGTATTCCAGATAAGATATTGAAATTAAATAAATATTTTGTGACAAATTTACCAAATTCAAAACAAGAAATGATAAACATAAAAGATAAATTATGTAATAATGTACGAAAATAAAGAATTTAAATATGAATTTTAAGAAAAAGAATTAAGAAATTTAAAATATTGTAACGAAAGCAGACCTATGCAAAAAAATGAAAAGCAAACAAAGAAACAAATTTGAATAAGATTCTGGTTCCCGAGAGGATGTATTTTTATTTAGATGTAAGTTTTTTTTTTTAATTCTTTTGATTTTTTCTTGATTCAACACTTGCTTCAGCAACTAATAACGTGCAAACTCGCCTTAGTTGTTCTTGGACCTCCTTTTTATAGCAAGTTGAAGGATTTCCACATTGTTCCAGTCTCCACTGCTACGTTCCTGGAAGTTTTTCCATCGCGGCCATCTTCTTGACAATTAATGTCAACCAATGTCGAATTACCGTCAAAAATTCGATTTTCTTTGTTTCGCTTTCAATCTGTTGGAAATTGCTACCATTGAAATCGCCATAAAAATCCCTTTAATTTGGTAGGTCATACTCCTAGGTTCGTACCACTGTCGACTTTGTTTGTGTTTCCACCTAAAATTCATTAATTATGAAATTTAGTTCCTGTCCACCTGAACGAAACCACCTGTTCGGCATCTACTTCCTCTGTATTCAGCAAGTGCTGAATTGTGGAACTTGTTCCGGTTCACATGTGACATTTGCTGTCATTAGGTTCGCTCATCTGAAACGATAAAGCCATTCTAGCTCAGGTAGGTATTTCCACCAGGTTCTCAATTAACTTAATGTCAACTAATTAAATTAATTGAAAACCTGGTAAATTAATCATCTTTTCTTATTTTCGTATGTAGGTGGAATATCGAAAAATCGTGACATTGCCCCCTCCTTAAGACTCTTGGCTCCTGCCGAGTCCAGAACGGTGTCTGTAAGGAGCTAGACGGTCAACGTGGACGACTTTGGGTTTACTTTTTCCTTTGCCTTGGATCCTGTAAACCAAGTCTGACAATCGTGCTTTTATTTGAACTGGACCTTCCCAGTCGCTTTGTAGTTTTGGAGAAATGCCCTTTTTACGTTTGGGGTTGTGAAACCACACTTCATCACCTGGAATGAAATAAATTTGTTTTTTTGTTAAATCATAACGTGTTTTCATCGCATTGGCGGCAAAATGGAGATTTTCTCTAGCTATTTGGTGTGTTTTGTGTAAACGTTGTTTGAGTTCCAATGCATAAGAGGGTGCATCACATTTTTCGTTGTTTGGTGTTCCAAAGGCAAGGTCAGCGGGTAGTTTCACTTCTCGACCGAGATTTAAATAAGCCGGAGAAAATCCCGTAGCTTCGTGTTCTGCAGATCGATAGGCTAAAAGTGCAGGCTGCAAATGTCGATCCCAGTCAGTTTGTTGGCGATGCACAAATTTCGAGAGATAATCCAGTAGCGTTCGATTGAATCTCTCCACCATGCCGTCTGATTGTGGGTGCAAAGGTGTTGTTCTGGTTTTCTCCACGCCAAGTAATTTTAGAGCGGCTTGAAAGACATCTGCTTCAAAATTTCGACCCTGATCAGAGTGGATGAATGGGCACCCTGGTCGACTAGGTTGTAGAGCGCCACGAGTTCTCCGTTGTGGGCCGCGTCGAGCGGCACATATATCGCATGTCAAACACCAAACTTTCACGTCTACTGTTCGACCGAACCAGAAGTATCTTTTTTTTACTTTGGAAAGGGTCTTTTTCTGTCCTAGGTGGCCACCACTAGGGCTATCATGTAATGCGATAAGTATGGCTGGAACGCAAGACTTCGAGACCACAATGAGCTTTGTAACGTTGTCTGGGCTTTCTTCCCACAGTCGGATCAAAGTTCCATTTTCCACTATGAGTTGATCATAAATCGCCCAGTATGACTTCACATCTTCATTCTGGCCTAGAATTTCAGCTTTTTCCGGACGCTTGCCGTCTTCTTTCCACTTTATCACCAATTTGAGAGTGGGGTCTTTTTTTTGTTCTTCGTCCAAGCTTCCAGAGACGGAGGTAATAAGAGCGCGCTTTGACGATTCTTCTTCCAACTCTTCTGCTCTTGAACAGTGTTTGCAATTACCGCATACCCTTCTTGACAACGCATCTGCATTTCTATGCTTTTGACCAGGTCGATGTTGGATTTTGAAATCATATTGCTGCAGATTTTCGATCCATCTGGCCATCTGTCCTTCGGGATGTTTGAAATTACAAAGCCAGCGTAACGAAGCATGATCCGTGCGTAACGTAAAGGTGCGGCCAAAAAGGTAATGATGAAAGTGACGCACTGAGAGGACAACGGCTAGAAGTTCCTTTCTTGTCACGCAGTAGTTTCGTTCCGTTCGACTAAGAGTTTTACTGAAATATTCGATCACCACTTCCTGATCCCCTTGCCTCTGACTTAGAACCGAACCAACGCCAAAATTTGAGGCATCAGTGTCCAAAATAAATTCATCTGTAGAGGTTGGAAAAGATAGAATGGGTGCAGTGGTAAGCTTTTCCTTCAACTCATTAAAAGCGTCTTCGCAGCTCCTAGTCCAGGAAAATCGCCGTTTTTCTTCGGTTAACTCTGATAAAGGTTTGGCTAGGGTGGAAAATCCTTCAATAAACCGACGGTAATAGGAGCATAGTCCAAGGAAGCTCCGAACTTGCTTCTTGTTTTGAGGAATCGGCCATTGTTGGACGGCTTTGACCTTTTCGGGATCGGTGACAAGTCCATCTTCTGAGACAATGTGTCCCAAGTAATTCACACTCTTTCGTAGGAAGCGGCATTTAGTGGGGTTAAGCTTCAAATTAGCAGTTCGAAGGCGCTGGAAAATTTGTTCTAGAACTAGGAGATGTTCGTCGAAGGTACAAGCATAGTGGATGATGTCGTCAAGGTAGATCAGCATTGTTTGCCAGGACATACCTTGGAACAGCTTATCCATTAAGCGTTCAAACGTGGCAGGGGCATTACAGAGCCCAAATGGCATGACATTGAATTGCCATAATCCGTCTCCGGTAGAGAAAGCCGTCTTTTCTTTATCTCTTTCTTCCATCTCAACTTGCCAGTATCCACTCTGTAGATCCATCGTAGAGAACCACTTTGCACCTGCTAACGTCGAGAAGAGGTCATCCATCCGAGGTAATGGGTAAGAGTCTTTTCGTGTCTTCTCATTCAAGAGACGATAATCTACGCAGAATCGGTACGTCCCATCTTTTTTTTTTACTAGTACGATAGGTGACGCCCAGGGACCATTGCAGGGTTCGATGATGCTTCTCTTTTGCATGTCGTTGACCAATTCCGAAACCTCATCTCGTTTTGCCATTGGAATTCTTCGGGCTGGCACTTTTATAGGTCTTGAATTGCCCGTGTCTATGGTGTGCTTTATTAAGCTCGTACGACCTTGGTCGTGGGATCCTGAAGAGAACACGTCTTTATAGGAAAATAATAGATTTTTAAAGCGTTTTATTTGTACCTCAGTTAGATCCTCTGGTACTGCATCAACCAGTTCCTGCAGATGTGCAACATTTGCACTTTCAGAAGAATCTGATTGGCAAACAACGGCTGTACAGGCGCGTCCTAAGACTAGGTCTCTTGGCAACGTAATTTCCTCTTCTGTTGTGTTTATTATTCTAACTACAACTTGGGATTGGGTTTTTTCGATGAAAGTTCGCGCAAGAAACACTCCTTTTGGAAGTTGATTCTGGCTACACGGTTCTACTAAGGTTGTTCCTTCTCGTAGATCTGGTGGTCTTGATATTGGAAACACGACCTCGGAGTGTGAAGGCAGGACCTCTTCCTGTTGTGTGAAGAGAAGGCTAGTTTCAGCACGGGCCGCGATTCGAAGTGGGAGCTTCTTTCCTCGAACTTCCAATGACAACTCCGAAAAATCCAGAGTACATGCATTTTCTTGAAGAAAATCAATGCCCAGGATAGTAGGTACTTCTTGACTCACAACTACGAAAGTTTGGATAAATTCTTTATGATTCAGCACTAATAAAACTTCTGTCACACCTAAGGACCAAATAGTGCCTCCAGAAATGCCTGCTATTCGAATGGGGCTCCCAGTTAGATGCACCGTCGATGATAAGTATTTCTGACTAATGATCGAGACATCGGCCCCTGAGAAATTGGTGTTTTTGTCTTTCGATGAAACCTTCTAGTGAAGGACCAGATGCATTGGCCACTCCTGCAAATACTGATTCTATAATTGGGACATCGGTTGGTGAGGGAGGTTTTGACAAGGAATGTGTTGGTAGTGACTGATTTTGTAAATGTGGAAGGATGGTAGGGTTTGAAGCGAGTTGAAATAATTCTGCTGGTGTTCGCTTCACTTCACCGGCAGTCTCTAGTTTTCCGCTTCATAGAAGGGAGATGATGCGGTGGCATTGCTGCACCTATCATGAGGAGAAGTGCTCGCTGCCAACACGTTCTTGTGACCACGTCGATCGAATCTAGAAGTTATCTCCTGTGCAATCCTAAGCGCTTCCGATAGACTATTAGGTCGTCCGACTGCCACCAGATTCTGAATCTGATCATCTCTTATACCTTCGATAAATTGGCTTAGCACAATTTCTTCGACTACCTTTTCGGCTCCATCTGGGAAAGCAGACGTCGCTAGGCGCTGTAGATGAATGGCAAATTCAGCTAGGGATTCTTTTGGGCGTTGTAGGCGATTCCTCAAAAGAGTATAGCTTGTGTGGTCATCTAAGCTAAATCGTTGTCGAAGAAGGCCCCGCAACACTTCATACAATAGTGGCTTTCCTCGAGGCATTGCACTCAAGACTGACAAGGCTTCACCTCGGAGTTGCATGGCTAAACCGTGAGCTTTCTCGGATTCTGTCCATCCATGGAATTTAGCTACTAGTTCGAATTGCGTTTCATAATCCGTCCAAGAAGCAGTTCCATCATACGGTTGCACCACGCTTGGGTTAAAGTAGCGAGGTACTGCCGTCATTGGGGGTGGCAATGTTTGACCAATCTGTGTGGAGAAAGGGGGTGTTTGTCCCATTGGTACAGGTTGGAGAACCCTCATCGCATCTTCTTGAATGATAAATGGATTCGGTGGAGTTTGGAGATGCCACCTATGCGAAAAACCAGGGGTTTGTGCAAATATTTCATGCTGGGGTTCGGACCCATTATTCCCAAGGGATTGGGCACATGAAATCGTGTTCGTCATCGAAAGCTGCGGTGGCTGTTGAGGTTGGGATGGCTGTTGTGGTATGGGTTGTGGTGGAAGTGATATTTGTTGTTGTGGGTGACATGCTGGCTGATGCTGTATGGGTGTTGGTTGGTGTTGCCGTGGTGATGGATATGGTCGTTGTGGTGCTTGTAGTGCTGGTTGGTGTGGTTGTAGATTAGATGGATGTTGTGGTTGTTGTTGTTGTTGTTGTTGTTGTTGTTGTATTTGGTGTTGTTGTTGTATTTGTTGTTGTTGTTGTTGTTGTTGTTGTTGTTGTTGTTGTTGTTGTTGTTGTTGTTGTTGTTGTTGTTGTTGTTGTTGTTGTTGTTGTTGTTGTTGTTGTTGTTGTTGTTCAAAAATAGGCTCATTGGTGGATAGATGAGGTGTGAGCGGGACATCGTCACCCTCGCATGGGAGAAACGGGTTGCTAGAAGATAACGGTCGAGGAGAGGAATGATTAGGCACTGCTGCCGCAAAAGTCCTGTTGCTGACCGTTCGCTCCAGCTCTTCCAATCTTCTCTCCATATTAGTCTGCCGGTCGGCGAGTTCAGCCCTCCATTGAGCGAGTTTGGTTTCCCAAAACAAAGTTTGGTTATCAGTTTGTTGCTCCAAGAGCGCCTTCATTTCTTCTATGTTCATTATGCGTTGGTATGAATAATCGAATTCTTTTAACCCCACATCTGACACCAGTGTAACGAAAGCAGACCTATGCAAAAAAATGAAAAGCAAACAAAGAAACAAATTTGAATAAGATTCTGGTTCCCGAGAGGATGTATTTTTATTTAGATGTAAGTTTTTTTTTTTAATTCTTTTGATTTTTTCTTGATTCAACACTTGCTTCAGCAACTAATAACGTGCAAACTCGCCTTAGTTGTTCTTGGACCTCCTTTTTATAGCAAGTTGAAGGATTTCCACATTGTTCCAGTCTCCACTGCTACGTTCCTGGAAGTTTTTCCATCGCGGCCATCTTCTTGACAATTAATGTCAACCAATGTCGAATTACCGTCAAAAATTCGATTTTCTTTGTTTCGCTTTCAATCTGTTGGAAATTGCTACCATTGAAATCGCCATAAAAATCCCTTTAATTTGGTAGGTCATACTCCTAGGTTCGTACCACTGTCGACTTTGTTTGTGTTTCCACCTAAAATTCATTAATTATGAAATTTAGTTCCTGTCCACCTGAACGAAACCACCTGTTCGGCATCTACTTCCTCTGTATTCAGCAAGTGCTGAATTGTGGAACTTGTTCCGGTTCACATGTGACATTTGCTGTCATTAGGTTCGCTCATCTGAAACGATAAAGCCATTCTAGCTCAGGTAGGTATTTCCACCAGGTTCTCAATTAACTTAATGTCAACTAATTAAATTAATTGAAAACCTGGTAAATTAATCATCTTTTCTTATTTTCGTATGTAGGTGGAATATCGAAAAATCGTCACAATATTATAAAAATTGTTTATACTATAAAAATTGTACCAAAATAATAAATAAAGAATTTAATAATGTAATAGAATTAGAGCAGGGAAAATAATTAATAAAAAATGGAAATATTGAAATAAAAACAGACTGTAATGAAAAATCCAAAATGAAAATACGCAATTACGAAAATTGTAAAATTAATATTGACAATAAGACATATATTAACTTAATAAATGTTGAAGAAAGATCTACGTATATCTTGATAACATAGAATTATATACAAACCTTGCTAACATAAGTGAATATAAAGAAATTAAATTAGAAGAAATTGAAAATGTAGATTACATTCATGAAAAATTTTATGATATCCAAAGAGATACAAATATATCATATTTTATGCAAACTGTTAAAATATTGTCAATTATAACCTTAGTAATATTCATATATAAAAATAAGCTTCACAACATTTGCTCCAGGAGTAGGAACAATTTTAAGGAAGGGGGAGTTACACTTGAGCTTCACACACACAACATAACAGCAGCAAACACCACGGATCCGTTGATATTCTCCCACATATCTATATAGACGGAAATCCTAAAGTAAATATACAGCAACTTTTAATAAAGAAGGGACCACCACAGAAGAATGGGATACATACTTCTTATCATCATCCAGATTGATGTCACAAGAAATCATGACACAGCATCGCAACAAAAAGATCATCAAGCAGCATCACAATAGAGTCAGTCTTCACCCAGCATTAGGAACGAAAGGTTCAATAAATATATCTTTTTTAAAAACCCAAAACTCGTGTTGCATTATATAAGGTCCGTTCGCTTACACGCCAGAAACTACCCAAAACTACCATTTTTTACCAGAGTTAGTCCGAAGGCGTTCGCGTACGCAAATTTTGGGTAGTTTCTGGCAGGAGAGAGCGCTCATGAGAGAGAAAATAATTTCCCCTTCTTGCCAGTTTTTACCCGAGAAATTTCTTCGGGCAAAAACTGGTAAGTGCTGTGTTGTGTCAGAAGCCAGTTTGAAAGACAAAGAACAACAAAAAATTAACAAAATGGTTGTTGTTTACTTTTTGTTTTTTTTTTTAGTAAAAATGTAGTTTTTAATTCGTTAACTTACAAAAATTAATTATTTTAGTAAAAGAAGTGACTTTTTAATAAAAAAATTAATAAATTATGTAAGAAACTTTGTTTGTGAAGTGTACTTTAATTCAGTGTTTTTTTTTTAATTCTGTCTTATGTAGTTCTGAATTCTTCATAGAATTCGGGATTAATAAAAAAAAATTACGTGATGTTCCTGTTTAGTGTCGTATTTTGTATTTGTAAATACTTACAACGTTAATTTTAATTTGTTCATCATCAAATTTAATAAAGAATGTGAAATTATCATCAAAATTTCAATTTTGTTGCTTTGTTTACTTTTTTGCTTTTGTTTACTTTTTGTTGACGTTTAAAAACTGGCAAATATTTTGGTTTAAGGCGTTCGTGTATTCTCGGACAGTTTTGCTTCTCTTTGAGAGAATTTCAGCCCCACTCCTCCAATTTTGACGGTTTGCCAGATTTAGTCCGAGAAGTACACGAACAAACTTATAATTGGCAAGGTATTTTCAATTTTTATGTAGGTACATAATGTGTGCCATCACTGGTTTCAAATAAGAAGATCGAAACTTCCTTTTTATTCTTACCCACCAACATCAATTTAAAACATAGTTATTTTTGTTCCGATATCCGAGACTGGCGCATATCCAGCACAAGCACACGCACTAGGCAATCAAAGTGAACACTGAATAGTGATACATATGTACGCGACGACCGAGTACCGACGCACGCACAGTGGGGCAGCTCTATAGGGAGCCGTGAGCAACGGAACAAAATGTTGAGTTTCTCAATTAATACATTATTTTTGATAAGACGTGGAAGAACTTTTTTTGGTAAGTCACCTATGCTAACTTAACCACGCTGTCAAAGTTGATCAAGTTGGTGGGAGAAAGCAAATCAAAAAAAGAAGATTTTTGAAGGATTTTTTTGTTTAATTTTTTTTTTCTTATAAAGAGTAGTGATAAAAATGTCAAGTAATATTTCTGATATTGATGAAGGTGTGTAGTTTTTATTTTAAGGAAGAAAAATTTGAAAAAAAACTTGTTTAAGTATATAATGATAGTTTTACAAAAATTAGCTTTTTTTCTAAGGTCTCACATAAAACTTAGAGCAATATCTTCTGTTTCGGCATTTTTCAACCAGCCAACACTCACCAACACTCACAGAGTGTTGCCAGATGAAAAAATATTTGGTAAATATAAATCAAAAAAGAAAAGTGCTTGAAAAATACCGAAAATATTTTGTTTGAATTTTTTAAGTTAAAAATGATTAAAACTACATTTTTTTTATGGTTATTTAATTACTTATCAAAAACAGTTTTTTTGTTTTGCTTTTTTTTAATTCGTTGCTGCATAATAAAAAAAACAAGTTTTTCTCTATATTTTTTCATTGTGTTTATTAAAATATGACAAAACCAAGTATTTCAATGTTCAAGACGAAAACTGGTTGATTTACATTTTAAAAACAAATTCGAAGAGAAATTTATCGCCATTGGGACCTTTCTTAAAAATGAAACTTCATGTTCTGAAAATTCTAGCCACTTAAAACTGAAGCTAAAAGACTAGTTACCAGTTTAAAGTAAATGGGATTTCAAAGTTTTCAGAGAGCAATATAGCAGAAAATCTTCCAGAAAAGATACGTGACTGACATACGTGACTGACATTTTCAATCGAATGATGATTTCTTCGGATCCTTCGGTTTCAAGTTTAAGTCGAAAATTAAATATAGACAAAAAAAATTTCATCTTGAAGCTATTCAAATGTTTGAAGTAGAAAATGTCGTTTTGATTCCGATTAAAAATAAGTTAAAATAAAAGTTTGTTATATTATTATTTCTTTAATTTTTCATAAATACTGTGTTTTACTTATTACTCAATTAGGTGAATGTTGTTTGAACCAAATAAGATTAATATATGTAAGTTATTTTTATTTTATCAAAAACATTAGAACTTGAGTTTTTTGGATTTTTGTTGGTAAAAAGTTTTTCTCGAATAACTCAAAAACTAATAAAGATTTTTGCACTTGGTTTTCAAAATCTTGCTAAAAATTGGTAAGAACATTGAATATTTAGTAAAAAAATACCACTTATAAAAGCAAAAAAACAACTTCAAAATAAAAACTACGATTTTTGTTTTCAAAATTTTAACTTTAAAATTTTATTTTTCAAATACTACACACTTTAGCAACTTCAATGAAAAACCAAATTAAAGATTGGAGTATTAGCTTTCCAATAAGCTATAGTGGTACAACCTTTTGCCCCTCGCGCCTAAACGAGGGGAGCTGGATCCGCCCCTCCTTTACAATTATTTTTGAATGTTGCTTGTAAGTTACCTACTTGACGTCATAATATAATACTTTTTATTTTAATGTATGTATGTATTACTTTTATAATTTTTGCAAATAAAGGCCTGATGAAGAGCATAAACATGCTCGAAACGTTGCTTATCAAATAACATCTTTAATTTATTGACCTATAGCCCACAAAAAAGTTATATCTATCTTTAACGGTAATACCTACAATTAAGGGTATGTGTCTGTATAACGTTCGCAGTTGTAAATATTTTTATTTATTTGAAACAAACGGTTATCTATAGAAAATATGTTAGGCAAATTACTTTTGTAGATTAAAAAAAAATAAAAAATTCTTTGTACCTCAAAACCGCCAGCCAAGTGAAAAAATTATAAAAATTTAGTATGAAGCTTACGCATATGAATGAGAATTCGTTAAATATTATTCTTTTATTTTTTTATATATTTTTTCTAGGGACAAAAGATTATCAAATAACATCTTTAATTTATTGACCTATAGCCCACAAAAAAGTTATATCTATCTTTAACGGTAATACCTACAATTAAGGGTATGTGTCTGTATAACGTTCGCAGTTGTAAATATTTTTATTTATTTGAAACAAACGGTTATCTATAGAAAATATGTTAGGCAAATTACTTTTGTAGATTAAAAAAAAAATAAAAAATTCTTTGTACCTCAAAACCGCCAGCCAAGTGAAAAAATTATAAAAATTTAGTATGAAGCTTACGCATATGAATGAGAATTCGTTAAATATTATTCTTTTATTTTTTTAAAATATTTTTTCTAGGGACAAAAGATCTCGTTACCTATTCTCTGTTTTCTTTTTTTATTATTAATTTATTTATTCCCAAAAAAATTTTTACAAAACTATGAATTATTGAGGAAATTTAAAAAGTGGTATAAATAAACTACTTGATAAAACTTCTAAAGTATGAAAGGCAACGAAGTCAAATGACCTTTTTTACAAAGCCAATAGAA
The DNA here is from genome assembly GCA_929447395.1 of Epistrophe grossulariae. NCBI lineage: Eukaryota > Metazoa > Arthropoda > Insecta > Diptera > Syrphidae > Epistrophe > Epistrophe grossulariae. The sequence continues at coordinate 3,424,095 of OV839570.1, forward strand.
ATGTGCAGTTAATTAAATTTTTTTAAATTTTACTTAAAACTTTCACAGCAACTTTTTAGAGACAAAAACACAAAAAATATTTATTTTTTTTCTAATATTTTTCTAATATTATTTCCTTGGAAAATTGATAGTTATATTTTTTAATTTTCGTCAATCTTTTCTTAATCAAAGAATATAATATATCCTGAATATAACCTCCGTCTTAAAAACTTTTTTTTTTGTAACATATTTAAAAATGCAGTTCAATATGTCATTATTTGCCATACCGTTCTGAGAGAATGACAGCCAATACAATTCCCTCATATTTTTTTTATTTTTTCTTGGTATTTTGCTTAATAAATATAATGAACAAAAAAGTGTTTTAGAACACTATGTTTTTAATTTTAATTTTGGAAAACTTGTCTATTTTGCGTTTTTAAACAGAAAAAAAAATTCTTTTTCACGCACACAAAATATTTTGCTTCAAACAAATGCCGCTGGGTGGTGATGCATTCTCTTTCTTTCAGTTCTCTTTTTCTTAATAAAAAAGAAGTCATGAGCACTAATATATTTTGTTTTGTTGTTTCTTGACTCCTCACTTTTTTTTCTGTTCTCTGTTCGCTCTGTTTTTTTTTTTCAACGGGTAGGTAGACTTGGTGGAAGTTTGCGTGGGATCGTTGCAGGAGATTTGGTTGAATTTTGTGTATCTTATATGTAGGTGTGTATGTTTATTTTTTGTTGGTTTATCTGTTGGAAGTTCTTTTGCTTCTTTTGCGAAAATAAATCCATCATATTGGGTGTGTAAATATATACGAGATTTTTTTGGTCATTGAGCGTTAGATTTTTTTCTGATAAGAAATGGTACAAGGTCGTCATTTAAATATTTACTATCGTGCTGAAGGATAGTTTTGATTCAATTTTGCGCACCTAGGTAATGGATGTATTAAAAAAATACATAAGATACATGTTATGCAATAGAAACTGCACCAAGCAAGGAATGTGTCAAGTAAAATCTATGCATAATTTTGAAAAAACGAGTTTCAAACTCAAAATTTTGGAAAAAAACAAAAACAAAATGTTTAAAGTAAAATTTTTCAATACTTTGAGATTTCATATTATTTTTTGTTTTTACAATTCGTTGCTCTTATTAATTCTTAATCAAAAACTGAAAACTAGGTGATATTATGTCTTTTAGTTTTCGAGAAAATTGAAAATTACCAAAAATACTATTTTAATTTATTAAATTTTTTGTTTGCAAAAGAAATTTCGCATACATCCAAACTTGCACCTACCCAAAATCCTATAGTGAACCCAAGCAGGGGACTTGCAGGGGGGCAGCATGCCCCCCCCACATACATACCTCATTGTTTATACGACGTAAAGCTGGATGAGGGGAGAGTGTGATAACTTAGAAGCCAAGAAATGAGAACGGTTTTTTGTAAAACAGTTCAATAAAAGTTCTTTCTATAAGTTTGAATAGTACAGTAAGTCATTTAGCTTTACCCAGAATGCACCACGAGGAGGTAGACTTACATTGCATTCCACGTCCAAGTCAGTCGATCAGTCAGTCAATCATTCAATCAGTCAGTCAAGTCAGTCCAGTGAGTGCAGTCAGTCCAGTGAGTCCAGTGAGTCCAGTGAGTCCAGTCAGTCCAGTCAGTGCAGTCAGTGCAGTCAGTGCAGTCAGTCCAGTCAGTCAGTCAGTCAGTCAGTCAGTCAGTCAGTCAGTCAGTCAGTCAGTCAGTCAGTCAGTCAGTCAGTCAGTCAGTCAGTCAGTCAGTCAGTCAGTCAGTCAGTCAGTCAGTCAGTCAGTCAGTCAGTCAGTCAGTCAGTCAGTCAGTCAGTCAGTCAGTCAGTCAGTCAGTCAGTCAGTCAGTCAGTCAGTCAGTCAGTCAGTCAGTCAGTCAGTCAGTCAGTCAGTCAGTCAGTCAGTCAGTCAGTCAGTCAGTCAGTCAGTCAGTCAGTCAGTCAGTCAGTCAGTCAGTCAGTCAGTCAGTCAGTCAGTCAGTCAGTCAGTCAGTCAGTCAGTCAGTCAGTCAGTCAGTCAGTCAGTCAGTCAGTCAGTCAGTCAGTCAGTCAGTCAGTCAGTCAGTCAGTCAGTCAGTCAGTCAGTCAGTCAGTCAGTCAGTCAGTCAGTCAGTCAGTCAGTCAGTCAGTCAGTCAGTCAGTCAGTCAGTCAGTCAGTCAGTCAGTCAGTCAGTCAGTCAGTCAGTCAGTCAGTCAGTCAGTCAGTCAGTCAGTCAGTCAGTCAGTCAGTCAGTCAGTCAGTCAGTCAGTCAGTCAGTCAGTCAGTCAGTCAGTCAGTCAGTCAGTCAGTCAGTCAGTCAGTCAGTCAGTCAGTCAGTCAGTCAGTCAGTCAGTCAGTCAGTCAGTCAGTCAGTCAGTCAGTCAGTCAGTCAGTCAGTCAGTCAGTCAGTCAGTCAGTCAGTCAGTCAGTCAGTCAGTCAGTCAGTCAGTCAGTCAGTCAGTCAGTCAGTCAGTCAGTCAGTCAGTCAGTCAGTCAGTCAGTCAGTCAGTCAGTCAGTCAGTCAGTCAGTCAGTCAGTCAGTCAGTCAGTCAGTCAGTCAGTCAGTCAGTCAGTCAGTCAGTCAGTCAGTCAGTCAGTCAGTCAGTCAGTCAGTCAGTCAGTCAGTCAGTCAGTCAGTCAGTCAGTCAGTCAGTCAGTCAGTCAGTCAGTCAGTCAGTCAGTCAGTCAGTCAGTCAGTCAGTCAGTCAGTCAGTCAGTCAGTCAGTCAGTCAGTCAGTCAGTCAGTCCAGTCAGTCCAGTCAGTCCAGTCAGTCCAGTCAGTCCAGTCAGTCCAGTCAGTCCAGTCAGTCCAGTCAGTCCAGTCAGTCCAGTCAGTCCAGTCAGTCCAGTCAGTCCAGTCAGTCCAGTCAGTCCAGTCAGTCCAGTCAGTCCAGTCAGTCCAGTCAGTCCAGTCAGTCCAGTCAGTCCAGTCAGTCCAGTCAGTCCAGTCAGTCCAGTCAGTCCAGTCAGTCCAGTCAGTCCAGTCAGTCCAGTCAGTCCAGTCAGTCCAGTCAGTCCAGTCAGTCCAGTCAGTCCAGTCAGTCCAGTCAGTCCAGTCAGTCCAGTCAGTCCAGTCAGTCCAGTCAGTCCAGTCAGTCCAGTCAGTCCAGTCAGTCCAGTCAGTCCAGTCAGTCCAGTCAGTCCAGTCAGTCCAGTCAGTCCAGTCAGTCCAGTCAGTCCAGTCAGTCCAGTCAGTCCAGTCAGTCCAGTCAGTCCAGTCAGTCCAGTCAGTCCAGTCAGTCCAGTCAGTCCAGTCAGTCCAGTCAGTCCAGTCAGTCCAGTCAGTCCAGTCAGTCCAGTCAGTCCAGTCAGTCCAGTCAGTCCAGTCAGTCCAGTCAGTCCAGTCAGTCCAGTCAGTCCAGTCAGTCCAGTCAGTCCAGTCAGTCCAGTCAGTCCAGTCAGTCCAGTCAGTCCAGTCAGTCCAGTCAGTCCAGTCAGTCCAGTCAGTCCAGTCAGTCCAGTCAGTCCAGTCAGTCCAGTCAGTCCAGTCAGTCCAGTCAGTCCAGTCAGTCCAGTCAGTCCAGTCAGTCCAGTCAGTCCAGTCAGTCCAGTCAGTCCAGTCAGTCCAGTCAGTCCAGTCAGTCCAGTCAGTCCAGTCAGTCCAGTCAGTCCAGTCAGTCCAGTCAGTCCAGTCAGTCCAGTCAGTCCAGTCAGTCCAGTCAGTCCAGTCAGTCCAGTCAGTCCAGTCAGTCCAGTCAGTCCAGTCAGTCCAGTCAGTCCAGTCAGTCCAGTCAGTCCAGTCAGTCCAGTCAGTCCAGTCAGTCCAGTCAGTCCAGTCAGTCCAGTCAGTCCAGTCAGTCCAGTCAGTCCAGTCAGTCCAGTCAGTCCAGTCAGTCCAGTCAGTCCAGTCAGTCCAGTCAGTCCAGTCAGTCCAGTCAGTCCAGTCAGTCCAGTCAGTCCAGTCAGTCCAGTCAGTCCAGTCAGTCCAGTCAGTCCAGTCAGTCCAGTCAGTCCAGTCAGTCCAGTCAGTCCAGTCAGTCCAGTCAGTCCAGTCAGTCCAGTCAGTCCAGTCAGTCCAGTCAGTCCAGTCAGTCCAGTCAGTCCAGTCAGTCCAGTCAGTCCAGTCAGTCCAGTCAGTCCAGTCAGTCCAGTCAGTCCAGTCAGTCCAGTCAGTCCAGTCAGTCCAGTCAGTCCAGTCAGTCCAGTCAGTCCAGTCAGTCCAGTCAGTCCAGTCAGTCCAGTCAGTCCAGTCAGTCCAGTCAGTCCAGTCAGTCCAGTCAGTCCAGTCAGTCCAGTCAGTCCAGTCAGTCAGTCAGTCAGTCAGTCAGTCAGTCCAGTCAGTCAGTCTAGTCAGTCCAGTCAGTCAGTCCAGTCAGTCAGTCCAGTCAGTCAGTCCAGTCAGTCAGTCCAGTCAGTCAGTCAGTCCAGTCAGTCAGTCCAGTCAGTCAGTCCAGTCAGTCAGTCCAGTCAGTCAGTCCAGTCAGTCAGTCCAGTCAGTCAGTCCAGTCAGTCAGTCCAGTCAGTCAATCCAGTCAGTCAGTCCAGTCAGTCAGTCCAGTCAGTCAGTCCAGTCAGTCAGTCCAGTCAGTCAGTCCAGTCAGTCAGTCCAGTCAGTCAGTCCAGTCAGTCAGTCCAGTCAGTCAGTCCAGTCAGTCAGTCCAGTCAGTCAGTCCAGTCAGTCAGTCCAGTCAGTCAGTCCAGTCAGTCAGTCCAGTCAGTCAGTCCAGTCAGTCAGTCCAGTCAGTCAGTCCAGTCAGTCAGTCCAGTCAGTAAGTCCAGTCAGTCAGTCCAGTCAGTCAGTCCAGTCAGTCAGTCCAGTCAGTCAGTCCAGTCAGTCAGTCCAGTCAGTCAGTACAGTCAGTCAGTCCAGTAAGTCAGTCCAGTAAGTCAGTCAGTTTATTATGTCTTAGAAATGCACTATGTATATTTTTATGTTTGTATAAATTTTGAAATTATGGGTATGTTCTGTGTACCGGCCACTCGAGATTTTATTGTCTTCTCATAGAGTTATTTTGTATAAGAATTAATCAAATATTCTATTATTACTATCAAATTAAAACACTCAAGCAACACAAAATTGTATTAAATAAAAAAAATTGGTAATTTTCAATTTTCTCGAAAACTAGAAGACATAAAACCATCTAATTTTCAGTTTTTCATTAAAAATTAATAAGAGCAACGAATTGTAAGAAAAAACAAAATATAAAATCTCAAAGTATTGAAAAATTTTACTTTAAACATTTTTTTATGTTTTTTTTTTACAAAATTTTGAGTTTGAAACTGTTTTTTTCGAAACCAATGCATAGATTTTACTTGATTTAAAAACTCGCTAATAGAACAGAACATTGGCTTTTCAAAAAAGTATAATACTTAATTGTAGGTATTACCATTATTTTTTTTATAATTTTTTTTTTCCATTTTTAGTACTTTTTTTCATGAAATTGCACCTCCTGCCCAAACGGGGGGAGATAGACCCTCCCTCCTATAGTAAAAAATGCTTGTATTAAAGTGTTCTATAAAAAACTGTTATCATTTCTTGGCGCCACAGTTATCGTACTCTTGCCAATTTTATAATTTGGTATTTATTATCAAAAGTCAAAGTAAACTACAACTTTTCTACTTTTTACTATTTCAGGGGAATAATTTAATTTTACAACTTATTAATCTTGTTTTGCGAAATTTATATAGTGATTTTCATTTTCTCAATGCTCAAACCAATGAAATGTAATCACGATATAAATATTGATCCCACACAATCGTAGTTTACAAAATACCTATTTGCTGATTTAAGATTAAAACTAAACAGTAAATTGCAATTTCTTAAATCGCAATCTACTATCTTCAGGGGAATAATTTAAACATTTATATGGTGATTTGCATGTTCTCGATGCTAAAACCAGACCACGGGCAACGATTTTTTTCTAAGTGTCTGAATGTAATCAAATTTTCTTGGAAATATAGAATTCACAGTGTGTTCATGCTGTGAGTTTCGTAAGAATCGGTAAGCATCGACCATAATTCGCGTCAAGCAAAAGCGGCCTAGGACGTCAAAGGACAGGTACCAGCATCTTCCTGAGTACATCCAGAATTTGTATGCTCACAGACAGCAACTAAGAAAACGAATCCAAAGAATCCATCAAAGCGAGCTAAATACAACAAACATCAACTACCAGATAGTTTGGAATGAGCTAAAGCAAGTCAACATCATGTTCCGGAACTCCGTTCAACACCACAACAATATCCAGTACCAGAGAAGATTGCAAGCAATTAAGCCAGGACCTGATGCCTTCAAAAACATCAATAGGATCATTGGAAAACAGCCACAGATGCCAGAATCCATCATCAGCAACAACATTGAAGAAACCTCAGCCCAGGACAAGGTGGAAGCGTGCGCCGACTACTTCGAAGGAAACTTCAAGCCGAACCCACCTATTGATCCAACGTTCCTACAAGAAGAAGAGGCATCAATTCAGCAGACTCTACAGCCAAATTCGGATATAATCAGTTTTGATGACACCAATCCAGCAAGTGATCCCACCGATAGTCCACATCTATGAAATCTAGAGGAGGTAGCAGAGATCATCGGCAATTCCAAGCCAAAAAATCAGCTGGACCAGATGGTGTCTCCAATTACATCCTGAAAAGGTTTCCACAAGCAGTAATGATTTTCCTCACAATCATCCTCAGCAACAGCATCAAGAACTGTTACTTTCCCCGGACGTGGAAAACAGCGAAGATTGTGGCAATCCCAAAGAAAGGTGCTTCCAACCTATTATCCAACTACAGGCCAATATCACTTCTCAACAATATCAGCAAATTACTGGAAGAAGTAATCCTCCGGAGACTGAAGAGATTCGGCAGTGAAAACTCCATCATCCCTGACATGCAGTTTGGCTTTCGAGAAAAGCACTCAACGCTGCATCCGCTGCTGAAGTTCCAACACGACATCACCACCTCCCTCAACAGTCATCGAGTCACAATAGGATGCTTTCTGGATGTTGCGGAAGCATTTGATAGCGTTTGGATAGAAGCCCTTATACATAAACTTCATCTATTACAGGTACCTCCGCCACTAATAAAAATTCCTTTTTCTTTTATTTCTTTCAGGAAATTTTTCGTACAACTAGACAACTGTAAATCAAACATGAAGAACATCAGAGCCGTAGTCGCCCAAGGCTCAAAACTTAGCCCCATCATCAATGTCACCGCTTATCGCTGTCCGAAAAGTAGAGGCCCACATCAGCAGACTCTTCAATTTCTACAAGAAATGGGGCATCCGGATCAACACTTCCAAATCGGAACTTGTCTGCTTCAGGAGGCCTACAACTGGTAGAGGTAGCCGCAACGCAGCCAATTGGAGAAACCTGGTCTTGAGACTCCCTGACGGATCCACCATAGCTGCCAAACAGAATGTGAAGTACCTGCGAATCCACTTCAATGAGTTGCTAAGGTTAAAACCACACTCAAGAAATGTACTCAGAAAAGCCAGCTGGGCCTTCCACCGCCTACACCCATTGATGAAGAAAAGAACAGGACTAAGTCAACCAACGAAGTTACTGATCTACAAGCAGCTCTTACGACCAGTCATCAGCTACTCCTTCCCGGTCTGGTTTTCAATCTCGAAGACAGCCATGAAGGAGCTTCAAGTATTCGAAAGGAAGATTATCAGAATTTGCACCGGCCTGTACTTCGACCGGCAGCGGCGGAAACACTGCAGGAACGAACATCTCTACTCTGAAGCCAGCATAACCCCGCTGGACAAATACCTAGTCATTTCAGCGAAGAGACTAGTACGGAATATCATCGACCACCCGAATCAGCTAATGAGAAGGATGACCACTGAACAACGACATCCAGAGCCAAGGTACCTCAGTGTGATGGAAACTCTTGATGACAACATAATCATGGACAACGAGGAAGCAGTCGCTGACATTGGGTCAGACTTCTACCGCGGCTGAATGCCACTTCCCCCAACCTACACCAAAAACACCATTGACAACCGGGAATGAACACCCTGAGGACGATTAAGTCAACCGACTTTTAAATTAAATTTTTTGACATGTAATTTATATATCTATGATTTGTTAAACTTAAGACATTGTATAACGTTAGGCCCCTTATGTGCCAACAAATGTAAATTTATCATAGTATCTTATTAGTTATAAGCCAAATTGTATATATAATATTTTCAATAAAAACTAAACTAAACTAAACTAAAAACATAATTCGCGTCTTAGTAGGGTAGGACAGCATCTGACTGATGAGCCCAATTACTGTCGTACCTGCGGGCAAAAAACAATATTTGGAGTTAAGGTCACTCGAACTTATAAATTGAGGTATGTATTTTGCAATTTCATTACATCATCAGACTTTGTAGCTAAGTCGGAAATTATTTTCACTTAATATGCAGAAAAATTGTTCTTGAATCTCGACAGGATTGCTTGAAAAATAGAAATTGGTTTAATCATTAAAAGCTGCAAATTGCCGAATAACCTGTTTCAAACTACGACTCAAAAGTTCCAAATGTAAGGATGCGAAACGAAAATTTCCTGTGATCTCCAAACAGACAACGAAACCCTTGCGAAAACACAACGGAAAATATCCTTGGAGAGTTTCGTAAAATCCAAAAACAAAATCAAACATAAACGCAAAAAATCAGAGAAACCCATGAAGTAAGAAAATGATAAATAAAAAAAAACACAAATAAAACTCAAATGTCATTTTTCCGCACACAATAAATAGTCTGTATAATTAATTCAGTGCGAAAAAGGAGCGGAGACTTCTCCAAATAATCTGCTACAATTATGAATTTCGCTCTTCGAACAGCGTACTGCAAAACGAAAAGCAGAACGAAATTTTCCGTTTATGATTTCGTTGTGTCATTTTTATGTGGGATTTTTCGTTTCACATCAGCAGCGTACTAGGCTAGACAACGAAACGCTTGCGAAAACACAGCGGAAAATATTCTTGGAGAGTTTCACTAATTCCAAATACTAAATCAAACATAAACGCAAATAATCAGAGAAACCCATGATGTAAGAAAATTAAAAAACAAACAAAAACACAAATAAAACTCAAATGTCATTTTTCCGCACACAAAAAATTGTCTGTATAATTAATTCAGTTCGAAAAAGGAGCGGAGACTTCTCCAAATAATCTGCTGCAATTATTAATTTCGCTCTTCGAACAGCGTACTGCAAAACGAAAAGCAGAACGAAATTTTCCGTTTATGATTGCGTTGTGTCATTTTTATGTGGGATTTTTCGTTTCGCATCAGCAGCGTACTAGGCTTAAAGGATAATACATATTTCTCTCTTTCACTCAATCAATGGGTTTAGTTTATTCGGTTTTCAAGGTGCAGTGAGAAAAAGAGAAATTAAAATTACAGAAGTAATACATATTTTTCTCTTTCACTCATTCAATGGGTTAAAAGTGAGGCATTCTTTATGTCAAATTATTCATTTATTGAATTATTTGAAATTGCGGAAATTTATAGAAAATATTTGTGTTTTAAAATAAAGTTTTTGTGCAAAGTCATCGCTATGTGTAATTTCCTATCCAGTGATACCTAATTTAGTTGATTTGACTATTTTATAAGTGAGAAAAAAGGAGTCGGACAACAGAAATAATATACATATTATATGATAAGTATCAAAACTGTGATTGTCATTTGAAATTGCCGAATAACCTGTTTCAAATTACGACTAAAAATTTGCAATTTAAAGATAAATAAGTATCAAAACTGATTGTCATTTGCATACTAATATAATATTTGCTCACAATTTGAGAAAACAAGGGTTGGAATTTACAACTTGTGTTTTTAGGTATTTAAAAAAAAGACTCATAATCTACAACAAAACAATGGCAATCTACAAACTCCTGCTGGAATTTACAACAAAGAAAAACAATAAATTGATATAAATTAATATCAAATTGCAATTCGCTGATGGCAATATTTTTTTTCCTCGATCGAATTATTGATACTCAAATGTGGTGAAATATGATTTTTGAGTGTCATTATCTTCATTTCGCTCATTTTATGAAATTGTAAATAAAAACACGTAATTTACTAATTTCGAAGCAAAGGTACAAAACTGGATTCATTTTTCGTGATTTGTAGCTTATTTTTTTTGATCTGATCTATGCATAGACATAATATAGGAGGTATGTAGGTAGATCATTTTTTTGTCTCTATTCAATTAAAGTATAGAACGTAGTGGCGTCGTTCATTGATCAGTGATAATAGGCGTGTTTTTTTGCAAGCACGAGGGGAATCGGTCGGAAAAAACGACAACGGGGATTAGCGATACCATCACCGAAATAAAATGGAATTTTCGTACAAACTATCGATAACAAGTGTATAATTCACGCCGGTAATACAGTTTATCGGCGCGCTTAAGTTAAGCCCCGAGAATTCTCTGGGACTAGCTAAGCCCGCAGGGGATTAATTGTTATTGCATTTAACATGTAAATTGTTTAGCACCGACGTCGTTTTTTTCATCCAATCCCCCCCGGGATTGCAAAAAAATACACCTGATAACAATAATTGTAAATTGTTCATTAATATAATCGAAGTCATTTTTTTTTTGTTTCATTTAAGGAGGTCGAGGACACGTCTCAGTTATTAATAGCCACCTAAATTTAAGGGATGTCGAAGATTTTCTTAATTCATTGAAGGTTTTCTATTTTCCCCAACCAAAATATTTTCAGAGGATAGGTATTTTACGCCAGTCCAAATTAGAATTGAAAATTGAAAGCGCTTTGAACAAACTATGTTAATGATATTAGATCTTTTAATAAATAAATATCTATGTTCAAACATGAACATGCAGTTCTTATCTTCAGATAACACAGATCATCGTGAACATGCAATGACGGTTAGCTGAGAAGAAATCAACGGAGAAAACATATCTGATTACCATGCAAATCTTGGATACTCATATCAAATGCTCTAACAGTGAACTGAAATACAAGCAAGAGATTAAAACAGCAAAAAACGCCTCTATCAAAACAAAAGATGAAGATTCACCTTCAGTGCATCTAGCAACAGCACAAGGAATGGTCAACAGCGTCACAGCTCTTACAAGAGAAATCGAAAAGGTACTGGTCAACTCAAAGACACCTCGGGCATACGTCATATTTGGCAAGGTCATTAGCAAAAGGCCAATCCGTATTGCAAAGAAGGTTGTCTTCCCAATCTGGGACAATTCAAAATATAATTTTATGAGAAGCAATTCAATGCGTGATCACACAGAGAAAAAACGCCGATTCTCTGGTGACCCAATATACAATTACTTAAGCAGAGGTCTTCATGTGATGATATCTATGACGTTACCACCTTCAGGAAAGTATGCTCGAACTAAGATAAGGAAAATCGTGGTACCAAACAGCAATTATAAGATTCACAAGGAACAAATGTGGGTCATGGATTATGGTAAGGAGAAACTCTACGAGCATCAGCATTTGAAGGAAAACACGGTACTGAGCAACGCCATTCTTTCAACTTTACTAACTACAGTCCAATGTCAAAAGAAGAAAGTATTAGACTGAAAATTCAAGGGGACCTGGAACAGTTCAAGGAAGAAAACATTAACCTTAAGGGCTGATACGGTTAATGTGTATTAAATTTGATTAAACAATCTTGATTTGATATTGTAGATTTTCAACGTGGTTTTTTATTAAATAAATAAAATATATTATTTTAATTTTAATAATTTAAAAACACTTATTTTATTTATTTGTTTACTTAAATGCATTTCGGAAGCTATGCATCCATCGTCAATAAGTTTTCTAAAAATAATAATACAAACAAAATTTTAAATTAAAATATAAAAATAACTCATTACAAACAAAAACAAACTACGGTGGATCAATAAAAGTTCCAATTTTCAAAAAATTTTATAATAGATCTTAAATTTACTATAAATTTGTTTGTGTAGTTTGTTTTTGTAATTAGTTATTTGTATTTAATGTATCAACAAATTTTGTTTGTATTATTATTTATATAAAACTTACTGACGGTGGAAGCATAGCTTCCGAAATGCATTTAAGTAAATAAATAATTAAAATAAGTGTTTTCGAGTTATTTGATATAATATCTATTATTTATTTAAAGCAATATTACAAATTGCGTATCTTAAACAAGTTTTTCGTTTAATTTAATCTTTCTTGTAGTTTATTTCAAACACTATGTTAATTTTAACCTAATGCACTTCGTAGCTTAGCCCGAGACTACGTTATTTTTAATACATTTTTTTTAACCCACCTAAAAACGCACTCGGTTAGAAATTGTTTTTCTGCGTGTAGTAAATAAATATATTATAAATTGGGTGGCGCAACAGCTCCTTTAGAACTAGTGACTTACGTTACCAGTCTCAACCATTCCTGCCTGCATGTTATTGGAAGGAATGGAGGGGACCTACAATTTTCTGCCGAATCCGAACAGCTACGACGAGAAGCATTTTTTTATACTCTTGAAGAATTTTTCAATTCCTCGCAAGATGCTGTAGCCCGTGCCATTACGCCACGGGCTGCTACCTACTATTTTTCTACCTAACTTAACTAAAAATCAATCAAAATTTGGCTTACATTTTGGAAATTGGGGTATACACTTTCTCAACTTCCGTATCTGTGTTAGGAAAAAAGGACTTAAACATAAAAAGTCATGTTAAGCTTCATATGCAGTAAAGAGAAATGTAAATTGATTTTTGAAAATATTGCTGCAATAACGGAAATTTTATAATTTGTGTTTCCTTCTTTTACAGGCACGTCGGAAATACTCATAACAATCGAAATATCATTGTTGTTCTTTTTTATTTTTTTTGTGGCCCTGAAATATGTTTCATCAACTACCGTTTGAGTTTTTTTTACTTTCGCTGATATTAAACATTTCCACGAAAGATTTGTAAATTTTATTCTTTACTTGTCTTTTGGAACATTATAGTGCAATTTGGGGGCCTCCTTAGGTTACCAATGGGGCCACAATAGCTCAATATTTAGTTCCAAGCATCCCATCTATAGTTTCGTTTAAAGTGTCTAAGAATACGGTGGAGACCCAATATTTATTTCACTGGTCATCAATGCAGTTGGGGGAACCAATAGTTTTATACTCATTGTGGAGGCCCTTAACAAGGGTGTGGGGGCCTCTTGAGTTTTTTTGGGGCCACAAAAGCTGTATATTTACTGTAAAGCCCCTAAAAAATCCAATTTTATAGAAAAATTTTCTTTTAAAAGTACAGAAAGTACTGGAGGAGCTTTTGTGCATATTTTACTCGCCCAGGGGCCCACCGTGCAAAATCCCGGTTGCCCGGTGGGCCAGTCCGCCCCTGGTCACAGTGGATTAATGTTAAGTTGCATCTTGCTCATTATTTTTGTTATTTATAAAGTACGGGCCATAATATTCAGAAAAAGAATTTAAGCACTCTGTCGGCCCGCAGAATATTCAAACATCAACATGCAGTTCTTATCTTCAGATAACCCAATGTGTGTGGTAAATAAATATAACACAGATCATCGTGAACATGCACTGACGGTTATCTACAGATAAATATACCATTCAATAAAACATAGCTAAGTAAGAAGAATATACATATAAGAAATATGTAAATAATACACATGTAAAAATAGTATTTAAGGGTAGGTCTAATTCAGAAGCAAACTCAGAGCTCATGTAAATGCATTTGAATGTATTAGTTAAAGAATATGCGATTCTCTTCTTAGCAAATTATTTTAACTTTATCTCTTATGCTATTCTTTTCTCAGCACAGAGAATCAAGAGAGACATATAGACCACATACTATGCAATTCATAGCAGACAGAGTTGCACAAGCGCACACAAGGATTATATTTATGTGCAGAAAAAACCTACTGTGACTGACCGACGACGACGGTGGGGGCGCGGCGGTGGCGGCGACGGCATTTTGCCCATGAAATTTTGTGTATAGTTTTTTTTTTTTTACTATCGTTGTTTTGGTTGTTTTGTCTTTTGGATATATGAGAAATGAGAATATGTATTAGGTATATGAACGAGCGAATAAGGTGGCAATATATTGCTATTGGTTGCGATTTGGTGGCGGTGGATTTTTTTATTTTTTGCATGAACACTATTATGTAGGTATAGACTGCAGAGTATATATCGAGATGTTAGTATACATGCAAAAAGGTATAGGTATATTATTTGTTCGTCATGATCTAATTGAAAAAGGAAAAAATTGTTGTTTATTAGTTATTACGTAAAATGTAAGTTTTGTTTTGAAATTTTTTCAAAGAACCGGTCACTGGGTGACTCATTCATACGGTTGTAATGTAGGTTGGGCTATAGTTATGAAAAATGTACACGACATTTTCGAAGTTTTTTCATTTATTTTTCAAGAAAATTATTTAAGATTTTTTTATGAAATTTTTTTAGAAACGTTTTAATGTATGAAATGGATGATAGATATATATGTTTTATATATCAGAATAATCGCTTACTTGTTTTTAAGCGAATAAAAGTCATTTGATTAAAATCCGTTATTCTGGTAAAAAGAAATGAACATTTTAATGAAGCTAACACTATGTCGCAAAAAGCATGTTATAAATAAATTAATTTCAAAATTTATTTAATATCTTAATTTTTGTTGGACTTAGAACTTTAAAATGTTCAACAAATATTTAGACAATATATTAATAAATAATATGTAATACATCTTTTTTCTCTATTTTGAATAAAACATATTATTTAAAAATTTTTAATCAATCGAAGTGGGTGTAAAACAAACATTAATTCAATTTGTTTTTACATTTTTTTCATAATTGTCATAGAAATTTGAAATATAATGTGTGTCTTAATGACAGTATTTTAAGACCTTAATTTTGAAATTCCGTTAAGTATTTTAGGAGTTATTAATTAATTAATGATGTCATGTGGGATGATTTTTTTGGATTAAAATCGATTTGTATGGTAAAAAATCATTTAAATCATTTAAACATAATTTTTTGAAATTCGTAAAATTTTCGTCAACTTTTGCATTTTTAATACAGAAAATTGAATTGATGACCTCTTTACCATCACTTTTCGTATAGAACGCTTCCCCCCTCCGCAATAATTTACACAGAATTATAGAATTATACTGATTATTTTAATATCTTAATCTTGACAGACAATTAGAAAAGAAGTTATGAATTATTTAATCCATCAATATCATTTGGATTTTCTGATTTTGATAAAATAACGGGTAATCTGCCACTGGTCGGTGGTGGTTGGCAATGAACAAATGAGGTAATTTCGAATAAATTTAATCGATTTTTTGATTGAATTAAAATTAAAATTGTAATATCAAATTAATTGTTATCATATTGCCATGCGGACTAAAGAAAAATGAAACTCATGCGTGCATGTACTGATGAGTAATAATCTTATATGTAAAACTACTTTTAAAATCCCGTTAGTGGTAAAAAAAACGAAATAAAATTAAAATAAAATTTAAATCAATAGATTCTATTAGCTGTGAAAATTCCAACCTTCTATGACAATTAATTAAAACGATATTGTCAGATAACCGTAAAAAAGAGTTTTTTTTAATTTTTTAAAATTTTATATACTTGAATAACTTTTTTGAATGATATTTAAGAAATCCAATTTTCACCAAAATCATGTAAATCCATAATCTCTATAAGATCGTAAAATTTCATATTTCTATCTACCCACATTATAAAGATAAAAATAAAAATGTGAAAAAAACGTTAAAAAAATTAGTGTTTTTGAAAAATTGCGTGCGTCAAAAATTAGACTTGAATAAAAATTTTGTATTACACACCTAATTTTTTTTTTTATCTCCTTTTCAAAATAGTGAGTCTAATAAAAATCAGTGAACCCCCTGATTTAATATAATTTATTTGTGAAACATCGATTTTTGACATTTTGCGTTTTAAACGTTGGTAAGTGTTAAAATAATTTTTTTAACTCCCATGACACACCTTATAATTAAAAAATCTATGAATTGCATAAAAAATTATAATTTTATCTCAACCCATTTAGAATATAGAAATCCGACTTTACCCTATTTAAACCTAAGTTTACCCTATTAAATTTAATAATAATGTACCACCGCGAAAGACTTATATACATTATACATACCTACTTGAAATTAAACCAAACACAACTTCTCCAACGACACATTCACATCATGTCCATCCAGCGGAAAAAAAATTGTATGTTCCACGCTTTTTATATTTCTCCCTGAGATCGTAAAAAAAATGAAAAATGAAAACATGCACCTGACATAAGTCAACGAAAAAACAAAGAACTAAGAAATGTGACAGCGCATGTGCTATACACTTGACCATGATGAATGACCTCCCACCCTCGCTTTAAAATTTTTCTGAGCAACCCTGACACACAGTACACATATTAAAGGTAATATATTGCGCAGGTTGTCAAAGATGGAAATGTCAAAAAATTAAAAATGGCTGTTCGAGTGCCCACAGGAACTCAACTCGCATCATTAGAAACAACAACAAAATATTGAAATTAGACAAGGAAAGGGGCACTGAATCCACCATTTTACCACCATAATACCTCGATTTTGACAGATGCGCAGAACTGAACAAAAATGAATACGCTAATGATATTACCTTTAATATGTGTACTGTGACGCTGACACACGAACCTACAAAAAAATATTCATCCAAATCACAACTGCGAGATGAGAAAACAAAGGAGAAAATAAACTATATCAGCACAAACTATATCGACACAAACAGAACAGAAAAAAATATATGCGAGCGCATGTGCCACTTGGACTACCCTCCACCTCCCATCATCTATTTATCCTAACACCGAACTGTCAACTGAAGAAAAAACCAATGCATTTCCAACAGGTTTTTTTTTATATGTATGTATAGATATCTTCTGTTTCTGCAGCAAAATGGGAAAAGAAGAAAAAACTACATAGTTATACCATATGGATATACATACCTAGTACATTATATGACAAAAAAACAAGAATAAAATAAAGAGAGTTGGCGCTGATAGTAGAAAATATATCAAAAAAAAAATAATAAAAATAACTTAAACTTGTGAAGGTTCTGCTTCCTTCACAATAACATTGCACATCTGGAAATATTAAATTGCTATTTTTAATGTTTAAATTAAATTATTTTTTTTGTAAAGCCTTTTCATTATATAATTTAATAGACCAATTATGATAATGAACATCAGAAATATTAAAATTAAAACTGAAAAGCCCCATGGCTTTGAAGTTAAAAAATGGTAATATTGACATTTTTCTATTAAAACACCCTGTTAAACAAACTATAAATTAATTCAAACGGTATCACTGTATGCATGGAGTCAAATTCTATTATCTTTCTTTTATTTCATTGAAAAAAAGTAAAACATTAAAAAGTTATACTTAAAAACGTTCATTCAAAGTGATATAATTTCAACCATTTCACAAGAGTTTTTTTTTCAAGTATTAATTTTTATTTTTTTTAAAAGGTCTTTTCATTATAACATGTTTTATGTTCTCATAAAACCAAATAAAATAAATAAAAAGTTAATCACTATAGCCGCCCCACATTTTTGAAAATTGAGTTCGAGTTTTTTAAAAAATAAATCACTCCTTTTCCTGATAAAAGTATTGAATATAATATTTATATAATTTTAATGATACATTTATGTGTGTATATTTATTACCTACATAAAAAACCAAATTTCAACAAATTACCTTCACAAATAACAAAATTATGTAACAATTAGTCAGCGCACTACCATTAAAATGCGAGGCAAACTCACCCTTAAGGAAGATATTATGTTGTTTAATAAAATCAGTATTATTTGGAATTTACAACTCCGAGTATTATTCAAACAATCTATACCTACATAATATATAAAATGGATAAATGTTTGCACTTTTAAAGAAAACTTATTTAGGTATACCTACATTTATTAGCGTGATTTTCGATATATTATGACAAAATGCTTAAAAGTTTAAAAGTTCTTAATATTAATATTAAACTGTTTGATATTTTAATTTATCTGGACTTTATAAAGTTCATCTACGGATCAGGATCATCCCATGAAAATAAAACATGATGATGATGATCCCGATCTAGATCCGTAGATAATAAAACACGGCTAAAGAATTCTCGACTTTATAAAGTCCAGATAAATTAATATATCAAACAGTTTAATATTAAGATTAATTTTATTTAAAATAACAAAAATAACTATTTATATTGATGTTTTATTTACTAATGATTATTTTTCAATAAATATCAAAATTATTATTTCAAAAGCTATAATGTTTTAAAATAATTCGTAACAGTTTATTTAAAATACAGTAAGTTAAGTTAAGTTAAGTTAAGTTAAGTTAAGTTAAGTTAAGTTAAGTTAAGTTAAGTTAAGTTAAGTTAAGTTAAGTTAAGTTAAGTTAAGTTAAGTTAAGTTAAGTTAAGTTAAGTTAAGTTAAGTTAAGTTAAGTTAAGTTAAGTTAAGTTAAGTTAAGTTAAGTTAAGTTAAGTTAAGTTAAGTTAAGTTAAGTTAAGTTAAGTTAAGTTAAGTTAAGTTAAGTTAAGTTAAGTTAAGTTAAGTTAAGTTAAGTTAAGTTAAGTTAAGTTAAGTTAAGTTAAGTTAAGTTAAGTTAAGTTAAGTTAAGTTAAGTTAAGTTAAGTTAAGTTAAGTTAAGTTAAGTTAAGTTAAGTTAAGTTAAGTTAAGTTAAGTTAAGTTAAGTTAAGTTAAGTTAAGTTAAGTTAAGTTAAGTTAAGTTAAGTTAAGTTAAGTTAAGTTAAGTTAAGTTAAGTTAAGTTAAGTTAAGTTAAGTTAAGTTAAGTTAAGTTAAGTTAAGTTAAGTTAAGTTAAGTTAAGTTAAGTTAAGTTAAGTTAAGTTAAGTTAAGTTAAGTTAAGTTAAGTTAAGTTAAGTTAAGTTAAGTTAAGTTAAGTTAAGTTAAGTTAAGTTAAGTTAAGTTAAGTTAAGTTAAGTTAAGTTAAGTTAAGTTAAGTTAAGTTAAGTTAAGTTAAGTTAAGTTAAGTTAAGTTAAGTTAAGTTAAGTTAAGTTAAGTTAAGTTAAGTTAAGTTAAGTTAAGTTAAGTTAAGTTAAGTTAAGTTAAGTTAAGTTAAGTTAAGTTAAGTTAAGTTAAGTTAAGTTAAGTTAAGTTAAGTTAAGTTAAGTTAAGTTAAGTTAAGTTAAGTTAAGTTAAGTTAAGTTAAGTTAAGTTAAGTTAAGTTAAGTTAAGTTAAGTTAAGTTAAGTTAAGTTAAGTTAAGTTAAGTTAAGTTAAGTTAAGTTAAGTTAAGTTAAGTTAAGTTAAGTTAAGTTAAGTTAAGTTAAGTTAAGTTAAGTTAAGTTAAGTTAAGTTAAGTTAAGTTAAGTTAAGTTAAGTTAAGTTAAGTTAAGTTAAGTTAAGTTAAGTTAAGTTAAGTTAAGTTAAGTTAAGTTAAGTTAAGTTAAGTTAAGTTAAGTTAAGTTAAGTTAAGTTAAGTTAAGTTAAGTTAAGTTAAGTTAAGTTAAGTTAAGTTAAGTTAAGTTAAGTTAAGTTAAGTTAAGTTAAGTTAAGTTAAGTTAAGTTAAGTTAAGTTAAGTTAAGTTAAGTTAAGTTAAGTTAAGTTAAGTTAAGTTAAGTTAAGTTAAGTTAAGTTAAGTTAAGTTAAGTTAAGTTAAGTTAAGTTAAGTTAAGTTAAGTTAAGTTAAGTTAAGTTAAGTTAAGTTAAGTTAAGTTAAGTTAAGTTAAGTTAAGTTAAGTTAAGTTAAGTTAAGTTAAGTTAAGTTAAGTTAAGTTAAGTTAAGTTAAGTTAAGTTAAGTTAAGTTAAGTTAAGTTAAGTTAAGTTAAGTTAAGTTAAGTTAAGTTAAGTTAAGTTAAGTTAAGTTAAGTTAAGTTAAGTTAAGTTAAGTTAAGTTAAGTTAAGTTAAGTTAAGTTAAGTTAAGTTAAGTTAAGTTAAGTTAAGTTAAGTTAAGTTAAGTTAAGTTAAGTTAAGTTAAGTTAAGTTAAGTTAAGTTAAGTTAAGTTAAGTTAAGTTAAGTTAAGTTAAGTTAAGTTAAGTTAAGTTAAGTTAAGTTAAGTTAAGTTAAGTTAAGTTAAGTTAAGTTAAGTTAAGTTAAGTTAAGTTAAGTTAAGTTAAGTTAAGTTAAGTTAAGTTAAGTTAAGTTAAGTTAAGTTAAGTTAAGTTAAGTTAAGTTAAGTTAAGTTAAGTTAAGTTAAGTTAAGTTAAGTTAAGTTAAGTTAAGTTAAGTTAAGTTAAGTTAAGTTAAGTTAAGTTAAGTTAAGTTAAGTTAAGTTAAGTTAAGTTAAGTTAAGTTAAGTTAAGTTAAGTTAAGTTAAGTTAAGTTAAGTTAAGTTAAGTTAAGTTAAGTTAAGTTAAGTTAAGTTAAGTTAAGTTAAGTTAAGTTAAGTTAAGTTAAGTTAAGTTAAGTTAAGTTAAGTTAAGTTAAGTTAAGTTAAGTTAAGTTAAGTTAAGTTAAGTTAAGTTAAGTTAAGTTAAGTTAAGTTAAGTTAAGTTAAGTTAAGTTAAGTTAAGTTAAGTTAAGTTAAGTTAAGTTAAGTTAAGTTAAGTTAAGTTAAGTTAAGTTAAGTTAAGTTAAGTTAAGTTAAGTTAAGTTAAGTTAAGTTAAGTTAAGTTAAGTTAAGTTAAGTTAAGTTAAGTTAAGTTAAGTTAAGTTAAGTTAAGTTAAGTTAAGTTAAGTTAAGTTAAGTTAAGTTAAGTTAAGTTAAGTTAAGTTAAGTTAAGTTAAGTTAAGTTAAGTTAAGTTAAGTTAAGTTAAGTTAAGTTAAGTTAAGTTAAGTTAAGTTAAGTTAAGTTAAGTTAAGTTAAGTTAAGTTAAGTTAAGTTAAGTTAAGTTAAGTTAAGTTAAGTTAAGTTAAGTTAAGTTAAGTTAAGTTAAGTTAAGTTAAGTTAAGTTAAGTTAAGTTAAGTTAAGTTAAGTTAAGTTAAGTTAAGTTAAGTTAAGTTAAGTTAAGTTAAGTTAAGTTAAGTTAAGTTAAGTTAAGTTAAGTTAAGTTAAGTTAAGTTAAGTTAAGTTAAGTTAAGTTAAGTTAAGTTAAGTTAAGTTAAGTTAAGTTAAGTTAAGTTAAGTTAAGTTAAGTTAAGTTAAGTTAAGTTAAGTTAAGTTAAGTTAAGTTAAGTTAAGTTAAGTTAAGTTAAGTTAAGTTAAGTTAAGTTAAGTTAAGTTAAGTTAAGTTAAGTTAAGTTAAGTTAAGTTAAGTTAAGTTAAGTTAAGTTAAGTTAAGTTAAGTTAAGTTAAGTTAAGTTAAGTTAAGTTAAGTTAAGTTAAGTTAAGTTAAGTTAAGTTAAGTTAAGTTAAGTTAAGTTAAGTTAAGTTAAGTTAAGTTAAGTTAAGTTAAGTTAAGTTAAGTTAAGTTAAGTTAAGTTAAGTTAAGTTAAGTTAAGTTAAGTTAAGTTAAGTTAAGTTAAGTTAAGTTAAGTTAAGTTAAGTTAAGTTAAGTTAAGTTAAGTTAAGTTAAGTTAAGTTAAGTTAAGTTAAGTTAAGTTAAGTTAAGTTAAGTTAAGTTAAGTTAAGTTAAGTTAAGTTAAGTTAAGTTAAGTTAAGTTAAGTTAAGTTAAGTTAAGTTAAGTTAAGTTAAGTTAAGTTAAGTTAAGTTAAGTTAAGTTAAGTTAAGTTAAGTTAAGTTAAGTTAAGTTAAGTTAAGTTAAGTTAAGTTAAGTTAAGTTAAGTTAAGTTAAGTTAAGTTAAGTTAAGTTAAGTTAAGTTAAGTTAAGTTAAGTTAAGTTAAGTTAAGTTAAGTTAAGTTAAGTTAAGTTAAGTTAAGTTAAGTTAAGTTAAGTTAAGTTAAGTTAAGTTAAGTTAAGTTAAGTTAAGTTAAGTTAAGTTAAGTTAAGTTAAGTTAAGTTAAGTTAAGTTAAGTTAAGTTAAGTTAAGTTAAGTTAAGTTAAGTTAAGTTAAGTTAAGTTAAGTTAAGTTAAGTTAAGTTAAGTTAAGTTAAGTTAAGTTAAGTTAAGTTAAGTTAAGTTAAGTTAAGTTAAGTTAAGTTAAGTTAAGTTAAGTTAAGTTAAGTTAAGTTAAGTTAAGTTAAGTTAAGTTAAGTTAAGTTAAGTTAAGTTAAGTTAAGTTAAGTTAAGTTAAGTTAAGTTAAGTTAAGTTAAGTTAAGTTAAGTTAAGTTAAGTTAAGTTAAGTTAAGTTAAGTTAAGTTAAGTTAAGTTAAGTTAAGTTAAGTTAAGTTAAGTTAAGTTAAGTTAAGTTAAGTTAAGTTAAGTTAAGTTAAGTTAAGTTAAGTTAAGTTAAGTTAAGTTAAGTTAAGTTAAGTTAAGTTAAGTTAAGTTAAGTTAAGTTAAGTTAAGTTAAGTTAAGTTAAGTTAAGTTAAGTTAAGTTAAGTTAAGTTAAGTTAAGTTAAGTTAAGTTAAGTTAAGTTAAGTTAAGTTAAGTTAAGTTAAATTAAGTTAAATTAAGTTAAATTAAGTTAAATTAAGTTAAGTTAAGTTAAGTTAAGTTAAGTTAAGTTAAGTTAAGTTAAGTTAAGTTAAGTTAAGTTAAGTTAAGTTAAGTTAAGTTAAGTTAAGTTAAGTTAAGTTAAGTTAAGTTAAGTTAAGTTAAGTTAAGTTAAGTTAAGTTAAGTTAAGTTAAGTTAAGTTAAGTTAAGTTAAGTTAAGTTAAGTTAAGTTAAGTTAAGTTAAGTTAAGTTAAGTTAAGTTAAGTTAAGTTAAGTTAAGTTAAGTTAAGTTAAGTTAAGTTAAGTTAAGTTAAGTTAAGTTAAGTTAAGTTAAGTTAAGTTAAGTTAAGTTAAGTTAAGTTAAGTTAAGTTAAGTTAAGTTAAGTTAAGTTAAGTTAAGTTAAGTTAAGTTAAGTTAAGTTAAGTTAAGTTAAGTTAAGTTAAGTTAAGTTAAGTTAAGTTAAGTTAAGTTAAGTTAAGTTAAGTTAAGTTAAGTTAAGTTAAGTTAAGTTAAGTTAAGTTAAGTTAAGTTAAGTTAAGTTAAGTTAAGTTAAGTTAAGTTAAGTTAAGTTAAGTTAAGTTAAGTTAAGTTAAGTTAAGTTAAGTTAAGTTAAGTTAAGTTAAGTTAAGTTAAGTTAAGTTAAGTTAAGTTAAGTTAAGTTAAGTTAAGTTAAGTTAAGTTAAGTTAAGTTAAGTTAAGTTAAGTTAAGTTAAGTTAAGTTAAGTTAAGTTAAGTTAAGTTAAGTTAAGTTAAGTTAAGTTAAGTTAAGTTAAGTTAAGTTAAGTTAAGTTAAGTTAAGTTAAGTTAAGTTAAGTTAAGTTAAGTTAAGTTAAGTTAAGTTAAGTTAAGTTAAGTTAAGTTAAGTTAAGTTAAGTTAAGTTAAGTTAAGTTAAGTTAAGTTAAGTTAAGTTAAGTTAAGTTAAGTTAAGTTAAGTTAAGTTAAGTTAAGTTAAGTTAAGTTAAGTTAAGTTAAGTTAAGTTAAGTTAAGTTAAGTTAAGTTAAGTTAAGTTAAGTTAAGTTAAGTTAAGTTAAGTTAAGTTAAGTTAAGTTAAGTTTAGTTAAGTTAAGTTAAGTTAAGTTAAGTTATTACAGTTCGGCCATCCTGAATTTACAATCGACCTCGATTGTATACAATAATTATACTGACAGGGTTGCCTTCAAAATCCAAACATTTTAATCAATTTTTATTACCGACTGACGAATTTTTTCAAAAATTCCATGATATGGTATCTGTGTAACTTGAAAACCTTCAATATCTACTATTAAGTATCGGTCTTTATCTAACTTTTTCTTAACAATATATGGACCGCGATATTTAGGTAACAATTTTTTGTTAGTTCTAACGGAAGTGTTAACATTTTTGATGACCACAAAATCTCCAACATTAAATTGTTTAGCTAAGGAATGATGCTCATTAAAATAGTTCAAATTATATAATTGTGACTTTTCAATTGATTCAGAAGCGTCTTTTCGCAATTTCACTAAATCTGGCCTTTGAGGATTTGTATACTTCTCATCCAAATACTCAGTCAACTCATCGACAACACGTCCACGCTGTTCAACTCCAAACAACAATTTGCTCGGCGAGACTTTATTACTTGCATGATTAGTGTTATTAATAGCATATTCTACTTTATTAAGTTTTTGTCGCCAGTCAGTCTGTTCAGGAGATTCTGTTAACTTTGCCAACATTGCCTTAATATCACGATTGACTCGTTCAACTTGGCCATTCGATTGTGGTGATGCTACAGCTACTTTAATATGCTCAATATTATATTTACTTATAAAACCACTAAATTCTTGAGAGGTAAAACTAGTACCTCTGTCACTTATTATCATACGGTGACGACTAAAGTAATCAAAATAGCGCTCAAGAGCATTAATTGCTTCTCTTGTTCCAGGTGCATTTACTGGATATAGCTTGACGAATTTTGTAAACCCATCTATCACTACAAATACATATTTGCTTTTTGAAGTAATCGATGGCAGTGGTCCGAAATGGTCTATATGTATAGTATCAAAAGGTTCTGATCGCTTTGGTATTCTATATAGATTTCGCTCATTATTTCTATGTTGAATTAAATATACATTTCAGGCAGTTTCTAATTAATCTACCAAGTTTATCTTTTATATTAGGAATCCAGTAATGTTTCAAAAGTTGACTAGCACATTTGTCAATACCTAAGTGTCCACAGTTTTCATGTATTGATCGCATCACATTTTCTTCAAGTTCTTTTGGTACAGACAGTTGGCGAATATTTTGAAGCCCAATACGAAAAACTAAACCATCTTCTAAAATATACCCAGGTACTTCACCTTTCTCTAACCTATCTCTAATTGATCTTATATTTTCATCACGTGATTGAGTGATTTGAATATTTTTGTCTATGCCTTCAGTTGAAATAGCGACTACTGACAACGTTTCTAGCTCAAAACTCATTAATTGGGACTCTCCGTTGGTAGTCTTTTTGGAAAAAAAAACGACTGGATGGAACTTATTATCATCTTGCTTTTGCATTAACACAGCACCAAATCCATGTGAACTTGCATCGCAATGCAATTCTGTTTCTCGCTTAGGGTCATAAATGGAAAGTATTAGAGATGATGTCAACATATTTTTCAATTGTTCAAATGCTCCAGAACACTCTTCCGTCCAAATGAATTTTACATCTTTTTTTAATAAATTCGTTAACGGTCTAGCAATACATGAAAAACCAGGAACAAAACGGCGAAAATACGAAAAAAGACCGTTACATCATTGAACTTCTTTAATATTTTGCGGCATCGGGTAGTTGCGTATGGCTTCTAAATGATTATTATTCGGGCAAATTCCATTTCTATTTATGTTATAACCAAGGTATTCAATCTCATTAAAGGCAAATTTACATTTCTTCATATTTAATTCTAAACCAGCTTCTCTGAGTAATAGTAATACTTTGGTAAGAATCTCAATATGCATGTTCATGTTATCAGTTGCAATAGAAATATCATCAAGATAAACAATAATTAAACCTTTATCAATTAATGGCTTTAATGTTAAATAAATATATCTTTGAAAAACTGCGGGTGCATTTTTGAGGCCAAAAGGCATATATACATATTAGGGTGAGATACATTTTTGCGGTTTTGTCTCCAAGTTGTGTGTAATAATATATTTTTAATTAAATAAATAAAAGAAAAAAAAAGAAACTTTAATTTATTATGTTTAATTTTAATTTTAATTTTCAATAATTTTCACAACTTATTAAATAATAAAATGTTTTATATGAATTTGCGACGCGTTTCGGAGTGTACCTCCATCTTCCGGCGAAATACTCAATTTGACAAGGTGAGATGCCAAAGCCAGTTGGTTGTATTGTTGTTGTTGAATTATGAGTTGTTGATTTAATTATGAATTGTATTGTCTTTCTTCATCTTCTTTGATGTCTGATGGCGGTGTCGTATAGTGGGTTTGTTTTCAAAGTCAATTTGTCGTTTAATAATCTGTCTTGTTCTAGTCTATTGGCTTTATAAATTTCAAACTCTTCTGTCGCGTCTAATATTTTTCCTTTTCTGCAGTAATGTAAAGGTGTCAAGTTCGTGTCAAAGTCCGTATAGTTGTGGTTGTTGTCAATTATATGTTGGGCGAATGTAGACTTTGAGTTTGCTCTCGGTTTGTGTTCCAAAAATCTTTCATAAAATGTTCTACCTGTTTGGCCGATGTAAAACTTGTTGCAGTCGTTGCATTTGAGTTTGTAAACTCCGGCAGATGTTTTGGTCTCACGTTTAACTTTAGGTTTTAATATGTTTTGTATGTTGTTGTTTGTTTTATATGATATATTGATTTTTAATTTTTTAAATTCATAATTTACTATTTGTGGTAATAAATTGGTGTATGTTATTGAAGTGTATTTATTTTCTGTTAAAGTAATATTTTTGTTGTTTATTTTGTTTTTCTTTTTCATTAGTATTTTATCGATGATTGTTGTTGTATAGCCATTAGCGAGAGCAATGCATTTTATTGTGTTTAGTTCGTTTTCGTAATCTGTTTTGTCCATTGGTATATTGATTAGCCTGTTAATGAAGGCATTATAAGCTGCCATTTTTTGGGAATGTGGGTGGTGAGAATCTTTGTGTATTGTGATATCAGTAGTTGTAGATTTTCTATGTACTTTGTATTTGAATTTGTTGTTGGTTTTTGTGATATTTAGGTCTAGGAAGTTGATATTGTTATTATTTTCTATTTCTGTTGTTACTTTTATTTTTGTGTTAATATTGTTGATATATTTTGTGAGCATGTCTATTTGTCTATATGTTCCGTCGAAAATGACAAAAGTCATATTAACACAAAAATAAAAGTAACAACAGAAATAGAAACCTATGTCAAGTTAGCACTACACTTTTTGAAATTTAAAAAACTAAGTACACAATTAATTGTAGCTTTTTTGTTGTAAATTAGTTGTGAAAAGAAAAAATTTGTAGCTCTACTATTTTTAACAAAAATGGTATGTAGTGCTAACTTGATATCAAGTTAGCATTACACTTTTGGAAATTAAAAAAACTAAGTAAGCAATTAATTGTAACTTTTTTGTTGTAAATTAGTTGTGGAGAGAAAAAAATTCTAAAATTTTTTTGTGAAAGTTTTTAAACAAACACTGAGTATGTAGTGCTAACTTGACATTGTGAGTTCAGGCATTAAAAAGGGATATTCAAAAAAGTAAGTACGCAATTATTTTTAACTTTTTTGTTGTAAATTAGTTGTGGAGAGAAAAAAATTCTAAAATTTTTTTTGGCAAAATAAAAAAAAAAAAAAATCATGGTAGGTAGTGCTAACTTGACATTGTGAGTTCAGGCATTAAAAAGGGATATTAAAAAAACTAAGTACGCAATTATTTTTAACTTTTTTGTTGTAAATTAGTTGTGAAGAGAAAAAAATTCTAAAAATTTTTTTGACAAAATTAAAAAAAAAAAATCATGGTAGGTAGTGCTTACTTGACATTGTGAGTTCAGGCATTAAAAAGGGATATTCAAAAAACTAAGTACGCAATTATTTTTAACTTTTTTGTTGTAAATTAGTTGTGAAGAGAAAAAAATTCTAAAAATTTTTTTGGCAAAATTAAAAAAAAAAAAATCATGGTAGGTAGTGCTTACTTGACATTGTGAGTTCAGGCATTAAAAAGGGATATTCAAAAAACTAAGTACGCAATTATTTTTATTTTTTTTGTTGTAAATTAGTTAAGAAGAGAAAAAAATTTTAAAAACTTTTTTGTTGTAAACTAGTTAAGAAGAGAAAAAAATTTAAAAAATTTTTTTCTCTTCTTAACTAATTTACAACAAAAAAGTTAAAAATAATTGCGTACTTAGTTTTTTGAATATCCCTTTTTAATGCCTGAACTCACAATGTCAAGTTAGCACTACCTACCATGATTTTTTTTTTAAATTTTGCCAAAAAAATTTTTAGAATTTTTTTCTCTCCACAACTAATTTTCAACAAAAAAGTTAAAAATAATTGCGTACTTTCTTTTGTAACGGAACCTTTGGTTGCTGAGACAAGGACTCTCATGAAGACTTCGTCTATCTCCCTGTGGGGAGGTCCCATTACCGTCAACATATTACCTTTGGGGCACATCGAAGAAAGTCTACATTTGAGTCCCTGATAACCTCCACCCCTTCATACCACCAGGACGACCCACCGTCTACAGGATACTGTAGGCTGACTCTGTTGGCTGGAGTGAAGGGTGTTCAAACCTATCATGGCTCGGCATGCTTGCGTTACGCCTTGGCTAAGCTCGTCGTTGGGATGGGTTCTTGCCATCATAGGTATGAACTAATGTTACGATTTTTAAATCATGCCGATAAAATATTTTTAAAATGAGTGTTATATAATATAGTAGTAGGTTCAAAAAAAATTGTGTGCCCGAAATCCGTCCAATAAACAAAAAAAGGATTAAATAAAAAATTATTATTGATTTAGATGACGTCGAGATTATGAGGAAGAAAGAGAAAAAAAAAAATTTTAAATGTCGAGATGGTAACCCTAGAGTGAGTTGGACTGGTGTTGATGTCCTTTTGTGGAGTACCCCCCCCACGCATCACTCTGTGACACCGTGACCGTTAGCTTCCGCCTCCACGATGATTACTTGCGGTAGCTCCCTAACAAAAAAAAAAGTCAGCTCATTTAAAGCTCACCATCTTTCACCTTGCCGTTCCAAAGTTACATTTACTTGCCACATCCACCCTTCAATTAAAATCTTAATTAATCATCTTAATTCCAACCTAGAAAAATTTCCTGAATAAGAAACAACTTCCAATTACTAATAACCAATAAAATTGTAAAAACTTTCAAATTCGTTTCATCACAATCTCCCAAATTTCATTTTATTGATAACAAAAAAATATAATCAAACTTATCCAATCACAATAAAGATAAAACTAATTGTTAATATGTTCATACAATTGCTAGTTGAAATCAGATATAAATTAATTCAATCAAATTTTTAATTCTCTTTGAAAAGTTTGTTCTCTTTCTCTTTCTCTTTTCTTTTTTTTTTTTTTTTTGTTTTTCTTTTGTATGTTTAGATATGTAAATATATTTTGGCTTCAAAGCTTCTCCACAGTTAATCCTATGCAAACCAAAATAGTTGTTACGTATTGATTTTAACTATAGTTTCAAAATCGAGTTTGTTTATGCTTATTCATAAGTTTTAGGTTTATCTAATAATTTAGTTTCGCTTTCCTTGCATGCACATAAATATAGATAGTTTATTTTTACTAATATTGTTAAATATTTAAAATTAAACAAAAAAACTTTTCATTCGTTCGGCAAGATAAATTAATAATTGTATACAAAATCTCGGAATTTTAGGCCCCTAAATGTATGCTTTACTTTTTAGCTTATTGCCACAAATTTAGGCACCTAACAATATACTTTACTTTTTATATATTGTGGAAATGTAGTATAATTTTTCAGCGTTATGAATTTTAGCAAATATAAATATAATATAGCGAATTCGTCGTAAAGCTTTCAAACTGATAACAGAAATCATAAAATGACTTACCAAAGCTTAGATGAGTTTTTTACGTATCATGTATCTTACATATGTTTACTTAATGTTGTTGACGTCCAATGATGAGGTGCACCGCTTCAATTGGTTTGTCAGTATGTTGTTTAGATGTTATTTTGATTGTAGACTTGTTGATTTTTTTTTTTTTTTTTGCTCTATATATCTGTAATAAATTTGAAAGAATTTAGACCGTTTCGCTTTACAATAACTATCAAATACCTATTAATTCTTTTTTTAAATTTTTGATTTATTTTGTTTTTTTTTTTTTTTATAATATTATTTTTATGAGCTTTCTTTTTGTTTCGTTTATATTTTTTTGTTGTTACCTTTTTTTTCTTTTTTGTAGGTATGGATATTTTTTTTTTCTTCTTTATTGTTTTTTTTTCTCTTTTTTTTTTCTAGTATGTAGGTATTTTATTATGGTTTGTTAGTTTAAATAAAATTAATTAACTTTTCTAACTTACTATATTTTTCTTTGTTTGTAGTTGTTTTAATTTCTATTTGTTTAAAAGATTATTAGTGTTAAATTTTAAAATTTTGATTTGCAAAAAAAAAAATGAAATAAATTAAATTATAATGCAAGGAAAGTACTTAGCTTTTCGTCGATAGTTTTTGTTTGCGTTTTTGTAGTTATGCAGATGTTGAATGTTTTAGCTGGTGATCGTTGTTGTATGTCCTGGTTGTTAACTTAAACTTTGGGTCGTCGTACGTTCTGGCTGGTAAGTATAGTGTAGTGATGATGAAGTGATTGCAGGCTATAATCGAAGGTTTACGTCCTTATGTTGCAGATGTGGTTGTTCGGTGATAAGGTAAATTAAAGTTGTTCTGTTGTTTGTGTTGTTTAAGTGGGTTGGTGTTGTTCTGTTGTTGGTGCTGCTTAGGTAGGTTGGTGTTGTTCTGTTGTTGGTGCTGTTTAGGTAGGTTGGTGTTGTTCTGTTGTTGGTGCTGTTTAGGTAGGTTGGTGTTGTTCTGTTGTTGGTGCTGTTTAGGTAGGTTGGTGTTGTTCTGTTGTTGGTGCTGTTTAGGTAGGTTGGTGTTGTTCTGTTGTTGGTGCTGTTTAGGTAGGTTGGTGTTGTTCTGTTGTTGGTGCTGGTTAGGTACCCAACTAACAATTTAACTTGTGTAAGGTCCATTTTTTTGAATTCGATAAGCTATAGCTAGCATATACATTTTATAAGGCTTTATTATGAAAGTCAACCATTTTATAAATTATGTTTTTAATAGTAACTTCTTTAATGCCTTTTAAAAGTTGGTACACAGGTTCTATAAAAGGCTTGTATACTAAAGCCTGTACAAGGCCTCCCAAATTGTTTCAATGAAAGTGAAGCTTCTATAGAGCTTTCAACTGAAAGAAATTAACAACATTTTCTGTATGGCTTGCTTTAAAAAACTTTATAAATATTTAATTTTAATACTGCTCATAATTATACAGATGTCAACAGAAAGTGTAAGTACATTTTGTATAGGGCTTACTAATAAAATAATTATATCAAATTTGACAAATTCACCGCTTTTCATTTAGATTAGAAATATGTAGTCCAAAAAGGGAAGTTTTTTTTCTTACATTATAAGAAAAACTAAATACCAATAGGGTAAATCATCTAAGCCTTTACAGACAATAGTTAATTCGTGGAAAAAGTTTAAAAGATCAGGATCGCCTATTTGGTTCATAGGAATATTTTCTGGAACAAATAAGTGTACTGACTTGGAATAAAATGTTAACAGCAAACTTATGGAAATGATTGCCTTCTTTAGTGAACAATTTTACCTTTGTATAGCAACTATTACTAGAGGGAATTTATTTGGATTAAAAAGCGTCCATTTTGGTTTGCTATTGGCTTCTAAGTAAAAGTGAAGTTTTTTTAAAATTAATTTAAATTCTATATATTTCAGATAAAGAAAAAAGCTATTTCAAACTCTACTATGAAGAAACAAATTCAGATAAATAAATAAACTAAAAATTTGAAAGGACGCATTTTTTTTGCAATTATACAACTTTATTGCTTAGCATAAGGCCTTAATGGAAAATTTAATGTGAGCTATTGCTTTCATAGCAGGGCAATGACTTTCTTAAGTTTATCTTTATAAGACCTTATTACACTGTTCGTTGGAGACTATATACTTGCATAGCACTTGTGATGAAGTGTCTTAAGGAACTTCTATAATGTGCGCCAAAATGGTTTGCATAGGGCCTTCTTCTATTACTATACAAGCCAGAAAATAGCTTGCATTGAACCTACAACAAGCTAAATTGTTAGTTGGGTAGGTTGGTGTTGTTCTGTTGTTGGTGTATGTTCTGGCTGGTAAGTATAGTGTTGAGGTTCCTTATGGTATCTTTGTTGCCACTATGTCTTCTATGTCTCGCTAGTGAAAACCGAGCATGCGGTTGAACTTTATGGCGTCGGCTTCCAGGGGTGCTTTCGTCAGCCAATTGCTGTCGATGGTGACGTTTTCTGGTTTTTTTTTTTTGTAGCCCCTTGCTGGCTTCTTTCGTTGGTTTTGGTGTGGCTGGTTTCTTTTTCCTGGATTAGTGAGGATTCGTGCGAAGGGAATCTTCTTCCCAGCTCCAAGTGTCCACTTATCTTGATCTCTAAATTACTGGAATAATCCAGATCAACGCATTAATAACTTAGTTTTTTAAGTACTTACTTTTTCACTTACTTACTTTTTTTTTCTTGATATTTTTTTTCTTTTAACACCACCAATATAATATAAAAGTTATTAGGGACTTTTTTTTCTTTCTTTTTCTCTTCTTGAGATAAAAATCACTTTTTTTTTATATTATTTTACACCACTCGATATTATAATCTCGACACGCCAAAACCAACTAAAGTATTTCTGGACTTTTCATCTTCTTCTTGTTCGAAGTCCATAGAGTTTTCGTCCAGTTTTTTTTACATGATGGAAGTGTTTCCGGTCACGGTTTTTTAGGAATACTGGTCGGGATTTTGACTAAAAAATCCAATTTTGATTTATAATTTCAAACCCGATTTTTTTTCATATAAGTGTTTCAAAATTTGATCCTTTCCAAATCTCCATCCAATACTTTTTTCCTCATTCCAACTGATGATCTTCTATACCTTCTATAGCCGAGTGGACCAGTCGCTCGCTCTTGGCACCTCAACCACGAACGAACACTCCGGTTCGAATCCTCCACATATTCAATTTTTTTTTTTTTTCATTTAATTTTATATCTGATGCAACCATAATTTAACACATTACCTAAAACTTTTTTTTTTTTTAACACACTTTTCTTTTATATTGTGAACTTTGCTTTAGTTCACCCTGTAACTTCTGTCTATGTTATTCTTCATGTTATTTCTTTTTAACTGTCAGATTTCAAATAATAACGTCTGCCTTCGCTTAAATACTTCCTATAATAGTTCCGATTGGAGACATAATAACTTCCCTATCCTAGGCACAAACCTTTTCCATTCTAACATTCTATAATATTTTTAGCCCAGTTTCCATTTCCTCTTTTTTTTTGTATTTCAAATTTATAACGACTTGCAATTTATAACGACTGCCATCATCTACCACACTTTTTTGAATATCCCTTTTTAATGCCTGAACTCACAATGTCAAGTTAGCACTACATACTAAGTGTTTGTTTAAAAACTTTCACAAAAAAAATTTTAGAATTTTTTTCTCTCCACAACTAATTTACAACAAAAAAGTTACAATTAATTGCTTACTTAGTTTTTTTAATTTCCAAAAGTGTAATGCTAACTTGATATCAAGTTAGCGCTACATACCTTTTTTTTTTTAATTAGAAAAAAAACAATGTAATTTTTTTTTTTCATATTTTTTCTTTACGCAACTAATTTACTACAAAAAAGCTTCAATTAATAGCGTACTTAGTTTTTTTAATTTTCAAAAGTGTAATGGTATCTTGATATCAAGTTAGCACTACATACCATTTTTGTTAAAAATAGTAGAGCTACAAATTTTTTCTTTTCACAACTAATTTACAACAAAAAAGCTACAATTAATTGTGTACTTAGTTTTTTAAATTTCAAAAAGTGTAGTGCTAACTTGACATAGGTTTCTATTTCTGTTGTTACTTTTATTTTTGTGTTAATATGACTTTTGTCATTTTCGACGGAACATATAGACAAATAGACATGCTCACAAAATATATCAACAATATTAACACAAAAATAAAAGTAACAACAGAAATAGAAAATAATAACAATATCAACTTCCTAGACCTAAATATCACAAAAACCAACAACAAATTCAAATACAAAGTACATAGAAAATCTACAACTACTGATATATCACAATACACAAAGATTCTCACCACCCACATTCCCAAAAAATGGCAGCTTATAATGCCTTCATTAACAGGCTAATCAATATACCAATGGACAAAACAGATTACGAAAACGAACTAAACACAATAAAATGCATTGCTCTCGCTAATGGCTATACAACAACAATCATCGATAAAATACTAATGAAAAAGAAAAACAAAATAAACAACAAAAATATTACTTTAACAGAAAATAAATACACTTCAATAACATACACCAATTTATTACCACAAATAGTAAATTATGAATTTAAAAAATTAAAAATCAATATATCATATAAAACAAACAACAACATACAAAACATATTAAAACCTAAAGTTAAACGTGAGACCAAAACATCTGCCGGAGTTTACAAACTCAAATGCAACGACTGCAACAAGTTTTACATCGGCCAAACAGGTAGAACATTTTATGAAAGATTTTTGGAACACAAACCGAGAGCAAACTCAAAGTCTACATTCGCCCAACATATAATTGACAACAACCACAACTATACGGACTTTGACACGAACTTGACACCTTTACATTACTGCAGAAAAGGAAAAATATTAGACGCGACAGAAGAGTTTGAAATTTATAAAGCCAATAGACTAGAACAAGACAGATTATTAAACGACAAATTGACTTTGAAAACAAACCCACTATACGACACCGCCATCAGACATCAAAGAAGATGAAGAAAGACAGTACAATTCATAATTAAATCAACAACTCATAATTCAACAACAACAATACAACCAACTGGCTTTGACATCTCACCTTGTCAAATTGAGTATTTCGCCGGAAGATGGAGGTACACTCCGAAACGCGTCGCAAATTCATATAAAACATTTTATTATTTAATAAGTTGTGAAAATTATTGAAAATTAAAATTAAAATTAAACATAATAAATTAAAGTTTCTTTTCTTTCTTTTATTTATTTAATTAAAAATATAATATTAGGGTGATTCAAAAAAACGCCTTTCTCGAAATTCAACCGGGACCGGGAAAAATTGTGAAGCTTAGATTGAAACCAAAAAATTAAGACTACAAAATTCAAAATCGAACACCATTTAGAGGTCGCTACCAACGTTTTTTCAATAATTTTGCTTGAAAATCTTTAAAAATCGGATTTTTTCTCAAATGTTCAAAGCTGCTTAACTTTTCAAGTTTTGGTGCTGAAAGCATGAAATTTTCAGGGATTGTTCGTAATTGTATGTGATTTCGGAATATTTAGTTAGAAAATTAATTTGTGAAATATTTTTTTTATAATTTTTTTGTTTATAAATACAAAAAAAACGTCTGCGGAAAAAAACCGCAAGGGATCTGGGACTTGGTGTTGACTTCAAATTACGACTAATTAAACCGAAAATGCATTTCAATGACCAAGAACCTGCCCCAAAGTTCTTTTCTTGCTTAAACAATATTTTCAAAAAAACACGATAACTATGACGTAGAAAAACTCATATCGTATTGTACAGGGTGCGCCAAAAAAATATTTTTTTAAATTATTTTCTAAAAAATTTTATAACCTGTTATATTTTAATACTAAATCCTAACGGTTTTTGATTATCAATTTTTTTTTTAAATTTCGAAAAACTTCTATTTTGACTTAATTTTTGGATCACTCTGTCCAAAATTGATTTTTATTTTTTACCATTTTTCTTATTTATACTGCTTACTAGTTAGACTAACGTTTTGTAAAGAAATATTTTTAATGATCTTCACCATATAGCTATAAATAAATCCATAGCCCTAAATGGTGGTCAAAATTAATTTGTACTTGAAACGTTTGAAACAGCACCCTGTATAAATATCCTAGCACTCAATAACATTTTTTGCTTTTAAAAGGTTGTTCTAGTTTTGCAGTTTCTTAAAAGGTATACACCTTATTACAACTCACCTTAGATCAAAAG
Source organism: Epistrophe grossulariae (assembly GCA_929447395.1). NCBI lineage: Eukaryota > Metazoa > Arthropoda > Insecta > Diptera > Syrphidae > Epistrophe > Epistrophe grossulariae. The sequence continues at coordinate 3,459,646 of OV839570.1, forward strand.
TTATGAACATTTGCGGTTTTTTTCCGCAGACGTTTTTTTGTATTTATAAATAAAAAAAAAATATAAAAAAAAATATTTCACAAATTAATTTTCTAACTGAATATTCTGAAATCACATAAAATTACGAACAATCTCTGAAAATTTCATGCTTTCAGCACCAAAACTTGAAAAGTTAAGCAGCTTTGAACATTTGAGAAAAAATCCGATTTTCAAAGATTTTCAAGCAAAATTATTGAAAAAACGCTGGTAGCGACCTCTAAATGGTGTTCGATTTTGAATTTTTTAGTCTTAATTTTTTGGTTTCAATCTAAGCTTCACAATTTTTCCCGGTCCCGGTTGAATTTCGAGAAAGGCGTTTTTTTGAATCACCCTAATACATATTCATACTGCCCAAAGGGTGTAACAAAGGCTGTATACTTGATAGATTCTTCAGATATTTTAATATGATGAAAACCATCTTTTAAATCTAACGTTATAAATATGTTCTTATTGGCAAAATATTCTAAACAATCCTCTATCAATGGCAAAGGGAAATTATCTCTTACTGTGTGTTTATTTAAACCACGATAGTCAACACACATTCGAATTTTCCCATTTTTCTTTCTCACTAATACAAGAGCTGACGCATAGGGTGAGTTACTTTCTCTTATAATACCCTTCTCCAAGAGTATGTCAACTTTTTTCTGAACTTCAATACATTCAAAATAAGAAATCCGTCGAGGTCGACAGTACATTGGTACGTCTTTTGTTAAATTAATCTTCATACAATAATCTGTTACTTTTTTCTCTACCTCGAATTTCGAAAAGTGTTCGTCGAGAGCAATACTAATAGCATTTGAATGAGCTGAATCCAAAAACTCATTTATATTTACTTCAAAATTTTGCTCATTACAGCCCGTAACTGCATTTATCAATACTTCTAAATCAACAAAGTCATTTACCTCTTTTTCATCTTTCAGTTTAATCAAATCTAATTTCTTTATATCAAAAATGAGCGGAACTTTTTCAGTCGGAACTTTACAATTTTCGATTTCAATCATATCATCTAAGTGGGGTTCACAACAACGTTCTACTTTGTTTGGATTTTTTAACAGATCAAAAGACATAAGTGCACTAAGTGTTTCCTTTGATAATTTTACTAATTTATTTTTTATTTCATATTCCTTTAATTTCATTAATAAGCCAATATTATAAACTCTTTTTAAACGACATAAGTAAATGTTAAATTTATATAAAGCATCACGTCCGATTAGCAAAGGTACAACAGATTCATCATCTGGAAGAATAATAAATTCATGCGCTATTATCTTTCCTCGAAATGTAACTTTACAATTTACTGTGCCGTACATAGATAAATATTGATTACCCATTCCTCGGAATAAGGTTTGCTTCTTCCTTTCTAAGACGAATGGTACCAAGGACTTTCGTATGAAACTACGCGGACTACCAGTATCAAAAAGAGAAAGACAAGACTTAGTCTTAGTGCACTTACTTCGCTGATCAAAGAAGGCAACACTTACCAATTGGAACGCCTTTATCTTCTCTACTTCTTCATCAATTCTGTTGTCTTCTGGATAGAAGTCATCCTGTTCTTCATTTCTTTTGTTAAAACCAGCAGTTAAGCACTTCTTTTTTGGACAGTTTTGATGAAAATGTCCGATTTCGTGACATAAAAAGCAGGAATTTGGAGGACGTTTCGGGTTAGGACACTGGGTCTGATAATGCCCATACTGTGAGCAATTGAAGCATCGAATTTGTTTAACACTAGTACTTGGAAGTTTGTTAGTGTTAACAGGAACATAAGGTTTCTTTGGCGTGGCAGCGGTTATACCGCCAGCGGCTTGGACGGCAGGAACAGAAGTTTTCATCAGGTTATTTGTACGCATTCGTCTCTTCTCATATCGATCCAATAGTAACTTAAATTGTCTAAGAGATGTCGCACTCATCAATATAGCAACATACTGCTGCGGTCGTTCAAGCCCTCAATGATGCACTCTATTACCTCTGCCTCGGGAATATTCGCATGTGATGCAATTTCTTGAATTTCTATTACATACCTTCTGACGGATTCGTTTGACTTCAGAGTACGTGATTTCAAATGTTGAAATACCTCATTCATTGTATAAACTCGACCAAATTCTTCTATTATTAAGGCATTCTTCAGATCTTCATATGTATGAACAGCGGTTGTTCGTAAGAATAGCTTTGCTCTGCCACTGAGTATTCGTCGAACACTCACAAATTTGTCACGGTCATTACATCCAAACAGTCCGAAAGCTTCTTCAATGTCTTCAAACCACTTACGAACGTCGAATGTATCGTCACCGTTGAAAGGATGTACCATAGCTTCGAATGCCAAAAAATCGAATTGCTTGGAAGTATTCACACCCAACTGGTCTTTAAGCTTTTGTAACTCCTTTCGCTTACGCAGCAATTCTATTTCTTTATTGACACGGACTATTTCTTCATCTAGCATTTCATCTTAAGGTCTTCTTTGCACATCTAGATTTTCTGAAAATAAGTTATTTTCATGGCCACGGTTTTCTTGTGGACATAAGGAATCTTCTCGATGTAGATTATCATCTGGACATAGGGTATCATCAGGACAGTGGTTTTCATCTTGACATAAGTTTTCTTCTGGATTTCGGTTCGAACATCGGGCATCAGCACTAAAGTTGATATTGGCTCCTCTTCCGACCAATAATTGATCATATAGTGGCCTCAATTCAGCCACAGTTGCTGTTTTCTCAAACAGCACATTGGCTGCAGTCAGGGCTTCAATTAAAACTTGACGCTGAATGTAAGCCATTTAAATTATGATTTTTTTTCAAATTGGCTTTTGTTTAATCCGTATCCCACTTCTGAGATTATAAAGTCCAGATAAATTAAAATATCAGACAGTTTAATGTTAAGATTAATTTTATTTAAAAAAACAAAAATAACAATTTATATTGATGTTTTATTTGTTAATGATTATTTTTCAATAAATATCGAAATCATTATTTCAAAAGCTATAATGTTTTAAAATAATTCGTAACAGTATATTTAAAATACAGTAAGTTAAGTTAAGTTAAGTTTAGTTAAGTTAAGTTAAATTACGTTAAGTTATTACAACTTATACACACTATCTCGTAAATTATTCATCCTTAGGTGCATTGCTAATTATGAGCAAGACTTTTATCGTTTGTAACATACAACTACCAAATTAACAGATAATAGCAATTAACGCAATATGAACACAAAGGTTTTTCTTTATGGAATATAGGGAAATACTATACTCATAAAATTTTTGTTTTACAAAATGTATTCTATAGGTAGCAGTTTTTGAGTAATAGAGTAAATTATTATTCCCCATATAGATTAATGTTGATATTGAGTGTTTTATACTTCAGGCAAACACTACGAAAAACATATCTCTGGTCACAAGGTTATTTTTCGGAGAGTGTACATAACTAAATTTAAATGCACCACTTGGGTCGCAGAAATCTGTTTTGGCAGGTAAAGGCTACAAGCGGTTGGCAATTGCTGCCGAAGTCCTCTTTTCTAGACACATCGCTTTTTGGAGGGAGAAAAATGGAAAAAAAGTATAATGATAGATTGTACAGCGAATATTATGATATAAAATGAGAATAAATTAATTTCCGATAACTTTACTATTTAAGAAGAAAAACCGAAAAACCAAGGGCCCAATTCAGTTAAATGAAAACGATCAAACGATATCGTTTTAAATATACACATCTTTATCACATCTATAAAGAGAAACATAGGGACAGCTATTGCCAAAACGATATCGTTTGATATAGTTTTCGTTTTACGGAATTAAACCCCAGTATTTTTGACTTTTGACCGATTTTTAAAATAATGATATTTTTCAAATCATAGTGATAGAAAATATGTTTTAATGTTTTATTGTAAAGAGTCACATACTGTACACACTTTGCATCAAAATATATTTGAAAATCACTCGCCGTTTAGAAGTTGTATGCCAAAAATCCATATTTTCGTCATTTTAGATTTTTTTTTGTTTTTGAAATTGTCATTGTCATTCAAACCATTAGTAGGAGAAAAAAAGTGTCGAAACATTTTATGTTCAAAATCATTTGATTTTTGTTGAGTTGTTAACTTGATATTCATAAATTGTAAAAGCCAGTGAGTTCAAAACTAAAAATTATTTCTCATTCCACTCGCGGGAATGAAAACTAAAAATTCCTGGCGAAAAACTAAAAATGATTTTTAAAAGTTTCAACAAAAAAATCGTCTGCAAATATAACACAACTCAACAAAAGAAAAAAAAAATTCTTATCCTAACATACATTTTACGATTTTTATATTCACTATGCACCAAAAGGAATAAATAATAAATATCAATATTGATTAAAAAGTTTGCTTTTGTAATGGTTATTACAATAAACGTTGTCATGATTTTTGCGTTTGAAATAAGTATATTAGCCCAGTAGGAATTAATATTTGAACTGTAAAAACTTGTATTGTTCACTTTTCTTTCACAATTCGTTAGAGGGGGTTATAAGGAGGGGTAGTTTTCGGGAAAATCGGACTGGAGCTTAAACCGCCATCTTGGAATTTTCTTAAAAAGTTGACTTTAAATAGGCAAACAAAAATATTTAAAAACAACGGCAATACACAGTGTCATGTTATATATTTTTTAAAAGCTAGGAATCCATTCTTTAATTCTGTTTTTAAATAAAATTATTTTAGTCAATACTTTTTAAAAAAATAATTTTCAAACTCAAAATTTTGGAAAAAAATGAAAGAAATTTGGAAATTAATTTTTTCAAAATTTTGCATTATTTAATTAGTGTTTTTGTTTAAAAATAATTTTATTTCAATAAATTAAAGATACAAAAATAATTAAAAATCTATTTGTTTTGTTTAAAAAAAAATAATATTTAAATTATTTTTTTTTAAAATAACCTTTTAAAAAGTTATCTTGGCTACAAAAGTAAACTTTTCTATCAAATATATAGGTGTCTATAGGTACAGCTTTATAAATTTAATACCCTTTTATCAAAGTAAAAAATTCATGTTGAATTATGTAATTTACACAGACTGACAAAAAATTAATATTTAAGAGCTCAGCAGAAAGACTAAGACGCTCAAGCTGTTAACATTTATATTAGTCTTTACATTTATGTAACGAATAATAAATAATAATAATAATAATAATAATAATAATAATAATAATAATAATAATAATAATAATAATAATATTTAAGAATTTTTCTGTTCGTGTTGCCAAACTACTCTCAATAAAAATCATATTGCCATGGCAATATACATAGTTGGTTTTAAATATTGGGAAATTTGTGGTTATTGTTTGAATTTCAATTTGACCCCTTTTTATTTTGGAAACCCCATTATTTTGGTCTCTTTTAGTTGTTTGTTGAACGTGTTGCATTGATGATGTGTAGGTAATGATTAATACTAACTGCAGAATCGTGTGTGTGACTCAGCTAAACTTTCCATTGTAATAACTTATCCAAAATGGGAGAGTAACGAAATCCCGAATCACGAAATCCCGAAAAAAAATAAATAAAAATCCCGCCGAAATATTTTTTTATAAATATTTGACGGGATTTTCACAACTCTTTTTAAAGTATTATTTTGTACTTTTAAAAAAATATTTCTAAATTAATATTTTTTGAAAAAGTATTTAATTTTATTGAAATATTTTTTAATTATTCTAAGCCAATCAGAAGAAGACGGCAAAAATTTTAAGCTAGAATTTTTTTTTAATTCTGCAAAATGCCTTAATGTATAAAAAGATTCGAATGCAATGAATTTTTAGAGGAAAAATATTGATTTTTTAAAAATATTTTGACCAATTGGGAGGGGCCACGGAACAAATGACGAAACACTAAAAAGGCATTTTAAGCAAGAAATAATTCTGGAAAATGCTCAAGCCTCCTTAAAAATAAAAAAAAAAAAAAATACACTTAAAATGCATTTAAAGCGTTTGTTGCGAATTTTCAACTGTTTTTGGAATTTTGACTAAATTATGCAAAAACGCTTAAAAAGTATTTTAAGTAATTTTTACAATTATTTGCTTAAAAAGCTTTGAATAAAAAATTGGTCGGCGAATTTTACATTCGTTCTTGTTGATTTTCATCATTTAGTGTGACCTAAACTAAAAGTATTTTATTATGAAAAAGCGAGGTGACGAAGTTCATTGTGGTGCCGACAATTCTCTAACAATTATAAGTTAAGCATGCTGCTGAAAGAATTTATAGCTTAAAAAAAGTTCTTTTAAGGGCTAAAAATGATTGTAAAAAAAAACTGTTATATTGGCGCCTGCGGTGAATGAACATACCCTAAGCGGAGGAACGGATTTGCGTGAGTGGTACAGAGGACCCAAAAAGGGGGGTGAAAATCTTTGGAACCCGCGCAGCCGGCCAAGCAATTGTAGATTTCACACTTGGATTTATTTATTTTTATTCGTTTATTTTTTTTTAAGTTTTGGAAAAAAACTTTTTTTACCAACTTTTTTAAAACTGGCACTTCATTTTGAAGTCGCTAGGTCGCTAAGTTTAGCTGGAATTCAAGTTTAAAGGTGTGAACTTTGATGCCTCTAGCACGTCTAGTTTAGCCGCAAATCGCGTTTAAAGATAAAAGTCGATTTTTCATATAACGCGATACATCAATTGAAAGGTGGCACTTCCTAGATCACGAATATCCATTTTTGAAGTCGCTAAGTTTAGCCGCAATTCAAGTTTAAAGGCATCAACTTTGATGCCTCTAGCACGTCTAGTTTAGCCGGAAATCGCGTTTAAAAATAAAAGTCGATGCGATGCGCATGCATCAATTGAAAGAAACTGCATACACCCAACCTTGCACCTACCCAAAATCCTATATTGAGCCAAGCAGGTGGGTTGCAGGGGGGCAGCATGCCCCACCATACATACCTCATAAGTACCACGCGAGGTACTTTTGCTAAAGAAAGACTTTTTTACAAGAAAACTGTTGTAATAGGCGCCTGCCTGGCGACTTGACATACCCCCCCGAAGAGGGAGTTAAAATCCTTGGATCACGCGAAGCGGGCCACGCGAGGCCAAAGACAGACTTTTTTACAAGAAAACTGTTGACATAGCAAGAATTAATTTATTTATTTTTTCGAAAGTTTTTGAAAAACACTTTTTTTACCGACTTTTTTTTTAATTTTTCAGAACCGCCACTTCCTAGATAACGAATATGCATTTTTAAAGTCGATAGGTTGCTTAGTTTAGCCGCAAATCAAGTTTAAAGGTGTGAACTTTGATGCCTCTAGGACGTCTAGTTTAGCCGCAAATCGCGTTTAAAGATAAAAGTCTTTTTTCCATATAACGCGATACATCAATTGAAAGGTGGCACTTTCTAGATCACGAATATGCATTTTTGAAGTCAGTAGGTCGCTTAGTTTAGCCGCAAATCAAGTTTAAAGGTGTCAACTTTGATGCCTCTAGGACGTCTAGTTTAGCCGCAAATCGCGTTTAAAGATAAAAGTCGTTTTTTCATATAACGCGATACATCAATTGAAAGGTGGCACTTCCTAGATCACGAATATGCATTTTTGAAGTCGCTAGGTCGCTTAGTTTAGCCGCAAATCAAGTTTAAAGGTGTGAACTTTGATGGCTCTAGGACGTCTAGTTTAGCCGCAAATCGCGTTTAAAGATAAAAGTCGATTTTTCATATACCTAATGCGATACATCAATTGAAAGAAACTTTGGATACACCCAACCTTGCACCTACCCAAAATCCTATAGTGAGCCAAGCACGGGGGTTGCAGGGGGACAGCATGCCCCCCCATACATACCTTACTTTGCGTGAGCAGAACAGAGGACCCAAAAAGCGGACCCGAGCTACTTTTGCTAAAGAAAGACTTTTTTACAAGAAAACTGTTGACATAGGCGCCAGCTTGGCGACTTGACATACCCTAAGCGGAGCAACGGAGTTGCGTGAGCGGCACAGAGCCCCCCGAAGAGGGAGTTAAAATCCTGGGATCCCGCGAAGCGGGCCACGCGAGGTACTTTTGCTAAAGAAAGACTTTATTACAAGAAAACTGTTGACAAGAATCTGCTTTTAGTCATAACTAGGATCATTTACAAATTAAAAACCGCTTCGTAAACATATTAAGCTATTTTTTTGTTTTAATTAATATTTCTTTACAAATTCTTTTAGTTTCTGAAAGAACTTTTCTTATATTTTGAATTTCACCAAATTTGAAACCGCTTAGTAAGCGTTTCAAGCTATTTTGAAAAGTTTATATCTCTTTAAGAATTTTTTTTTAGCCTTTGAAAGAACTTTTTTTTGTCCCTGAAAAAAGGATAGCTGAAAAAATTTACAGATTTCACTCATAGAGTAACTATGGGGACATTGAAAATGACTTGTGTTAGCTCGATAAAATAAAAACATGAATAATCTTGGTGATTTCTAATTTGTATCCTATAGTTGCACCAAAACTTCTAAAGATGTCTAAGAAACCATTCTTCAGTCTGAAATTACAATATGTAGATATTTTTAATGTTGAATCCCAGTTGGCGGTTAAATTAATGTTATTCAGTTCAGTTTATTTAATCACGGCGTTGATGTTGAAGAAATTCAAATATTTGCTCAAATTTGCTCAAATTGATTTACAAGTCTCTCAACTTATTGAACTATTTATGTATAGGCAACGCGAGACCAAATTTATAAATAATTTTATGTGTAGCTCAAACTCAATGCAAACCTGATTTACCTAATTGTTTTTAGGTATTCTATAATATTTTGCATTTTGAACTCATCTTTTAATAAATTTAATAAACTCGAGTCGTGTTATTTCTTAAGACAATATACCTAAATGGTTTTGACAGTTAAACAGTATTCTTTTATCTGAGTATATGAAAAGCAAAGCACCAATTAAGTTGACAGCTAAGTTAACAGCCAAATTGAATCGTTTTTTTTTTTTCATTTGAGGACCTTAAGGTAGAACTGTAATAGTCGGAAGATGTTGGAAGAAAATTCTCTAAGTTCACTTACGCATGGAGCGGTCGGTGAGCGCTCTTCACATCCGGAAGCAAAAGTAAAAAATTGGTCGAAACAACCAAAACTCAATTATGGGCACGTCATATGAATTCATTGTATTCGTTTCGTTTCGTACGACCACTTAGGTCGGCATCCGACTATTATAGTTCTACCTTTAACCTTTGTATATAAAAACTATAGTACTATCATGGTGAGGTGCGACAGTAGCGGCACCTATATTATACACGCAACAGTTTCTCATCAAGAGTTTGGTGATTTGCAGCTTTGCAGGTTGCAGATATTCGTAAAATGAGGAACGTAATAAGAGAAGAATGTGAACGCTTGCGGCTGTACTGTAGCCTTGTAGGTATATTAAATTAAAGAGAGTGCGAGGAAGCGAAAAAAATTAATTTTTCAGAATATAATACAAAATCTTTTTTACCTACACAAAGATAAAATGAAGAAAAAACACAATTTTGTTTTGCTTACATTTTTTTTCATTCTGCTATGGTGAAGAAAATGAATGTAAAATGTATATATAGGTATAGTTATATGGAATCGCTCACTTTTTCATGCATTAAAAAATGTAGGTAGATGTGTGTACATGTATAGTAAATTTTTAGATTTAATTTAAGACTGGATTTTTTGAAATTCCAATTTAAAGTACCTAGGACAAAATTATGTAAAATTGATCAAACTAGAATTTAAAATTCCAGAATATCGCTAACTTGATTAAAAATCTATAAAATCTACAAAGCGAGATACCTATATAAAATTTTGAAAGTTCAAAACTGAATTAATTAGAAAATTCTAATAAATCAGGGTTAAGTCCGATTGAAATAAATTTTTCACCATTGGAAAGGTATTTGAAAAAAAAATTATCCGTGTTTCAGGAAATTTTGATTAAAATTTTTTTTGAAACCATATTTTATGTTTCAAAAATTGAATTGAATTTTTACCACTTTTTGATTTTTATCTTTTTAACGGGTGCTTTAAAAAATCTAAAAAAAAATGTAAGTGATAGATATTATTGATCTACATTTGTTGTAAAATTTTTAGATTTTTCAAATTTTTTTCAACTGAGATATTGACATATTTCTGTTGTTTTATTTACCACCTCGTAGCTCTGTAGTTATTTCATTTATAGGATTCGTTTTTCTTTAATTCGCATCTAGGAAAATAGACAATTAATTTAATATATCATACATAACTGTACACCCCACACGATTTTCACAATAGTTTAATAAGAAATTAAAAAAAATATCGGAAAATTGAAAAAATTGGGGTTGTTGTTCATTGCCAACCGACGTGGTTCAGTGGAGAACTGTCCAATTCTTGTTAAAATTGAAAAACACCCGATTTTCGCTCAGTCAAATGCTTATATCTTTAGATCCAATTGTCCGATCTTCAAAATTCAAAGTTCAAATTAAAGCCAGAATCACAGTCGAGTACAAGCTACAAAAAAAAATTTCAAAACCGTTCAAAATTTCATACTAAAAACGTTGAAAAAAATTTTGAGAACAAATTTTTTCGAGCAAACGTAACGAGAAAGAGAAATACACAAAAATAATTTAAAAAAAAGTTTGCTACTAAGAATACACTGGTGTGAGTGAGATAGACCATAACATTGGCAAATTGGATTCGCATCGGGAACGTAGGTGTACGTAGGTATACACAAATGTAACAGGTATTTTTCTTCAACTAAGAATTGTGAAGGTCACTTCACTGCTGGTTGGTTTGAATAAGTTTAAGGTCTTTAAATTTAGGTAAAATGTGAGGCTTCATTTTTTTTTACAAATTCATTACGGAGGCACAAAACACCTTTAAATGAAACACGTTACTAATTTTAAATAGCTTATAAATTCTGTTCTATTAAGCGTATCTGTAAGATTAAAGTCTTAAAATAAAGGTAATACGTCGGGCTAACTTATACAGTTAAAAAAAAAATTAAGATCTCAAAAAAATGTGAGTACAAAAAGTGAATTACTTCGTTGTTCGTCATTATGAAAAATAATGAACCAAAGTTGGCTTTGTTGACATCGGCAACAAGATTGATCCTAAATAGGTACTTACCTATCTACATAATAATATGTAGGGGGAGCGTATCGGAATCCCGCTTTTTAAAATCCCGTTTTTCGAAAATCCCGAAAAAAAAGTTTTAAAATCCCGTCTACTAAAATACCGTTTTTTTAAAAACCCGTCTTCTAAAATCCCGCTTTTTCATAATCCCAATGTATTAAAATCCCGCCAAATCCCGCCAATCCCGTTTTTCGCAATTAATTTGGGTATTAAACTTGGTTAATTATGAACTCATTCCCATCATTTTAGGAACTAACTGCCAACTACCAAAATGATAAAAAGAAATTTTGCATACACCCAACCTCGCACCTACCCCAAATCCTATAGTGTGCCCAAGCAGGGGGGTTGCAGGGGGGCAGCATGCCCCCCCCATACATACCTCACTGATTATTAAAATCGTTGGGACCTATTTCATAATGAAATAAGTCACAAATGAATTAACTCCCAAATTTATGAACTAAGTCCCAACGAAATTTTGGTGGGAGTTAAAACAAGTAGTTTTAATTGATAAAGCGGGATAATAAGAAACGGGATTATAAAAAACGGGATTATAAGAGACGGGATTATAAAAAGCGGGATCTTGAAAAAACGGGATTTTAAAAAACAGGATTATAAAAAGCGGGATTGTAAAACCGGGATTTTAAAAAACGGGATTATAAAAAGCGGGATATCGAACCCAACCCGTTTCTGTGTATATTAGGGTGGCTCGATTTTTTTTGTTTGATCGAGTTCGGGCGGTATATTAAAAAAGGTGTCATAGGTGTCTCCCAAAATAATTATAAAGGGTGATTTTTTAAGAGGTTTAGAACTTTTTTTAAAAAAAAAACACAAAAAATTCGAAAAAATGAATGAAATATTTATTTGAATCGATAGTTTGAACCTTGCAATTTAATGTTTAAAGATAATTTCATGCAAATGTTGACCGCGGCTGCGTCTCAGGTAGCCCATCCGCTGAGTCCAATTTTGGCATACTCTTTCACACATATCGGCCGGTATCTCACGAATGAATGCATGGATGTTGGCTTCCAGTGCGTCAATCGAAGCGGGCTTGTCCCTATAGACATTAGCCTTGACATACCCCCACAAAAAATAGTCTAATTGTGTCAAATCGCACGATCTAGGCGGCCAATTGACCGGCCCGAAACGTGAAATTAACTGTTCACCAAACTCGCCTCGCAATTGCGCCATTGTTTCGCGTGCTGTGTGGCATGTGGCACCGTCTTGTTGAAACCACATATCATACAAGTCAAGAACTTCCATTTCGGGCAAAAAAAAGTTTGTTATCATCGCTCGGTAGCGTTCACCATTGACAGTAACGCTGCGATTCGCATCATCTTTGAAGAAATATGGCCCAATAATGCCGCCGGCCCATAAACCGCACCAAACAGTGGCTTTTTCGGGATGCATTGGTAGCTGTTGCAATGCTTCTGGCTGATCTTCACTCCAAATGCGGCAATTGTGCTTATTTACGTACCCATTCAACCAAAAATGAGCCTCATCGCTGAACACAATTTTTCGATAAAAAAGCGGATCCTCGGCCAGCACGAATTTTGATAGTAAAATTCAATAATTTGCAAGCGTTGTTCATTTGTAAGACGATCCATGGTTAAATTGCAAACCAAACTGAAGCTGTTTGACAGTGACACAAGGTACTAAACACACGTCAGCTGTCAAAACCAGTGTTGCCAAAACCAAACCAGCTAAAAAATCACCCGTTATTTAAACAAGGCCTTATATTTCATAAGTTTAATATAAAACTTTGTTTAATAATCAACAGTTTTTAGTATGAAATTTTTAACGGTTTTAAAAATTTGTTGGCAAGTGGTACAAGCCCTGACTTTTCTTCTTAACTGTATATCTTTATATTGAAAATCCGACAATTGGATCCAAAGATATAAGCATTTACCTGAACTGGTGTTTTTCGGATTTCGCAAAAATTGGAAAATTCTTTGCTGAAACCCGTCGGTAAATAACAATCCCATTTTTTTAAATTCTTCTGAGATTACTACCTACAATAATATCGACCTACATACCTACATAATTTTGAGATTTTTTTTTAAAGCACCCTTAAAAAGATAGGTACATATACCTAGGTAGGTAGGTATAAATAATTTAATTGGCCTAAAAAATATTGAAAAATCAAAAAATGATGTAAAAAAAAATAAGTAAAAAATTTCCAGAAACATGTAGGGAGGTATAACTTTCCAATGGTAGGTAGGTACCTATGCAATTTATTTTGATCGGACTTCGCCCTGATTTATAGGAATTTTCTAATTCTTTAATTTTGAATTTAAAAAAAAATTAGGTAGGTAGGTAGGTACCTACCTAGGTAGCTCTCGCTTTGTAGATTTTATAGAATTTTTGTTTACATAAGTAACCTTCTGAATTGAGGTAAATTGAAACCTGAAACCTATACCTACCTTGTTTAAAAAAAAGGATAGGTAGGTACCTACCTACCTTAAAGAAACTATAAAAAACAAAAAAATGATTTATCGAGAAAAGCTTAAAATATTTATCTAGTTAGGTAGGTATACCTAGGTTACTAAGGTTACCACCTACCTACATATGTACATACATGTGTATGTATGTATGTACCTACCTACCTGTCTTAAAACAACTCCAATATTGTTTTTTTTATAAAAATATACCTATGTTTATCGAATTACCAAGGCACTAACAAAAAAAACTTTAAGATAAAAAAAATATTCAAAGTCATTTTCACGAATTGACCTTTTTTTTGTTGTAATGGGATTTCTTGCTTGGCCTATATTTTGGCGCGAAGATTTTAGGTGCTGTGGGTAGGAAGAAACATAAAAAATTGCACCGTAAAAAAAAACCATACTCAGAAACATTTAGTATGTATCTGTTTTGCCTTTTATACCTATACCTACAAAGGTTTTGCTAAAAGCCAAAAACTACCCCCACATTAAGTTTTTTTCTTTTTTTTTTATTAACCAAAGCAAATTCACAATACTACATACACAAAGATACAAATTTTTTGTGCGTTTTCTCTGGCATCAACGCAAACAGCTGAGCTGCAAAGTTATATGCACTCTCCTTACAGTCATCACTCATCAGAATTGAAATAATACAATTCTCTCTCGCTCTTAATACGTGCTCTTCATTTCTTGTCCAAATAAAATATTTGAGTCTGCAAAAAAATTGGAAGTGACTCTAGCGCCACCGTATGGCTACACGCAACCCTAAAAAATTTGCTCCATGATAGTACTATAGTTTTTATATACAAAGCTTTAACCTTGAACATCTGAACATTAGATCTAAATCTATATAAGTTTATTAAAGAAATTCAATTATATTGCAGTACCTATGAATATTCTAAGTTCAATAATTGCATTGGCTTAGACGTAGGTAAAGTTTTGTAACATAAATTTATAGCCTGAGATTTTACTTGAATTCTAAGACCTTAAATTATATTTAAGTTGCTTAGGTAAGTTAATCATACCTCTAGACTGATGAACGTTAACTTAAATACCTTAACCTTCAACAACTTAGAACTAATGTTGTAAGTTTATTAAAGAGAAACGCAAGTAGGTACCTTTGCATATTTCAGGCTCAAAAATAACATTGGTTTGGACGTAGGTCAAGTTCAAAATCGCATTGGCTTAGACGTTGGTCAAGCTCAAAAATCGAATTGGTTTAGACGTATAGTTCAAGTTAAAAAATCACATTGGCTTAGACGTAGGTCAAGTTCAAAAGTCGCATTGGCTTAGACGTTGGTCAAGTTCAAAAATGCATTGGTTTAGATGTTGTTTTGTCACATAAATTTGTAGCCTGAGATTTTAACTTAATTCTAAGACATTAACCTCAAAGATCCGATAATTAGAACAGAAGATACCAAATCAACCCTTTTCGATTAGGTATTAGGTAGATATATTTAAGTTGCTTCGCTAGGTTAATCCTACCTCTAGCCTAGTTAACCTTAATTTAAATACTTTAACCTTCAACATCTGGCCCTTATAGAACTAAAGTTATAAGTTATAATCATAGAGGTTCAAGTATAGGTCTCTGTGCATATTCTAGGTTCAACAATCGAATTGATTAAGATTGAAGTCAAGTTTTGTCACACAAAATTTTGAAGCCTATTATTTAACTTATTTCAAAATCTTAATCTTTAAGATCCGATTATTAGTACAGAAGTAAAAAGGCAACCGCAGAACAACTAAATCAATCCTTTTATATAAATGAACATACATAATGTCATACTAAGGGGTCAAACCTCTTACGTCTCTGAGCCATTCTGAGACATTCCAAACCATTTACATCCACAGGTCCAACGAGTTATGGTAACAAAACGGCGCACTCTAGCGCTAATTATGGGTCAACGAGCTAGGTTGCTCGTGATCGCCATTTCTACTTACCTACCTACCTACATACATAATGTATGTACCTATATAGATACGTAGGTATACGAAGCCAATTTTGTTATTCAATTTTTCAGTTTTTGCAATTATTTATTTTGATGAATTAAACCTAAACGTTTTTCACCTACACTTTTATGTTATTTCAATTATTTTTTAACTGAATAAATTAGTTTGATATTTTACCTTCATTTTAAGACCTTTATTTTAAATATCCGATTGTTAGAACAGAAGTTATAAGCCAACCAAACCAACCTAATCGTACCATTACGAATAATATTTGCAAAATACCTACAACAATTTAATCAACATAACATTTTACAGACATACCTAACGTCCTAACCTACTTAATAATGTAGCTATGTATGTAGGTATATCATTTTTCCCGATGCGAAGCCAATTGTGTTTGCCACCAGCCACACTCCACAGTGCAGTGGTGGTTTTTTATTGCACACATTCCACTCCAACCAACGTCTTGCCCACACCCTTACAGCAATGTATATTCTTTGTGGGTACGTTTTTTTCTTTTTCTTTTTCTTTTCTTGTTCCTCACGTCATTTGCCGTAATGAAATTAGTTCTCAAAAGCCAATCTTTCACGTTTTTAGTATGAAATTTTGTAAGCTTTTGCAAATATTTTGATGCAGATTTCTAGCCTGTCATTTTATCTTTAATTATCTATCTTAATATTAAGCATCCGATAATTATAACCTGAGTAAAAGGCTTCTAAGTGCGCTCAAATCGAGTGATTTTAAGATTTCATACAAATTCAACTATCCTCCACTGAAGCTCGTCGGTTGGCGACGATCAACTTGTAGGTACGATTCATCGATTGTGTCTTTAGGTTCATTTTGGCATTTTCTTTGGTAACACCAACCAAAAATTCGATCCTGAGCCCCCTATACGCTAGAGTTCATTTCGTTCATTTGTTATATATTCATTTGTTCATTTAATCATTTTGGTAACACCATATTTTTCTCAAAACGACCCTATAAACATTTTCAATGTTAAAAAACATCGTCGTCGTCCTGGCCATCGTCGTGCTGGCCACCATCCCCTTTGTCACCGTCGCCATCATCTTGTTCACCGTCGTTGTCACCATCATCGTCAATGTCCTAGCCAACGTCGTCATGGTCGTTGTCACCGTCGTCGTCATTTTGTTCACCGTCATTGTCCCGGCCAACGTCACCCTAGTCGTCATTTTGTCCACCGTCGTTGTCACCATCATCCTCATTTTCCTGGATAACGTGTTCGTCGTCATGGTCGTTGTCACCGTCGTCGTCATCGTCGTCACTTTGTCCACCGTCGTTGTCACCATCATCGTCATCGTCGTGGCCATTGTCAATCCTCTTGGACGTCGTCAGCAAAAGGTTTTTATCTCTTAATGGAGACTTGCCTCTACCGAGTCCTAATAAGAACGGGTTGGGTACGAAATCCCGAATCACAAAATCCCGAAATTTCAATACTAAATTGACAGCACTGTATGGATTTTCATTTCCATAGTAACTGGTGACACCAATCGATAAGAATCAACGAGAACGAAGTTTCCTTCTATTTTGGTTTGCAGAAGACCGCACTGGATTAGGCTGCTCCTCCTTTTTAAAAAAGTACATAACCAGGTCCAGGATTCATTTGAAAATAATTTTCAGTTCTTATTCCTCATTAAGAGATAAAAACCTTTTTAATTCGACGGCTACGTTGACTGACGACGTCCAAGAGGATTGACAATGGCCACGACGATGACGATGATGGTGACAATGACGGTGGACAAAGTGACGACGATGACGACGACGGTGACAAGGGCCATGACGACGACGACGTTATCCAGGACAATGAGGATGATGGTGACAACGACGGTGGACAAAATGACGACGAGGGTGACGTTGGCCGGGACAATGACGATGATGGTGACAACGACGGTGAACAAAATGACGACGACGGTGACAACGACCATGACGACGTTGGCTAGGACAATGACGATTATGGGATGGTGGCCAACTCGACGATGGCCAGGACGACGACGATGTTTTTTTTCAGCTATCCTTTTTTCAGGGACAAAAAAAAAGTTCTTTCAAGGGCTAAAAAAAAATTCTTAAAGAGATATAAACTTCAAAATAGCTTGAAACGCTTACTAATACTATTTACAAAAAAATAGCTTAAAATGTTTACGAAGCGGTTTTTAATTTGTAAATGATCCTAGTTATGACTAAAAGCAGATTCTTGTCAACAGTTTTCTTGCAATAAAGTCTTTCTTTAGCAATAGTACCTCGCGTGGCCCGCTTCGCGGGATCCAAGGATTTTAACTGTTCTGTGCCGCTCACGCAACTCCGTTGCTCCGCTTAGGGTATGTCAAGTCGCCAGGCAGGCGCCTATGTCAACAGTTTTCTTGTAAAAAAGTCTTTCTGTAGCAAAAGTAGCTCGGTTCCGCTTTTTGAAGCTTTAGAGGCATCAATGTACACACCTTTAGGCCCGGTGCACACATGCGTTTTTTTGACGCCGCGGTGACGCAGCGGTGCCGCAATCGTTCAGTGCACACATGCTGGTTTTTCTCGCTGGACTCAATTTGCAAATCACGGTTGGCTTGCAGCAATAGAGGTTTATAAAAAGAAACGAGTAATTTTTGCTTAACTAGTGGATAAAAACTATGATTGTTGGTCCCCAACAACCATTGAGCGGAGGATGCACATATTTTCCATAAGATGGCTTTGCTAAATCATATCGAGTTATTTGTTGAAAATGCCCAACAAAATTCTTGCAATTGCATAACGCATTATTCAACAATTAGCTCGATACCATTTTTGCAACTAAAAGGAACACACAAGATTAGAGCAACTTTCACACGCGACGATCTACTAAGATGACGAACGGAGCACTAAAGGAAAACTGCAAAACCACAAGATCCTGAACTATTGCGCTCTCTCTTATAATTAGGAAATTAATCTAGTGATCTCTATTCTTTATAATCATAAAATTTAAAGTAAAAGCAAGTCAAAAGCAAATAGAAATGAATTTAATAGTTTATATGTGCCTCACACTCTAACTCATTTTGTTGAACACCATGTTTCATTTTAATACAAATATAATTATCTTAGTAATTGTTACTCCGAATTATAACAAATACAGAACAAGAATGTATATAGAGAATTTAAACTTAACCAAAGGGTCTTTGAACTATTCTGATCAGCTGATTAAAGAATATCGCATGCGAAATTTCTTCGTAGGCAAAACTGACATTTTGTGACACTGTTAATTTATCATCCCAACTTTCAACAACTTAAATTTGTATCTTTTATAAAGTCATACTTTCCTTTTCGAATACAAAATAAATTAAAATTTTATAACGTTGTTTTTTATTAAGAAAGCATTTTTCTTTAATTTAAACTTAAAGAAATCAAACTCAATAAAACTTAAATTGAGTATTGAATTCAACATTCCTTTTGATAAACCTAAAATCAATTGAAACATGGTCCTTCGAGCCCTTTTTTTTAAATAAGACTTAAAAAAAAAAAAAAAAAAAAAAAAAAAAAGAGTGCAAAATTATTAACTAAATAAAATAATCAAAAAAGTGGTAGCTGTGAATCTGAAAGTTTCTCTACAGCTACAATAAATCTTGAAATCCAATCAAAGGGAGTGAAGCGGTATTACAACTTGCAGCATTTATAGCGGTCATAGCGATCATAGCGGTCATAGCCGGACAGGCAGCAGTCAACGATCAAAGCGATCAAACAGTTACAGCGGTTAAACGGTCAATCAGGAAGAAAGGATAAGTTAAAAAAAAAATATACATTAAGGTATCAATCTGGTAATCTTTCAACTTTTCATAAAAAAAAATAATACAAATTAAATCATTTTCAATCAATAATCTTATTCAGTTTCTTAATAACATTTATATTACGTGCTTAAAAATTCCATAATTTGAAACCTTTATAAACCACAATGTCAAAAGTGATTAATAAGCTGGTTGAATCGCAAGAACAGGTTCTCAAAGAAATAACACAAGACTATAGTGAATTTGAAAAGGATGTCGAATCGCGAAAATCAAAAGGTTATGCTCAGGCGTGTTTGTTAGATGTAGAAAGTTTATACAAACGCGCAAAGAAAGATCACGCTCTTATTATCGGGCATGACGCTGATCCAATGAAAGACAAATATTTTCACAATGAAGTTTTTTCAAAAATAAAGCGAATATTTTTTACATTTTGTGGTATAATAAACGATGAACTAGAAAAACGTAATATAGAAAATCCGTTAGCTGCAGACACGTCGCGTCTCAATGTATCAAAATCATCATCCTCTGACATACGTCTTAACAGAATTCACATACCAACATTCTCAGGCGAATTTGAGAGTTGGAGTGAATTTCATAATTTGTTTGAAAGTCTAATTCACCAGAATTTAGAGCTGTCCGACATACAAAAGCTTCAGTACCTCAGAACTTCCGTTACGGGAGCTGCAGCTGGTTTAATCCAGCACTTTCCTATAGACGGTTCAAACTATGAAGCTGCCTGGCAAATTTTAACTGATAGATTTGAAAATAAAAGAAAACTAGTAAATACGCAATTAAGAATTTTCATGGAACAAAAAAAATTAACGTTTGAATCCAGTTCTGGTTTAAAATCATTACATGATATCAGCTTGCAGTGCATAAACGCACTAACAAATTTAGGGGTAGGTGTCGAAACTTGTGACAGCATCCTTATTTACGTCATATTTAACAAACTTCCAGCCCTAACACAAAGGGATTGGGAAAATAAGTTAGGAACAACAAAAGCGCTTCCTGAGTGGAAAAACTTTTTATCCTTCATCGAGAGCCGATTCAATTCTTTAGAAAATATATCCGAAGCAAGTGGACTTCCGAAACAACCTCTGCCGCCTGCCGCAAACTCCTTTCGGAGATCTCTTACAACAACTTTTCATGCACACCCCCAGCCAAAACAAACAAAATTTTCCTGCCGCCTCTGCAAAGGGTATCATGGTATTCGCCATTGTAAAAAGTTTCTAGCTATGGAACCCAAAATAAGATCTGAAACAGCTAAAAAATTTTCAATCTGCATCAACTGCCTAGGGTATGATCACCACGCATCACGTTGCAACAGTGGTAATCGTTGTTTCAAGTGTGGTCTTATGCATCACACTTTGCTTCACATTGATTCACAAAACACGTATAACCCTCAGAACTCATATATAAATCAGCAAAGTTCGCAACCTCAGCAACAACAACACAGAGTTCAAAACCGAAACTATGACAATGGCAGCAATTCAACCCAGAGTCATTTAATTCAAAATCAAGAACAATC
The DNA here is from genome assembly GCA_929447395.1 of Epistrophe grossulariae. Taxonomy (NCBI): domain Eukaryota; kingdom Metazoa; phylum Arthropoda; class Insecta; order Diptera; family Syrphidae; genus Epistrophe; species Epistrophe grossulariae. The sequence goes on from OV839570.1 coordinate 3,480,393, forward strand.
TACCTCTTCTAACGATACTTCTCTTCAAGTATTTACTTCTCAATTCAACAAAATGAAATTCAAAGCACTTTTAGCCACTGCTTTAGTTAATGTTGTTGCTTCAAACGGAAGTCGTCACGTTCTCCGAGCTTTAATTGATCCTGGCTCCGAAGCAACATTTATCACAGAAAATGCCACACAAATTCTAAAACTAAAAAGATCTTACACGTTAAAAACTATTCAAGGTTTAGGAAGAACTTCAACCGGAACTTGCACTAGCGTAGTCAAATTAACATGCCGCTCACTCTACAATGAGTTCTTTTCCATTAATATCGACGCCTTGGTGTATCCACATCCACAACTCACCTCAATGTTACCGACCCAAAACGTCCCAGACAAAATTTGGGATTATTTTTCACATCTTCCTCTGGCTGATCCAACTTATAACGTCCCTGGTAAGGTAGATATGTTGATAGGTGCAGATGTTTATGGCTCAATCATCTTAGAAGGCCTAGTGAGGGGTCCAAAGGGGGCACCCGTAGCTCAGCTTACTGAATTAGGATGGATTCTTACAGGGTCTGCATATTGTGATATACATGCACCTGAATCCCTCACTGTGCAGAGCCATTTCACCGCATTAGACACTCAACTAAAGGCATTATGGGAGATAGAAGAAAATACAGACATAAGAAAATTATCACCGGAAGAAGAACAATGCCAAAAACATTTCAAGAGAACTGTCACTCGAGCGAAAGATGGTCGATACGAAGTTCAATTCCCCTTTAAAAACGATGTTCGTCCATGCCTAGGTAATTCAAAAAAGGCGGCTCTAGCTAGATTCTTTCAGATCGAAAGACGTCTGGCCACAAACGAAAGGCTGCGCCAAGCATATGTCGATTGCATAGATGAATATATTAAGTTAGGCCATATGGCAGAAGTGCCCTCACATATGACTGAAATACCTGAAGGTAACCACTATTTTATCCCTCATCACGCTGTTGTTAAAAACTCAAGTACCACTACCAAAGTACGAGTGGTTTTCGATGCATCGTGTAAGACATCAAATGGTATATCACTAAATGAGACCCTCATGGTAGGACCACGCCTTCAACCCGACATTCTCGATCTTATATCTCAATGGAGAAAATTCCAAATAGCCATGGTAGCAGATATTAGTATGATGTATCGCCAAATATGGATGGCTCAAAGCGATGTGTTCTTTCAACTTATTTTATGGAGATCGTCTCCTAACCAACCCATCAAATTTTTTAAAGTCAATACGGTCACATTTGGCACAGCATCCGCCCCACACTCAGCGGTAGCTTGCCTGCAAGAAATTGCAGAAGAAGTAAAACATCTCCATCCACACGTTCACAAGGCAATCTTAGAAGGATTTTATGTAGATGACTTTATTTATGGAAGCGAAGAGGAAGAGAGTGCGATCAGACTACAAAGAGACTTGATTAATTCTTTAAAATCAGCTGGATTTCTGCTAAGAAAGTAGGCTAGCAATTCAGAAAAAGTACTAGAACAAGTTTCAAATGAAGAGAGGGAGGTCATTGTACCCCTTCACCTTAACTATCCAGATGCTATTAAAACTCTTGGCATTCAATGGCATCCAGCTCAAGATGTTTTAAAATTTAAATTTGAGCTACCTACCACTTCAAAATATACAAAGCGCACTGTTCTCGCTGACATAGCTCGTATATTTGACCCACTTGGATGGATTTCACCTTGTGTTGTGTTAGCTAAACTAATTCTACAGAAACTCTGGTTGAAAGAAGTTTCGTGGGATGCTTCCATCGCTCCAGAAACTGAAAAATCTTGGGACAAACTAAGAACAGAATTACGAAAACTTCAAGATGTCGAAATACCACGTCATCAGAAAAGGCTTATGCGGCTGTAATCTACGTGAGAGTAACAATAAATGATGAAGAAAACATTCACTTACTCATATCAAAAACAAGGGTCGCCACACTTAAGATTATATCGTTGCCACGATTAGAACTCTGCGCAGCACTCATGTTAGCCAAGCTTTTGCATCGAGCGATAAAAGTTATGCGATTTGATCAGCCCAAGGTATTTGCATGGTCTGATTCAATGATTGCATTGGCCTGGATAAAGGGAAGTCCTGCAATTCGTACGACCTTTGTTGCTAATAGAGTTGCAGAGATTCAAACTCTGACCAACCCAAGTGATTGGAGGCATGTAGGAACAAAACAAAACCCAGCAGATATCTGCTCTAGAGGAATGCTACCACAAGAACTAATTACAAATGAAATGTGGTGGAAAGGTCCGTCATTTCTCAAAGGATTTGTTATACCAAACCTTTCAGCAGCGATCCCATTTGAAACGGACATGGAAATGAAGAACAAGAAAATCAATATCGAATCAAAAGATCAATCATTTTATAAACAAAATCTGTCGAACATAAACATAATAAGAAACTTTTCACAAATTGTATCTAACTGTGTCATAGTAAACTCTGAATTATTTTACAGATATTCAACACTTAACCAGCTTATCCGTACAACAGCGATATGGAGACGATATATGTTTAATCTTAAAAATCCAAGAAACACATCTCCTATCTCAGCCGAAGAAATTAATTCGGCCAAGAAACAACTCATTAGAATCGTTCAGAGGGAGATTTTTTTTGATGAAATAAAAGATCTGAGCGAAAAAATATCACTACGTAAAACAAGCCGCATTCTAAATCTTAATCCTTTTCTAGACGCAGAAGAGATTTTAAGGGTAGGCGGTCGACTTTCCAAAGGACCTATCTCATTCAACCAAAGACATCCAATTATCCTAAGTGATAAACACAATTTTTCGAAATTAATAGTCAAAGACATTCATCAGCGGACCCTTCACGGTGGACTGCAGTTAATGCTTGCAGAAGTTCGAAACTCCTACTGGATTACTAATGTGAAACGACTTATTAAGTCCGAGATTCATCAATGCATTCGTTGCCATCGATATAATGCAAAAATGCAAGAGCAATTAATGGGAAGCTTACCCATCGAACGTACTATAATGACAAGGCCCTTTACTAATACAGGGGTAGACTATGCTGGGCCCGTAGAGATCAAAATGTGGAAAGGGAGATGTATTAAAACGACCAAGGGATACATCTCCGTATTTGTTTGCCTATCCACGAAGGCGATTCATATAGAACTCGTCAGTGATCTGAGCTCGGCAGCATTCATTGCCGCATTTAGAAGGTTCATTGCTCGACGAGGAGTTTGCACAAATATATTCAGCGACTGCGGAACCAATTTTAAAGGTGCAAACACGGAACTGAAACGCGATAGCAAGTTCATATCACCAGAATGGTCGACAGAAGTTCAAGCCAAACTTACTACCTTCAACACCTCTTGGCATTTCAATCCACCGTCATCACCGCACTTTGGAGGTCTTTGGGAGGCTGGAGTCAAGTCGATAAAACATCACCTAAAAAGAACGATCGGCACTTCGAAACTCACATTCGAAGAATATGCAACCCTCTTATCACAAATCGAGGCATGTCTCAACTCTAGACCACTTTGTCCAATGACCAGCGATCCAAACGATTTATCCGTACTAACGCCAGGACATTTTCTAATTGGATCTTCACTCATGTTACTCCCAGACAGAAATCTTGCAGAGAAAAATATCAACAGCTTGGATAGGTGGAGATATCTTCAGCGCCTAGTTCAAGACTTTTGGAAACAGTGGAGTACGACGTACCTTCATCTTCTTCAACAGCGTCCAAAATGGTTGCAAGTTCAACCGAATATAAAAATAGGAGACATCGTCTTAATAAAAGAGGACAATCTTCCTCCATCATTATGGCTGCTTGCACGAGTTCTAGAACTACATACAGGTTCGGATGGCCTCACACGCGTTGTAACACTAAAAACCGAAAAATCAATATTAAAACGAACAATTGTGAAACTATCGCCACTGCCGGTTTTGGAGCCATCGATTGAAACAGATCTACTAAATGAAAATCAACGAAAATAAAAGTAAAATATGACAAATAATTATTCAAATAACTAATAATTGAACTGTGCCTACATAATATCACCCCCTAATGCCCATGAATAAATCCAAACAAGTGAACTGGAACTGGATACTCTGTAGATTACAGCTGAAATTTTATAAACCCATCACAATTGAACTTAAAACATTTTTTTAACGCTTTTTATTTTTTTTCTTTTCTTTTAACTTCATGACCGAGCTGATCAGACAAGGCGAACACAACAACCGTCAATATGACGTCATCAAAAAAAAAACATCACAAAACTAAAACAATAAAACCACACGAGCTTTTGAATAACGGTCCCGAGGTGAGGAGCATGTTGGTCCCCAACAACCATTGAGCGGAGGATGCACATATTTTCCATAAGATGGCTTTGCTAAATCATATCGAGTTATTTGTTGAAAATGCCCAACAAAATTCTTGCAATTGCATAACGCATTATTCAACAATTAGCTCGATACCATTTTTGCAACTAAAAGGAACACACAAGATTAGAGCAACTTTCACACGCGACGATCTACTAAGATGACGAACGGAGCACTAAAGGAAAACTGCAAAACCACAAGATCCTGAACTATTGCGCTCTCTCTTATAATTAGGAAATTAATCTAGTGATCTCTATTCTTTATAATCATAAAATTTAAAGTAAAAGCAAGTCAAAAGCAAATAGAAATGAATTTAATAGTTTATATGTGCCTCACACTCTAACTCATTTTGTTGAACACCATGTTTCATTTTAATACAAATATAATTATCTTAGTAATTGTTACTCCGAATTATAACAAATACAGAACAAGAATGTATATAGAGAATTTAAACTTAACCAAAGGGTCTTTGAACTATTCTGATCAGTTGATTAAAGAATATCGCATGCGAAATTTCTTCGTAGGCAAAACTGACATTTTGTGACACTGTTAATTTATCATCCCAACTTTCAACAACTTAAATTTGTATCTTTTATAAAGTCATACTTTCCTTTTCGAATACAAAATAAATTAAAATTTTATAACGTTGTTTTTTATTAAGAAAGCATTTTTCTTTAATTTAAACTTAAAGAAATCAAACTCAATAAAACTTAAATTGAGTATTGAATTCAACATTCCTTTTGATAAACCTAAAATCAATTGAGAACAATGATCTTAAAAAGAAAGGACGGTATTTGGTTAAACATCCATTTGTTTATCATTGGCTAATAAAAGGAGTATTTAATATATATTTTCTTTTGCCAGTCATGGTATGGTTCCAAAGCAATATTCCATATTTCTGGACACTTTTTTATTTCACCTATAAATAATTCGATATCAAATTCTTCCATTTTTGAAATCTTTCTACCAAATTTAATGTGCGGCAAAATGACGCATGTGTGCACTGCTCCAAGCAAACAATGTACTAAAAGACGCAAAAGCGTCTGCGGTGACGTAGCGGTCTCGCGGAAACCTGCGAGTTTTTTTTCCCGCAAGAATGACGTGCGATGACGCAGCGTCACCGCACGTGTGTGTGCACTATTCAATTTATTTGTGAGCACTGTTAAGTGGTCCCTAGACGCTCAATATTATTGTGCAATATTTGATATTGCACAATACTATTGTTCGTCTGTGGATAATATTGTAAGATTGTGCAATATATTGAAGAAAATCAAAACCCTTTTGATATTTATTGCACAATATAAAATTATTGTATCGTCTGTGGGTAGAATTGTACAATATTTGTTTATTTAACAACAACAAACTTCAGTATAACTCAACACGTTGTCTCCACAAGTATTAGCTGTCAACTAAATTATTGGATAAAATATTGAACCGTGTGGGGCAACTAGACAATAATATTGTGCAATATTTTGCACAATAATATTGAGCGTCTAGGGACCGCTTAAGACGCAAAGGCGGTGACGCTGCGTCACCGCGGCGTCAAAAAAACGCATGTGTGCACCGGGCCTTAAACTTGATTTGCGGCTAAACTAAGCGACCTACCGACTTCAAAAATGCATCTTCGTGATCTAGGAAGTGCCCCCTTTGAATTGATGTATCGCGTTATATGAAAAAACGACTTTTATCTTTAAACGCGATTTGCGGCTAAACTAGACGTCCTAGAGGCATCAAAGTTGACACCTTTAACTTGATTTGCGGCTAAACTAAGCGACCTACCGACTTCAAAAATGCATATTCGTGATCTAGAAAGTGCCACCTTTCAATTGATGTATCGCGTTATATGAAAAAACGACTTTTATCTTTAAACGCGATTTGCGGCTAAACTAGACGTCCTAGAGGCATCAAAGTTCACACCTTTAAACTTGATTTGCGGCTAAACTAAGCGACCTACCGACTACAAAAATGCATATTCGTGATCTAGAAAGTGCCACCTTTCAATTGAAGTATCGCGTTATATGAAAAAACGACTTTTATCTTTAAACGCGATTTGCGGCTAAACTAGACGTCCTAGAGGCATCAAAGTTGACACCTTTAACTTGATTTGCGGCTAAACTAAGCGACTTACCGACTTCAAAAATGCATATTCGTGATCTAGAAAGTGCCACCTTTCAATTGATGTATCGCGTTATATGAAAAAACGACTTTTATCTTTAAACGCGATTTGCGGCTAAACTAGACGTCCTAGTGGCATCAAAGTTCACACCTTTAAACTTGATTTGCGGCTAAACTAAGCGACCTACCGACTTCAAAAATGCATATTCGTGATCACCTTTCAACTGATGTATCGCGTTATATGGAAAAACAACTTTTATCTTTAAACGCGATTTGCGGCTAAACTAGACGTCCTAGAGGCATCAAAGTTCACACCTTTAAACTTGATTTGCGGCTAAACTAAGCGACCTAGCGACTTCAAAAATGCATATTCGTGATCTAGGAAGTGCCACCTTTAAATTGATGTATCGCGTTATATGAAAAAACGACTTTTATCTTTAAACGCGATTTGCGGCTAAACTAGACGTCCTAGAGGCATCAAAGTTCACACCTTTAAACTTGATTTGCGGCTAAACTAAGCGACCTAGCGACTTCAAAAATGCATATTCATGATCTAGAAAGTGCCACCTTTCAATTGATGTATCGCGTTATATGAAAAAACGACTTTTATCTTTAAACGCGATTTGCGGCTAAACTAGACGTCCTAGAGGCATCAAAGTTCACACCTTTAAACTTGATTTGCGGCTAAACTAAGCGACCTAGCGACTTCAAAAATGCATATTCGTGATCTAGGAAGTGCCACCTTTAAATTGATGTATCGCGTTATATGAAAAAACGACTTTTATCTTTAAACGCGATTTGCGGCTAAACTAGACGTCCTAGAGGCATCAAAGTTCACACCTTTAAACTTGATTTGCGGCTAAACTAAGCGACCTAGCGACTTCAAAAATGCATATTCATGATCTAGAAAGTGCCACCTTTCAATTGATGTATCGCGTTATATGAAAAAACGACTTTTATCTTTAAACGCGATTTGCGGCTAATCTAGACGTCCTAGAGGCATCAAAGTTCACACCTTTAAACTTGATTTGCGGCTAAACTAAGCGACCTAGCGACTTCAAAAATGCATATTCGTGATCTAGGAAGTGCCACCTTTAAATTGATGTATCGCGTTATATGAAAAAACGACTTTTATCTTTAAACGCGATTTGCGGCTAAACTAGACGTCCTAGAGGCATCAAAGTTCACACCTTAGAACTTGATTTGCGGCTAAACTAAGCAACCTAGCGACTTTAAAAATGCATATTCGTTATCTAGGAAGTGGCGGTTCTGAAAAATTAAAAAAAAGTTGGTAAAAAAAGTTTTTTTCAAAAACTTTCGAAAAAATAAATAAATTAATTCTTGCTATGTCAACAGTTTTCTTGTAAAAAAGTCTGTCTTTGGCCTCGCGTGGCCCGCTTTGCGTGATCCAAGGATTTTAACTCCCTCTTCGGGGGGCTCTGTGCCGCTCACGCAACTTCGTTGCTCCGCTTAGGGTATGTCAAGTCGCCAGGCAGGCGCCTATTACAACAGTTTTCTTTTAAAAAAGTCTTTCTTAAGCAAAAGTACCTCGCGTGGTACTTATGAGGTATGTATGGTGGGGCATGCTGCCCCCCTGCAACCCACCTGCTTGGCTCAATATAGGATTTTGGGTAGGTGCAAGGTTGGGTGTATGCAGTTTCTTTCAATTGATGCATGTGCATCGCATCGACTTTTATCTTTAAACGCGATTTCCGGCTAAACTAGACGTGCAAGAGGCATCAAAGTTGACGCCTTTAAACTTGAATTGCGGCTAAACTTAGCGACTTCAAAAATGGATCGTGATGATTCGTGATCTAGGAAGTGCCACCTTTCAATTGATGTATCGCGTTATATGAAAAATCGACTTTTATCTTTAAACGCGATTTGCGGCTAAACTAGACGTGCTAGAGGCATCAAAGTTCACACCTTTAAACTTGAATTCCAGCTAAACTTAGCGACCTAGCGACTTCAAAATGAAGTGCCAGTTTTAAAAAAGTTGGTAAAAAAAGTTTTTTTCCAAAACTTAAAAAAAAATAAACGAATAAAAATAAATAAATCCAAGTGTGAAATCTACAATTGCTTGGCCGGCTGCGCGGGTTCCAAAGATTTTCACCCCCCTTTTTGGGTCCTCTGTACCACTCACGCAAATCCGTTCCTCCGCTTAGGGTATGTTCATTCACCGCAGGCGCCAATATAACAGTTTTTTTTTACAATCATTTTTAGCCCTTAAAAGAACTTTTTTTAAGCTATAAATTCTTTCAGCAGCATGCTTAACTTATAATTGTTAGAGAATTGTCGGCACCACAATGAACTTCGTCACCTCGCTTTTTCATAATAAAATACTTTTAGTTTAGGTCACACTAAATAATGAAAATCAACAAGAACGAATGTAAAATTCGCCGACCAATTTTTTATTCAAAGCTTTTGAAGCAAATAATTGTAAAAATTGCTTAAAATACTTTTTAAGCGTTTTTGCATAATTTAGTCAAAATTCCAAAAACAGTTGAAAATTCGCAACAAACGCTTTAAATGCATTTTAAGTGTATTTTTTTTTTATTTTTAAGGAGGCTTGAGCATTTTCCAGAATTATTTCTTGCTTAAAATGCCTTTTTAGTGTTTCGTCATTTGTTCCGTGGCCCCTCCCAATTGGTCAAAATATTTTTAAAAAATCAATATTTTTCCTCTAAAAATTCATTGCATTCGAATCTTTTTATACATTAAGGCATTTTGCAGAATTAAAAAAAAATTCTAGCTTAAAATTTTTGCCGTCTTCTTCTGATTGGCTTAGAATAATTAAAAAATATTTCAATAAAATTAAATACTTTTTCAAAAAATATTAATTTAGAAATATTTTTTTAAAAGTACAAAATAATACTTTAAAAAGAGTTGTCAAATATTTATAAAAAAATATTTCGGCGGGATTTTTATTTATTTTTTTGTTGGGATTTCGTGATTCGGGATTTTGTGATTCGGGATTTCGTTACTCTCCCATAAGAACTGAAAATTATTTTCAAATGAATCCTGGTTATATACCTTTTTAAAAAGGAGGAGGAGCCTAATCCAGTGCGGTCTTCTGCAAACCAAAATAGTAGGAAACTTCGTTCTCGTTGATTCTCATCGATTGGTGTCACCAGTTACTATGGAAATGAAAATCCATACAGTGGTGTCAATTTAGTATTGAAATTTCGGGATTTTGTGATTCGGGATTTCGTGATTCGGGATTTCGTGATTCGGGATTCTGTGAATCGGGATTTTGTGAATCGGGATTTTGTGATTCGGGATTTCGTACCCAACCCATCCAAAATAGTATAAATTCTGTAGATTTTGATATTATAACACTGAGTTATTTGAAAAATCAACTGTCAGTTTGAAAAAACACTAATCGTTGATCGTTAAACGTTTTCTTTTAGTTTTCTAATAATATGTGTTGGCCATCAGACTAAATTCTGTAAGAATTTAGAAAAAATTAATGTACCTATTCAATTTAATTTGTTAAATTTTATTCCTGTGTTTTTTTTTATTTTCCATCTGCACTCCAAATTACTTGTATTTTTTCGCACAAGAAGTAAAATATTTTCAATAAAGGTTCCAGAACAGATGAAGTCCACAAAATGGTTAATTCCTAAAATCGATTAATTAACTTTTGTGAAGAAGTCCTCTCCAGAAAGCTATAGAAGCTTTAAATTCCAAAAGCAATTCCATTCGCAAAGTCAAAATGATATCTGGATTTAACAAAAAAAGTTTAAACAAGTTGTTAGTCAAAGTATTGATTTAATTGAATTGAAAAATTTTGCAAATGAAACTGTCAAAAATTTTGCAAAGAAAATTGTCAAAAATTTCGCAAAAACAAAATTGTTGTAATTTTTTTCTTTACGAGGCAGAAAATATCTACAATTTTTGTCAGAATTTATTAATGACAACGTTGCCAGCAGGCAATTGATTTGAGATAAAATTATAAAAAGACCAAAAAATAACATTTTTACAACAAAATTTTATTTTAATTCATTTTTTTACCACAAAGTATTTTGTATTAATTTTTATTAAAAATTACCAAAAAAAATAACTTTTTTTCAACTAAATTTAACTATAGATAGCTATTTACTTTTGGAGCCACAAAATTTGTTTATCAATTTATATTAAAAATGAACAAAAAATAACTTTTTTTCAACTTAATTAAATTTGAATTCTTTTTTTGGCCAAAAAGTTTTTTGTATTAATTAATATTAAAAAATCCCAAAAAATATCTTTTTTTCAACCATATTAAACTAGATATATTTACTTTATCGAACACAAAATGTTTGTACTGATTTGTATTAAAAAAGACCACAAAATTTTTGGCCAAAAAATTAATTTTTTTTCAAATAAATAAAATTTGAATTCCTATTTTGATCTCAAAATGTTTGTATTTATTTATATTAAAAATGCCAAAAAAAAAAACAACCTTTTTACAACAAAATTAAATTTTAAATTTTTTTGTTTGAACAAAAAAATAACTTTTTTCTTAAATTTTCCTATTCAAAAATTAATAAACACCTGTAGCTGCGAAGCCTTGGCTTGTCTGCAGAAGATTGGGTTTCTTTATGTTTAGGGATTTAAACCAATTTTTTTTTTAACTATGCAAATTTAAGTATTCTAATTTATTCCAGAATTTGAATTCAAAAAGTAATGTTTAATTTTTGTTTCGTGTTTTATAGTTTACAATACTCTAGTGCTTTCGGGGTAATTTGTTAATTATTGCTGGCACCGTATATTGCATTTTGCTTCTATACCATAGGTGTTGTAGTTTCTATGGTATTTGAAGCTCTTCGTCTAATATTAATCTCTTGAATTGGGTATATGAAGTGGTTGTCATTGCAGTACTCGAAAATAGTGGTCATCTTGAAAATATCATCAACTCGAAGAACAATAAAATTTGTAGTTTTTGTATCTTTTCGATATGAGTTCTTGACTCGACTAAGGCATAATATAATTGTCTTAAAACATCTAGAGAAGCATGAAACCGCAAATAGATAAATAGAAAATCATAGAAAGTGAAACGATTTAATTTGGTTCTAAAAATGTTTATTTTTGGCTTAGATAGGATTTTTTTTTTCAAACTTAAAAGTCTGAGCTCTTCCATGATTGATGAAATATATTATGTACATACTTTGATCCTTAGACATTACAAGGGAGGAGGGATCAGGCCACAAAAGGTGTTATCAGCTAACGAATCATTCCTTCCTCTTCTTCTGTTTTAAAAAAGTTGAGCTTAATATTCCTTCTTTACTGTTCTGGTTCAAGTTTTTCTCTGACCCCAAGTTCTCCTGTCATCTAAAAATATTAGCGAATCACCTTGCACAGCGTGTTTTAAGAAATATCTTAACATCTCGGTTTTGATATAGTTGGTCGAAATTCTGTAAATAAATACCTTTGGATATTTTGTATATATTGTATGTAATAATACCGATATTTAAAATTTATGGAAATAGATGCGCTTATGAGAGAAATTTCACACTATTCGATACTAATATTAATTTTAAAAAAGACCTGTAAAATGGAAAATCAAAAACTGAATACGTTTATCCAATTCTAGACGTGTATTAGTAAATAATTAAGAAAGAAAAATGAAAACCATATTTATTAATTTTGATGAAGACCAATCGAATCTTGAATTGAACTTGAACTGCATTTTTTTACACACCCTTATATATTTATATTTTGCGAACTTTCGAAACTTTCAAAAGAAAAGCAAACAAAAGAAATTTATTCTTTAAGCTCTTTCGTGTGTTTTTTTTTTAATTTGAGAAAACAGTCGCTTCTAGCTTTTCTATATATTTTCTCAAAACAAATAACAATAACAAATAGAAATTCAAGAAATTAAAATTCAAAACAAATAGAAGCAAAAAAAAACTCCTGATGAAGCTGTGTAAATATAGGGCAATTAGCACAATCGACATAATTTCCCATGGTAATAAATTGGGGTGATGATGATATGCGGGCACCGATTATGTTTATTTGTGGTGGCTCAATTTTTGTTTGGAATAAATTTTTGTGTTTGATGAGCGTAAGAATCTTTCTTTAACTATATGGCGCGAGTTGAGTGAAATCTAATTGCATTAATTTCGGAAATCAATTTTTTTTTTTTGCGGTCCTACTTTCCACTAAACGTATATTTATTTAAGTGAAGAAACCTTTATATATGTGAAACTGGATTTTGAATTCTTTTGTTGCTTACCTCAAATCATCAAATATGAATTATTTTTAATCAAAATATTCTGAACAACATCCAAAATTCAGTTTACAATTTTTTTATTTGAAAATATCAAGAATAATTAACAACATTTTTCTAGGCAAAAAGCAGTTTTCGCAATTTTCTCAAAATTTAAAAACTTTATTTTTTTTTTAATTTGACTTAACATTAATAAGACCATGATTATGTAAAATTTTGACAAAACATCTCCATACCACTCTTTTTAACGTAACGTAACGTTACGTTTTTCAAAAACTATTCGCTATGAAATAAATTAATTTAAAAAGAATATATTTTTGTAAGGGGAGGGGGGGAACTAGAACTCCTCTCATTCGATTTTCGTTTCGCCTTGACTTAAATTTTCAGCTGCATTAAATATTTTTGCATCGCTTCCGCCTCTTTAATAATCCAAATTCATTTCCTGTTTATTATTCCCTTACTCTATGTAGTCCCAACTACTCATTGGGAGGCCGTTCGTAAACGAAATGTGACAACGCCAACGAGGGCAGCGGGTGGAAAGAAATTCAAACCAATGCCAAATTATAAAAAAAAAAACAAAAAAAACAATACTGATTCCTACGTTAATTCGTACAAAAAGTAGGTACATATATACAGCTGCGAGCAAAATAATAGCAGTGCAATTGAAAATATATTTTATGTTTAAAATAAAAATAAAAACAGGTTTGATCTTAGAAATTATTCTAGGCAAAACTTTTTACATTTTGTTGAAATGTTTTTTATATGAATTGAATTGTAATTAATTCATCATGAGTTAGGCAACAATACAAAAACAAAACAGATCCAAAAATAAAGCGAGCAAAATAAAAGCGGTGCTTGTTTATTTTTGTGTATATAGTTTAATTAAAACAACGGTATAAAAAGTTCAATTCATTGGCATTTCATTTCAAGAAAGCTTGTAATTGGCAGCATGACCTATATTTTTTATCACAGCTTCGCAACAACGTTTTATTGAGTCTACAAGACACTCACATCTTTGCGGTGTTATTGATCCCCAATATTGCTCAACTACGGTCCATAACTCTATGTTTTTTTTGGTTTGGCATTCCAAACTGCTTTTTTTATGTTCGCCCAAAGATTTTTAATAGGATTAAGGGCGAGAGACTGAGCAGGCTAATCCATGACCTCAATCTTGTTGTCCTGAAAACGATTGCTTAGCTGTCCTGCTGGTGTATTTTGGGGCGTTATACTGCTGAAGATCCATTTAAGCGACATTTCGAAGTCGGTGTATGGTAGCATGATGTTTTGCAAAATTTTCACGTACGAGATGCTGGTTCATTATACAGTGGAGGTCCAGTATAACGAATGCCGATATAACGAATGATCGATATTACGAACACTTTTTTCAAGTCCATTAGGTATTCTATATAACGAACAAATAACGAATTTCAGAAAATGAAAAAAAAAAAATTACAAACAACAAATTTGAAAGAAACTCTTGACTGTATAAATGTGATAATTTCTACTTATATGTATGTTTATGATAACATTGGAAGATATGTACAATGTACATACACAATTTTCCATTACTCAAGTATTTTTTTTGTCGCTTGCTTTGTTATGTCCTACGTATTCGTCTTCGTGTATGTAAACAGATGCTCAACGTGAGAGTCACGTTTCTATTAATGGTAACATTTTAAAGGACAAGGCATTGCAGTTTCCAAAAACATAATATCACCTCGGTGAAATCACAGCTAGCAGCGGTTGGCTAGCAAAATTTAAAAAGCACTTTGGAATTCGACTTCTTAAAGAGTCTGGTGAAAAGCTTTCATCGAGAGCAGACCTTGTCAAACCGAATAATGCAGATGGAGTAATTCTTCAACCCGAAAATATTGATAGCAACAATACTGAAGAAATCGAAATTGTGGAAAATGATAGCGATGAAAATGCTAGCTCAGAAACTGAAGTTCAAAGAGTGAGTCATTACGAAGTTGTCGAAAATTTTGACAATTGAATCCAATGGGCAGAACAAAATGGCATTGAAAACTATAAAGTTTTAGTTCTAAGAAGATTACGGGCAGAGGCATTCAATCATAACATTCAACAAATGCATATTGACGATTTTGTTTCTTAAATATAAGCACAAATATCCGTATGTACTATTTAAGTATGTTGATAATTTGAACAAGTCTATTCCTAATATGTATAGGTATATGTAAATGAAGTAAAATATGTTTTGTTTTGTTCTTTTAAGTGAAGTATAAAATAATATAATGAAAAATACAATGGTACTTTCTATTTATCTAAAGATTTGTATGAAAAAAATGTATTCGATATAACGAATTTTCGATATAACGAATTGACTCTGGACATTATATCATTCGTTATACTGGACCCCCACTTTATTTTTAATTCAATATATTGGACCAATTTCCATTAGCATGAGAAGCAACCCCATACTAGATCCTGCGTTTTTTATCGACTTTGTTCGTATCGAGGATCATATGCGCTATTTGGAGTTCGTCTGACATACTGCCGAGATCCTTTACCACTATAAAGTTAAAAGTACAACTTTACTCTCGTCAGTCCAAAGAATATTCTTCCACTTTTTGGAAGCCCATCCCCAATGCTCTCGCGCAAACTTCTTTCTTTTTGTTATGTTTTATATAAAATGGCGTTAAAAACTCATGCCCCCGTGTTTCCCCTTTTTTTTTTTAATGTGATAGCGTTTCATAAAATTTTCGCCCAACACCCAGCGAGTTCCTGAAGTTCCTTATAAGTTTTGTTGTCCAAAATGAGCTTTTTAATAAGTTGGCGTCTTTCTGAAGTGCAGTGTTTATCACGACCCACTTCATAAGAACAATCGGTGGAGTATAGACAGTAGAGCTGAAAAAAGTGACTGTATTTAAAGATATGACAAATTATAATTTTTACCAAATTCACTGCTATTATTTTGCTCGGCACTGTACATGTCATGATTTTTCATGATTCAAAAGTGTAGGTTTAGACATTTATTGAAAGAGAACTCGCATGTCTCGATTTTCAAAATTATTGTGAGCTCACAAAATGTCACAGGCAGAGTTTTAGGTATAGGTTTGCGGAAAAAAACCTATATTTTCGACATATCGCTTTTTTGGGGTGAGCCATAACTTGTAACTGTTCGCTCGTATGGAAAAAAGTATTAAAATAGTATAGTCTATAAAATGAAAAAATGAAAATTTGGTAATGAGTCCCATTCCGTGTATAGAAGTTGTATGCGAAAAACCGACATTTTCGTCATTTAAAGTTTTTTTTGGTTAAATTAAATTTAGATGAAAAATTTTTTGTTTTTCAGTGAATTCCTTGAAGTATGAAATGTAAGTAAAAAAATAAAAAGAAAGCAATATTTTTGTTGGTCTTGTTTTGGCACGATTATAAAATTTCATTGACCACATTATAGACATCAAATTTTGTTGTAGTCGAGTGGAGAGGTTTTGAGGTAATGCGTATGACAAAAAATGTGTGTGCAAAATGAATCTAATACAAGCTTCGTGCAATATTATAGTTTGTGGTTGATTTACGCTATGATTTGAAAAGGACAGGTAACAGGTTAATGGATGTAACTTATGGATAAAATGTCCCGGTAGGGGTTTAACTGCAATTTTTTTTTCTATAACCTATGACTATATGACAAATAAAAATCTCGAAATACGAAATCTCGCACTTTTTTAGAATCTCGAAAAACAAAATCTCGCAATTACAAAAAACTGCTTTTCATAATCTCGCAATTACAAAATCTCGCTTTTTATAATCTCGCAATTACATCTCGCATCGAAAAATCTCGCAAATTTCAACCGAAATCTCAAAATCTCGCATATATTTTTTTGTTTTTTTTTTGCTTGCTTACATAAATAGGTTTAGGTGCGAGGTTGGGTATATGCGAAGTTTCTTTTGCATTTATTTAACCAAACACCCATTACAGTTTATCTTATAACCTTATGAAAATCACCCCATATAATATAGGTAGGTATATTTTCATTATTCCTGGTAGGTATACTTAATCCTTTTTTTTTTTTTTGCGATATTTTAGTTTTGCGAGATTGTGTAATTGCGAGCTTTTAGAAAGTGAGATTTTGTAATTGCGAGATTATGAAAAGCGGGATGTTGTTATTGCGAGATTTCGAATGCGAGATTTCGTAGCCATTCCACAAAAATTGCTTCAGTTTTCCAAAGATAATATCAATAAAAAAGCCAACAATTCTTCTTTTTTGTTTGCCCACATTTAACATTAAGACTTTATTTAAAATTCATTTTGTATTTTTTGTTGGTATAAATATAGGAGTATACATTTGATCTGGTTTGCTTAATGTTATAGAAGCATTATGTATGGGTTGTGTGTGTAAAAGTACATAAAACTTCAAATGAAGGAGACCTTCCCATTTGGTTTTTAAAATGTTAAATATTTGAATTTTTGGTTTTTTTTTCATATCAATATTGAATTTTTATGTTTGTTTCTGTTTTGTGTATGAATAATACATGTATTATACAGGGTGTTATGCATAAGATGCGAAAAAGCATGTGTAAGTTGTGGGTCGAGAGTTGAGATCTTTTTCTCCCGCAAAAAAAAAACCAACGCCAACATTTATAATTTTATGTTATCCCTTTTTTATAAGCCAGAAATCCATCCAATTATTCTGTTTTTAGATTAAATTAAATTGTTTTAGTGAATATGAAAAAATTCGTTTTCAAACTCAAAATTTTGAAAAAAAAATTTTTGTTCAAACTAATTTTTTTTAATTTTTACGGTATTAAATAGTATTTTTGTTTTTAATTGTCCATGTTTTTATCAATTTTAATTCAAACACTAAAAACCAGATGCTATAATGTCTTCTTTGATTTTTGAGAAAATCGTAAATGAAAAAATCTACTTTACTACTTATACCAAGTGCAATTAAATAGGATATTAAGAGAAATTTAAACAACATATTTGAGTCAAATTAAAAGAAAGTTATATTTCTATTCTTTTCATATAATATTCTCAAAAACTACAAAACATATGCATCTGTTTTTTTTTCTGACTTTCACAAAAGGTATAACAAGACATTGTAAGTGTTGCCCTTGATTTTTAATAATTTTTTTTCTAATTCAAGTAAATTTTTTAGAAAATTACTCCGTTCGCCTAAACGGGGAAAATGACGGCGTAATAATAATTGTTTATAGAGAACAATAATTCCAAAGTTTATCTTGTATATGGCTTACTGTTAATTGACATTATAATTACAACATTTATTGTTCATTCAATTTTTATCACAACACATAAGAATATTATTTATTGGTTTATTTTTTTTTGTTTTATTGTTTATGGATTAAAATACAAGAAAATCTCATTTTTCTTTATTTTATAAATATATATTTGGTAGTAGGTTTTTTAAAATTACTTTGTTTTTCTACATGTTTTGCTCTTTTCAGAAATTCAACAATTATTATATGAATAATGATTAAATTATGAATACTAATTCTTCAAAACTTTTATATAAATCATTAATCAAATTTTATAAGTGGGGTCAGGTTTGGGTAAGCCGTATAACGGCTTAAGACAAGTATATCTGTCCTTTACTTTACTTTACTTTACTTTACTTTACTTTACTTTACTTTACTTTACTTTAATTTAATTTAATTTAATTTAATTTAATTTAATTTAATTTAATTTAATTTAATTTAATTTAATTTAATTTAATTTAATTTAATTTAATTTAATTTAATTTAATTTAATTTAATTTAATTTAATTTAATTTAATTTAATTTAATTTAATTTAATTTAATTTAATTTAATTTAATTTAATTTAATTTAATTTAATTTAATTTAATTTAATTTAATTTAATTTAATTTAATTTAATTTAATTTAATTTAATTTAATTTAATTTAATTTAATTTAATTTAATTTAATTTAATTTAATTTAATTTAATTTAATTTAATTTAATTTAATTTAATTTAATTTAATTTAATTTAATTTAATTTAATTTAATTTAATTTAATTTAATTTAATTTAATTTAATTTAATTTAATTTAATTTAATTTAATTTAATTTAATTTAATTTAATTTAATTTAATTTAATTTAATTTAATTTAATTTAATTTAATTTAATTTAATTTAATTTAATTTAATTTAATTTAATTTAATTTAATTTAATTTAATTTAATTTAATTTAATTTAATTTAATTTAATTTAATTTAATTTAATTTAATTTAATTTAATTTAATTTAATTTAATTTAATTTAATTTAATTTAATTTAATTTAATTTAATTTAATTTAATTTAATTTAATTTAATTTAATTTAATTTAATTTAATTTAATTTAATTTAATTTAATTTAATTTAATTTAATTTAATTTAATTTAATTTAATTTAATTTAATTTAATTTAATTTAATTTAATTTAATTTAATTTAATTTAATTTAATTTAATTTAATTTAATTTAATTTAATTTAATTTAATTTAATTTAATTTAATTTAATTTAATTTAATTTAATTTAATTTAATTTAATTTAATTTAATTTAATTTAATTTAATTTAATTTAATTTAATTTAATTTAATTTAATTTAATTTAATTTAATTTAATTTAATTTAATTTAATTTAATTTAATTTAATTTAATTTAATTTAATTTAATTTAATTTAATTTAATTTAATTTAATTTAATTTAATTTAATTTAATTTAATTTAATTTAATTTAATTTAATTTAATTTAATTTAATTTAATTTAATTTAATTTAATTTAATTTAATTTAATTTAATTTAATTTAATTTAATTTAATTTAATTTAATTTAATTTAATTTAATTTAATTTAATTTAATTTAATTTAATTTAATTTAATTTAATTTAATTTAATTTAATTTAATTTAATTTAATTTAATTTAATTTAATTTAATTTAATTTAATTTAATTTAATTTAATTTAATTTAATTTAATTTAATTTAATTTAATTTAATTTAATTTAATTTAATTTAATTTAATTTAATTTAATTTAAATTTAATTTAATTTAATTTAATTTAATTTAATTTAATTTAATTTAATTTAATTTAATTTAATTTAATTTAATTTAATTTAATTTAATTTAATTTAATTTAATTTAATTTAATTTAATTTAATTTAATTTAATTTAATTTAATTTAATTTGATTTTGTTTTGTTTTGTTTTGTTTTGTTTTGTTTTTTTTTTATTTTGTTTTGTTTTATTTTGTTGTATTTGTAGGTATTGTATTGGTTCCCCTAAGGGTTACAACTTTCCCTATCCCTCTCGCCTTACTCCTTCTTGCAACCTCTAGTGCCTTTATCCACTCTTCCCCCCTCCCTCCTTCGTCCATTATATCCCTCATCTTCTCGCCTATTGACATCCCTTCATCACCACCTGACCTGCATCTTTCTATCACATGTTGCAACGTCTCAGGTTCACCTTCACACACTCTGCACATTCTTTCTTCTTCAAGCTTCCAGTACCATCTTTCTCTCACCTCATTCCCTAGCCTGACTCTCGCTATTCTCCTTGTTCTGTCTGCCTTCCATCCCGCTTTCAAATATTGTGGGATCCCCTCGGTCATTACTTCCTTATACCACCTATTATATCTGGATTCCAATATTAGTTCCAGTCTTTCCTTCTCCTGCTCTCTTCTGTCTTGCCATTCTACTCTCTCGTACCCTGTCATACTGTCTTCTCTTCCTTTCCTTCCTCTCTTTCCCATTCTCCCTTGTTCCCATCGGGATCCTCTCTCGCTTCCTTCCCTCTCTCTCTCCCTCATCTCCTCTAAACATTCCCTCGCTATTTCACTTCCTTTCCCACCTGTTAATTTCTCTTCATAATTCCATGCCCTTCTCCCTGCCCTTATCATTTTCTTATCTCTTTTGGTTTCCTCTCTCATCATGTATCCTGCAGTTTGCCATTCTACTCCTAGTGTCCATTTGAGGTACCTCTCCTGCATTCTTTCCATTTCTTGTCTCTCCTCCCATCCCCATATCTCCGCCCCATATCCCATCACCGTCCACACCAGGGTATCAAAAAGCCACATCTTCCTCTCCCATACCTTCTCGAATTTCCTCCTCCCAATCCCCCATGCTTCCTTCATTACCGCTGCTGCCTTTTTTATTCTTACCCTTATATGTGCTTCCTGCCTTCCATTCTTCTTGAACACATACCCCAGATATTTAAATTCTTTTACTTCTTCTATCTTTTTCCCCTCCATCTCCAGTCAACTGTTGTATTACTCCCTCTTCCTTTCCTGAACCTCATCACTTTCGTTTTTCCCACGTTCACTTCCAGTTTTTTCCTTTCGAAATACTTCTCCAGTCTTCTCATCATACTTTGCATCTCTTATTCATTTTTCGCCATTACCACCACATCATCTGCGTATGCCAACGAGCAAATTCTTCTTCCTCTTACTTTTCCCTCCCCAATTCTCCTTGCCCAATTCATCTTCTATATCCGCTGTCAGTAAGTTAAAAAGAATTTGGCTCATTAGGCACCCCTGTCTTACTCCCTATCCCGTCCAAAATCTTACCCCCATCTCTCCTCCAGCTTTTACTCTACTCATCGTTTCTTCGTAGACCTCCCCCACTCTTTCCCTGAGCCCTTCTCTCACTCCTCTTTCTTCCAATGCCTCCATCATGATTTTTCTATCTACTGAGTCAAATGCAGCTTTTAAATCTATAAACAATGCCACTAGCTTACCCTTCTCCTTTGTTATCTCTCTGTTCACCACATAGTTCAAATCTACATAGTTCATATCTACACGCCTCATTCGGTATTCCGTCTATGCCCATTGCTTTTCCTTCTTTTAGTTTTCTCACCACCTCACTGATTTCCTCTTTGCTAATTTCAGTCTCATCACCCGCTCTTCTTGTTCCCTCTGCCCCATTCTCACTCTTTCTTCCACCCCTCCAATCAGGCTCATAAAATATCTTTTCCATTCTTCTTCTCTAATCCCTTCCCCCATTCTCTTTTTCCTCTTTCTTTCTCTATTTATTATTTCCCACACTTTATTTTCTGTATCTGCTTCTTCAATCTCTTTTA
This sequence comes from Epistrophe grossulariae, assembly GCA_929447395.1. Taxonomy (NCBI): domain Eukaryota; kingdom Metazoa; phylum Arthropoda; class Insecta; order Diptera; family Syrphidae; genus Epistrophe; species Epistrophe grossulariae. The sequence goes on from OV839570.1 coordinate 3,502,110, forward strand.
TCATCTTATCCTGTTCCTCCTTTTTCTTTTTCTAAATAAGCGCTTGATATTCTCTCTTTTTCTCCCTGTATTTTTCTTTTGTACCACTATCTTTCCTCCAACTCCTTAACTAGTGATGTGTCAACTCGAGTTAATAACCCGAGTCAACGACAGCGATTTTGTTCGTTTCTCTTTTGGTATCCTTTCGGTTGCAGATATGCTTTTAAAAGATGAGAAGGAAACATCTTTCAACACTCTTTACTCCGCTTATGTGTCCGCATTGCCTAATTCAATACCTATTTATAATTTGTTTGTGGTTGGGTATCGGGTATCTCATATTTCTCTTGATCTCATTGTTTCGAACCGAGTTATTGTTTGATAATTGATATATGGGTTTGAATTGAATGTGTTTTTCCATGGTGTGTAGAAAAGAGTTTTTATTTTGATACAAATCGAGTTAAAATGATTCAAGCCGAGTTGCAACCAGGGTTGGCCGAATTAACTACACTACATTTTCTACATCATTAACTACGCGTATTTAATTGAATAAACTACACGCCTTATTTACTACAAATTGTTACGTTTGCTACATACATAGTTAATCTAGAGAAATAATAAAATTTCAGTAAAATGGTGAACATTTCAACTCGAAATTCTAACATCAAAGTGACAGGTGACAGATCATTTGACATGTGTGGCCTTCTTTTAGTTCTTCAAAATATAAAGATAAAGGAAAATAATTCAAATAATTTTGTTATAAACCGAGTTAGCTAACTCGGTTTGCAACTCGGTTTGCTTAAATTCTAACTCGGGTTAACTCGGTTTGAGAAATGTTCGGTTTGGCACATCACTATCCTTAACTCCTTTCTTACTTCCTCTTTTTTCTGCCTGCATTCTTCATCCCACCATCCTCTCATTTTTTGTCTCCTTTGTCTTCCCCCTACCTCCTCACTTTGTTCAGTTTCCCTCTTTATCCTCTCTTCTATTTCCTTTTGTGCTTCCTCTCCTCCCCCTAGTCTTACTCCTCGCATTCTCCTCTCGTATTCCCGTTTCATCTCCTCTGCCCATTTTCCTGTTTTTATCCTTTTGACCTCCTTTACTTTCTCTCTCTTTCTGTTTCTCCTTCTTCCTTTTTTCATTGTGACCACAAATGGATGATGATCTGACTCTACTCTATCTGCTATTTCTATCCCGCCTCTTGCCCTCTCGTCCTCCGATACATAACTCTCCCTCCTCACCCCCCTCTATATTCCCGTTAAAAATTTCCCACCCTAATTCTCCTATCATTTGCGTTAGCTTCCTTCCGTCGGCGTTGACTTTTTTATCTTTCGACCTTCTCCCACCCTCTTCGTCTTCCGTATCCCTCACTTTCCCACCCTCTAGTCCTGTTCTCGCGTTGAAGTCCCCTCCTATTATCACTCTTTCTTCTACTGATTGCCTCTCCATCCACCTTCGTAGGCTTTCCAATTTCTTATCTATGTCCCCATTTACGTACGTTGCTACTTTAACCCATTGGTCCTTACCTGCTTTTACTTTCCTGCTCATTATTCCTTCTTCCTGTTCCTGACTATCCTCACCATCCATAGCCATTTCTTCTCTTATCCCCATCATCATCCCTCCCATTGCTCTTCCCTTCTTGTTCTTCTTTTTTGCTCCCTGTCTCTTCCACTTATACCCCTTTGGCAATTTTGCTTTCCATTTTTCCCAGTTCTTTTCCTCTACCCACGTTTCTATCATCACTACCACTTCCCATTCTTTGATTACTTCCCAGAACTCTTTGTCTTTATTTGCTAGTCCTGCCACATTCCAGAAGCCTATCTTCCATCTATCTTCTGAATCTTCTCTCCTTATTCTCTCTGACTTTTCTGCTTCCTTTTTCCGTTTTTTGACGCCACCGTTTGCGCTTCTATTCCTCCTTCACTTTCTTCTTTTTCGCTACTCCTACTTTCCCTCAGTAATTGTTGCTCTTGTTCTCCCTCTCTATCCATTATTTTCCTTATAACCTCCCTTTTTTCATCCCAAACCCATACCTCCCCATTAACTATCAGTTTCCCATATCTTATCTTCACCCACTTCCCTTTTCTCTTCTCCTCTTCTGCTCGCTCCTTTATCAACCATTGCATTCTCCTTTCTTTCCACGTAAGGTCCTCTTCAATTCTCTCCCTCCTTCCTCTTAGCTTAATTCTTTTCCTCATCACCTCTGCTTTCCCCTCTATTGTTTCCATCTTTACAGCTATCATACCTTCATTCCTGTCTGATCCTCTCCTGCCAATCTCCTTCGCTTCCTCTATCCTTACTCCTCGTACTCCTATCCTTTCGAATATTCTTTGCACCGTTTCTTGAATTGTGCCTTTTTATCTGCGAGTTTTTAATTATTATATTACGCAGTCTTTTTTCTTTTTCTTGCCTTTCCATCTTTACTTCCATTTCTTTCATCCTCTCCACTAGGTGCTCTTTCTTAAATTCCTGTATTTTTCTTTTGTACCACTATCTTTCCTCCAACTCCTTAACTCCTTTCTTACTTCCTCGTTTTGTTTTGTTTTGTTTTGTTTTGTTTTGTTTTGTTTTGTTTTGTTTTGTTTTGTTTTGTTTTGTTTTGTTTTGTTTTGTTTTGTTTTGTTTTGTTTTGTTTTGTTTTGTTTTGTTTTGTTTTGTTTTGTTTTGTTTTGTTTTGTTTTGTTTTGTTTTGTTTTGTTTTGTTTTGTTTTGTTTTGTTTTGTTTTGTTTTGTTTTGTTTTGTTTTGTTTTGTTTTGTTTTGTTTTGTTTTGTTTTGTTTTGTTTTGTTTTGTTTTGTTTTGTTTTGTTTTGTTTTGTTTTGTTTTGTTTTGTTTTGTTTTGTTTTGTTTTGTTTTGTTTTGTTTTGTTTTGTTTTGTTTTGTTTTGTTTTGTTTTGTTTTGTTTTGTTTTGTTTTGTTTTGTTTTGTTTTGTTTTGTTTTGTTTTGTTTTGTTTTGTTTTGTTTTGTTTTGTTTTGTTTTGTTTTGTTTTGTTTTGTTTTGTTTTGTTTTGTTTTGTTTTGTTTTGTTTTGTTTTGTTTTGTTTTGTTTTGTTTTGTTTTGTTTTGTTTTGTTTTGTTTTGTTTTGTTTTGTTTTGTTTTGTTTTGTTTTGTTTTGTTTTGTTTTGTTTTGTTTTGTTTTGTTTTGTTTTGTTTTGTTTTGTTTTGTTTTGTTTTGTTTTGTTTTGTTTTGTTTTGTTTTGTTTTGTTTTGTTTTGTTTTGTTTTGTTTTGTTTTGTTTTGTTTTGTTTTGTTTTGTTTTGTTTTGTTTTGTTTTGTTTTGTTTTGTTTTGTTTTGTTTTGTTTTGTTTTGTTTTGTTTTGTTTTGTTTTGTTTTGTTTTGTTTTGTTTTGTTTTGTTTTGTTTTGTTTTGTTTTGTTTTGTTTTGTTTTGTTTTGTTTTGTTTTGTTTTGTTTTGTTTTGTTTTGTTTTGTTTTGTTTTGTTTTGTTTTGTTTTGTTTTGTTTTGTTTTGTTTTGTTTTGTTTTGTTTTGTTTTGTTTTGTTTTGTTTTGTTTTGTTTTGTTTTGTTTTGTTTTGTTTTATTTAGTTTTATTTAGTTTTATTTTGTTTTTTTTTGTTGTATTTTATTTTATTTTGTTTTTTTTTTGTTATTTATTTATTTTATTTTCTTAACTGTTCTTTTCTTTTTTTCTTTTCTTTTCTTTATTTATTTAAAAAAATTGTTTCCTTTTTCTGTTGGTCAATTTTATTATAATTCATATTTAGTAAACTTTTTGTTTCTTAAACTATGATGGTTTCTAAATATCTTAAATTTTGTTTATTTATAAAAGTCTGTAAAATATTTATTCAAAAACGTTTTGAAATTCAGCATATATTTTTATTTTTTATTTTATACATATACATATGTATATACAAAGAAAGAAGTAAAATTTTGAATATTTCAGTTTTTTTTACATAGGGAGGTGCAAATGCAAGTGTTTATACGTTGTTCTATGTTTGTTTGTTTGTCTTTTTTATTCAATTCAATTTTAATCAATTCAATCCAATTAAATTCCATGAAAATCAATTCAACTTAAATCAATTTAGTTTAAATCAATCTAATTTAAATCAATTTAATTTAAATCAATTCAATTTAAATTAATTCAATTCAAATTAATTTTTGAGCCAAGTGTAATTGATTGTATGTAAAATAGAGATCTGCACAAAGAAGTCTTTGGTTTTGAGAAGTTCATTTACTTATTGAAATGCATCCCATTGTTTACATTATTGTGGCGTAGTTAGAGATTTTTCGTAAAGAGGGGAAGGGGCACCCGGTCAGCCATCACAAATTTTTTGGAAACATGCAAACATATAAGCTTGAAGATCGCTAGGACCCTTTGTATAGCCAAAACAGTAGAATTGAAATGTTCTTCTCCCGCCCACTACCAAGTCTACTTTTCTTATATGTAAGAAGATTCTTCCTTAGTTTACATCCCTAGAAAGTTTAAATTTTTTAATTAAAACTATTGAACCAAAAGAATGTTATTTTTATACAGTAGACGCTCGATATAGTGAAGTAGATAAAACCAGGCTTGTTCACTATTTCGAAATTGTTCACTATTTCGAGAGAGAAACTTAAAAAGCGGGTGCGGTCCGGGGTGATTTTGATACAAATGATTTTTTTTATTATTAAAGCGTAAAATAATTTCAATTGGGTAAAAAAAAAACATAATTATTTTATAATATTATAAAAAACATACAATAAACGTTATTTTTCATAAAAACGAAAAACTTCATAGCTCCCGGTACAAATTAGTTTTTTTTTTTTTAAATAAGAATGAAATCACTAATTCTTTTTGTTTGTTTAAATTGATTTGCACTGCTTTAAACGCTATAAACGCATTGCTGCTGGCATACATCTTGTTAAATATTGAAAAAAGATGTGAGTTCACTATAACAAGATACCTTTTGTTTACTATACTGGATAGTTCACTATACCGAGATTCACTATGTCGAGCGTCTACTGTATTTGAATTTTTTTCCTTACACATAATAAAGTAAGTGTTTTTTTTTTACATTTCAAATTTTGTAATTTGCCAAAAGTTCAATAGCTAGCGCTGTGTTCGTAAAATATCGCTGGCGAATCATAAAATACGTATCTTTATCGATTTTCTCATGAACCATACAAAAATTTAGTTCGAACGATTAAATTTTGAAAAAATGTCAAAAAAATTGAAAAACGTCAAAAAATTTGAAAAATATCAAAAACCTTGAAAAATGTCAAAAATTTTGAAAAAAGGGAAAAAAATTGAAAAAGGGAAAAACTTTGAAAAAGGTCAAAAAATTTATAAAAAAAATTATTTAAAAATTTTGAAAAATACGTAACATTTTAAAATTTTTTTTTTAAATATGAAATTTTTTTTAGAAAACTCAAAAATTAACAATAAAAAAGTAAAAAAAATTTAAACAATTCACTTGACATTCTTTTTAATTATTTGAACGGATTATGAATGGATCTTCAATAGTTACCATGTGATATATTCGGGAACGTACTATATTTTACAGAACCCAACAGATTTGATTCAATCGTGAAACGAATTTTATTTTAAAGGAACCAAAAAATAAGATTCGCGCTCGAATCCAAAATTAAATTCCCTTGTGAATTTTTCACAAGAGAACGAATCATATTTTAGCGCTCTTAGAAAAATTAGATCAAATCGGATATCAGAATAGGGCTGATAAATTAAAAACAGGGTGCCTTGGTTCGAACCCGGGAAGTATATTTAATGGTATTCGCATATTTTCTGTTTTTTTTTTAGTAAAAATCCGGGCCCTGTAAATAACACTGTTTTCTTATACTCATTATACTTTTACTAGAAAAAAAATCTCTGCAGAATAAAAATAGATAATCAGTGCATTTGAATATAGGTAGTTAAGCGAATTTACTAAAAACCAAAAACTAGTAATTTTTCTTTGTGGTGTGGTCTCCATGTTGTGTTTGATATGGATATATGAAAACAATAAACATAAAAAATAAAATGATTTAAAAAATTCAATTCAAATTCAACAAATTTAATTTATTTAATTTTATTAATAATTATATCGCAAATGCGTCGCTAAAATCATTAAATTATGTTGTGATATAATTATTAATAAAATCAAGTAAATTTAATTTGTTTTTTAAAAATTGAATTTTTTAAATCATTCTATTTTTATTGTTTTCATATATCCAAAAACTAGTAACACTGAAACATATACAACGGTTGGAGCTTCTTTTTTAATTTAAATTTTCATAAAAATAAGAACAAAAAATTAAATTGCCTCCTACATGATTGGCAAAGCAGCGGCGCGATCATCTCTTCACAAATCTGTAGTCGATTGTAGATCATATGGATCATCCGATGTATAATCAAGGGCCGTTTGAAAGCCCGAGCCTGATTCACAATCTGACAAACTAAGGACTGAATCAACATTCTCTTTGGCTTGATGATCACCTTGTTCCATGTGCACGAATGCACAAACACTGATATTTCCATATAAACCTGAAGAATTGTCACTGTTGCTCGATTCTGATTTTCTATTGCTTGTTATGAACTATGTAGTATCTAGAAATGGAAATAATAAAAAAATCTTGAATCTTGAAAAAAATCTTGGTCATGATCAATCATTATTTGTCGGGATAAAGCACTTAATCCGTGTTCAAATAAAAAGGCACTATAGTAAGCTGGTTGAAAACGAAGGTCGATTTGGTAATAAAAATATTGGTTGAGCATTTTCTATCTCTATTCTCTATATATTGACTTATATTTGGCTTACTTGGTACATTTTTATTTGGCACTTGTTACCAACGTCTGTATAAATTATTCTTCAACGCTCGTGTAAACCTACTCTCAGACTACGAGAGAACTTGCTCTTGGTCTCTGTGAATGCTGCTCGTTTTAATTGACTTTGAACGCGTTCATTGTTCTAGAATGTGCAGAAGTTTTTAAGAAACGGTTTGATTATTCGATTTGCATTTCACAGAATCAAAACCACGAGCAGCAGCCACGGCAGACCAAGAGTAAGTAAGTTAAAAAATTAGTATTTATATAAAGGGTATTCATGCAACGTCGGAAAAAACGGGGGCACGGAATTCTACGCCACAAGCAGGACTGGAGATCATTCTCAACCTTCCAGTCCTGGATAAATACATAAAGGGTACAGCAGCCACAAGTGCATTTCGACTTAAAGAAATGTACTCTCGGAAGCACAACACCTATGGTCATGGGTCTATCTTGCAAAGATATGACGGACTTAATGTGACAACTGACTACGTACCACCCGTAATAAGAAAAAACTTCTCCATTTTAATACCCAAAAGGCATGGATGGGAGCCCAATTCACTACTCGGTGAACAGGGCATCACCCTTTACACTGATGGGTCAAAAATGGAAGAAGGAACAGGAGCTGAAGTGTTTTGTGAAGCTCTTATTATTAGAGAATCATATGAACTCTAACCAAGTCAAACTCTGCTGGGTTCCTGGACATAGCAATATAGAAGGGAATGACATAGCAGATGCACTGGCAACGGAAGGGTCAATGTCAAATAGAGACAGTAGTAGCCAGTCAGATACGAGACCGGAAGTCCCGATTGGCGTGATCAAAAGCAAGATAGACCTTATAACGAAAGAGCAAATCAACAACTCCTGGATATCCAGGAACGATTGCGTCATCTCTAGAAGTGTATGGCCTAGAATTAATGAAAAAGAAACTCAGTATATTCTATCGCTGAGTAAAAAGAATATTAGAACCCTGGTAGGTATACTAACGGGACATTGCGCCATTGGCGTAATGGCCACTAGATTGGGTGTATACGCACCCGATTTCTGTAGGAGCTGTCAGGATGTTGAGGAAATAGAAACCATTAAACACCTGCTCTGTAACTGCCCAAATCTCCAAACAAGTCGCCTCCGTTACCTTGGAAACAGGTTTGTCGGAGAACTGGATGATCTAGCGCAGGTCTCAATGGCAAACATGAGGAAATATATAGAAAGCACAGGCTGGCTCGTAAATGAATCATTAGTTTAGGTGTTACCACTGTTATAGGGGATCACAATGGACCAATAGGCCCCGTGGGCCGTGAACGCCACAGACTCAGAGCTGGTGGGTGGAAATAAATTTGCAATCCAACGAGTACTTTGTATTTTCACTTTAGCTTAACATGTACTTTATAAATCTAAGTATTCACACCGCTTTTTACAGGATGCAAATTAGAATTTATAAAGGTATAATTTATCTACATGAGTGAAGTTCCCATTTTATTTTTATTTTGTCTAATTGGAAGAGCTTGTCGGAATCCGAACTAGTTATTGGACTTGGAACTGAAAATCATAATAATGATTTAAACCACTGTGAGGAAACTGACCCTCAATCATAATAACTAGGTATCGTTCCTTTGATCCTTTCACTTTTTGCCTGTTGTTCAATTTAATTTTTTTTTATTTTTGTTTTTAGATGCTACAAAGACTCCGAAACAAAAAAAGACTAATCAAAGCAGCTCTAACCACATCGTTCAGCTGCTATGCCTCCACTGCTATGAACACACTAAAATTGGAAAATAAAAGGTTCGAATTGGAAAAAATAGGAGCAAGAATTTCAAATCAATAAATTCGAAATCGAAAAGGAAGAACGAATTTAAAAATATTAAATTGAATTAAAATAACTTTTTATTACTTTCAATAAAAATGTATATTTTCTGCATAATCCTTTCTCTTTTATTATAGTTCTGCCAAAGTTCTTCTTTTTACTTGGCAGGCATTAAAAGCTTCATAATCTTCTTGCTCTTTTTCATCTTCTTCTTCTTGCTTAAATATAGTTTTTTGGCTTATTTATGCACATTTTTAAATTGCGGATGACAAATTATATAAATGTTAAAATTAAATTAAATGTTTAAAGCTGTTTGACGCTAATTTGTTTGCCACATTTACGCAAAATGTTTTTTGATGCTTTCATGAGACGTGTGTCGGAAACTTAACGATTTTACGACATCGTAAAGTTTAAGACGTTGCATGAATACCCTTATTATATTTACTATCTACCGTTTCTTTTGAATAAAGTTTTTTAAAGTTTCGCACTGAAAAAACTTTGTTTCGAAAAAATTTGTTTAAAGAAATTTACTTTTTTACGCTTGGGGAGCCGTTTATTTTCAGTCGCTTAAAGAGGTCGGCTACAGCACTGAATTTTCTAAGTTTTTATTTTATTGATTGTTAGGATTTGTATCTAGTCGACCAACTAGATTATCTAAATTGAATTTCAAAAAACAAAAAAAAAGAAGAAAACTCAGATAATTTCAAATTAATTATCTAGATGGATCTTATACTTACGAGCTTGATGGTGTAGTTGTGCCAGTTCCCTGGTAAATGGCCGCAATCGTCTTGAAGCATACTTTCCCCGCCTAAACTGCCTTGTATCCCTTTTATTGGTCTTAAATGTATTCCCAGATTTCTGCTTCCTAGTTATAAACCGAGCGCACCATCGAGCACTGAAAGTTCAGAAAATCAGAGTGAGGAATATAAAAACAAACAAACAACAATAATAATGAGCTACATCTTCGAAAGGCTATGCGGTCTGATGGCGGATGTGATGAATTATGAAAACAATAATGTTTCGAACTTTTAACTAAATGTTGCTGAAAAATTCCGGTAAATTCTAGAATTTCTATATACAATTCAGAGTTTTAGAGTAACATATAGATGATCCTCATAACAATGATTCAAAATCATAAAAGGGTTTGTTTGAGGATGATGTCTAGAAATCAAATCGAGGCCCATGTAAAGGTTCTTTCTGAAAATTAATGCTTGGAATTGCAAGATTGTCCTACGTATTTAAACGAGTTTAAAAGAGATGCGCTATTCCAACAGAATTCAGAAGTTGGATTTTCGAAATAAAATTAAGAAGTCTTTAAATGCCCGGGTAGTAGGATCTGAGAGATTCTGAAATTTAAGAATAAATTTTTTTTTTTAAAAATGACGACTGAAGCATAACAAATTTGTCAATATTAGGTATATGTACATACATATATTCATAGATGGCAGACCTATGAATTTTTCTGTCATCTTGAAAATTTTCGTCTCTGCCTTATACGAGCTACGAAGGAGCCCTTTGAAAATTTTGTAACTTGGAATAAAAGAAAAACCCTTTAAAAGAAATGTTAATTCCAAACTCCTTTTTAGAGGTTATATATTAATTAGATGGTTCAATCGATTATTCGTTTTTCTTCAGTAATTTGTTGAATAATGATTTTATGAGACTGAATAAATATATGAGAAATGCGTATGAGAGTGAAAAATATCATTTAAATAATTTCATCTCTTACCACACTAAAATATTCAGCCATATGAATGCTAAACACCCTGGTGACTTGGTTTGGGTTGATGTCGATGAGGAAATGTCTATTTTCGTATAAACGAAATAAAAAAATAAAAAAATAAAATTTTAAATGAAAATATAATTTTTCATATAAGATTTATGATTTTTTTTAATCGAGATGTTTGGAGAAACAAATTCTTTATTGTTAATAACAACTATTGGATTTTTTTTTGATTATAGGTACTTGTTATGTTAACTACGTAAATGGGTTACAACTGCCGAGTAGATTAGACATTCCGATTTAGTACTTAAAACTACAACCGAGAAAATATGCTAACCTAAATAAATAAGTTTGCTAACGCAACCGAGTAAATTATTTACTATAAGAGATTTAAAATTTTACTTTAAATAACATAATTGGCTATTCCAACCCCTTTGATTAAGGTTAAACTAACCCAGAAAGTAGTATATTGCTGCAAACAAACAAAATCATATTTTCAAGTGCACTTTAATTAAAAATGTACAAATAAATATTAGCAATGAATATAATATCCAACGACGCAGGAAGATGAGTTCCTTGATCTTTGGGTAAGCTTCAAAAGACGACCCAGAACATTCTCTCATATTTCGTGGAAAAATTCGTATACCGAAGTCTATTTAGTGTCTAACACTAAATTTGAATGGTGTATCAAATGTATGAAAAGATGTCATACATTCCAGTCATGCAATACATGCAAAAATTCTGTGAAACAGAAGCTCATTGGAATTATTCCAGTCGATGTTATGATGTATGACAGACGATCATATAACAATTCTGTAATGAGCTGTCGAAATCATACAAGGTATAATGTGTATGATCTGTGAAATTGGCCCCAGGTGCATTTTCTATTGAAGAAAAAAAACTTCCTGCTTGATGGTGTGTTCTCGCTACAGTTAGGTATAGTTCCAACAGTGAGTTGCTAAATCATTGTCCGGTAGAAATGGCTCTAATAAAAGCCAAGAGCTCTTCCAGAAATCTAAAGAAAACCACCTAAGTTATTATAGGTTCCTTATAATCCGTGATTAGTATTACCAGATATACCTTCAATGAAAAGAGGAAATCCGAAAAAATCCCAAACGAAATAAAAAAAAAATATTGTTGTGATTTATTGGATCAAAAAAGTCATAACGTATAGTGAGTTATATAACAAAAGAAAACAGTAACAATAAACAAAAACAAAAGGAAAAAAAATCATTAAATCGTTTAGTTATTCAACACGAAAATAACTTTAAGTAATAAATTAATATCACACATTTTTTTTTTGAAAATTATCCAACAATTTTAACTTTTATTGTACAGATAAATAAAATTTGATAATAAAGGGTGTCCCTTCACGCAAGTGTTGCCGATAAAAAAAGACAGTTTGACAGGGGTTTTTTTAAAAATGGAGTGCTACATGAAAGAACAACGCGTTGATTATTAAGTAACGGGTGATTTTTTAGCTGGTTTGGTTTTGGCAACACTGGTTTTGACAGCTGACGTGTGTTTAGTACCTTGTGTCACTGTCAAACAGCTTCAGTTTGGTTTGCAATTTAACCATGGATCGTCTTACAAATGAACAACGCTTGCAAATTATTGAATTTTACTATCAAAATTCGTGCTCGGTTCGAAATGTGTGAAAATGTGAAATTGTGTTCAGCGATGAGGCTCATTTTTGGTTGAATGGGTACGTAAATAAGCACAATTGCCGCATTTGGAGTGAAGATCAGCCAGAAGCATTGCAACAGCTACCAATGCATCCCGAAAAAGCCACTGTTTGGTGCGGTTTATGGGCCGGCGGCATTATTGGGCCATATTTCTTCAAAGATGATGCGAATCGCAGCGTTACTGTCAATGGTGAACGCTACCGAGCGATGATAACAAACTTTTTTTTGCCCGAAATGGAAGTTCTTGACTTGTATGATATGTGGTTTCAACAAGACGGTGCCACATGCCACACAGCACGCGAAACAATGGCGCAATTGCGAGGCGAGTTTGGTGAACAGTTAATTTCACGTTTCGGGCCGGTCAATTGGCCGCCTAGATCGTGCGATTTGACACCATTAGACTATTTTTTGTGGGGGTATGTCAAGGTTAATGTCTATAGGGACAAGCCCGCTTCGATTGACGCACTGGAAGCCAACATCCATGCATTCATTCGTGAGATACCGGCCGATATGTGTGAAAGAGTATGCCAAAATTGGACTCAGCGGATGGGCTACCTGAGACGCAGCCGCGGTCAACATTTGCATGAAATTATCTTTAAACATTAAATTGCAAGGTTCAAACTATCGATTCAAATAAATATTTCATTCATTTTTTCGAATTTTTTGTGTTTTTTTAAAAAAAAAGTTCTAAACCTCTTAAAAAATCACCCGTTACCAGTTTGAAATAGTAGGTAATAAGGATTTGCCGGTGATTTTTCAAACAAAATCATTTTTAGCGATGAAGCTGATTTTCGTCTCGATGGCTTCTTTAACTTTCAAAGTTGTCGCATTTATCGTTTTAAAAAATAAAAGGGTGATTGTTGAGAAACAAATGCATCCACAACGTTTCACTGTTTGGTGCGGATTTTGAAAAAAGAGTACATGTACCAGCAAAGCCGAGGAGTCCACTTACCCAGTATTCTATTCCATATATGACACTATAATATTGCATATTTTATGAATCAATACAAAAATGTTATTTACTTGCGTGAATTTTTGGGACACCCTTTACTTGTCATTGGACCTTCTTTTCATTAAAATATCGGGGGTTTTTAAAATACAGTTGTAAAAAAAAGGAATATTTTAATTGTGATTTAGAAATGAGTGAATTCAAAGTTCAATTTTTGTTGTGAAAATACTTTTAGGACCGTGTTTACACCAAAATAAATTTTGTATTGTTGTTTTGTTTAACGAAAAAAATTTAAAATTGAAAAACCTAAAAAGAGGACAAATCGCTTAATTTTTAAAAAAGATACAGGACAAAAGTTTATTAGGTCAAAAGAGGACGTTTGGTCAGCCTAATTGTGACTCATATGACGCTGTTGTTTATAACCGGCTTCTGAATAGGAAGCTGATGCAGGGTGTGGCTCAGGTGGTTTGGAAGTATGATTGGCTAGGTCGAGGAATATACCTATTTGATGGCTC
>OV839570.1:3520522-3524709 GCA_929447395.1 Epistrophe grossulariae
ATGATGATGATGATGATGATGATGATGATGATGATGATGATGATGATGATGATGATGATGATGATGATGATGATGATGATGATGATGATGATGATGATGATGATGATGATGATGATGATGATGATGATGATGATGATGATGATGATGATGATGATGATGATGATGACGATGATGATGATGATGATGATGATGATGATGATGATGATGATGATGATGATGATGATGATGATGATGATGATGATGATGATGATGATGATGATGATGATGATGATGATGATGATGATGATGATGATGATGATGATGATGATGATGATGAGATGATGATGATGATGATGATGATGATGATGATGATGATGATGATGATGATGATGATGATGATGATGATGATGATGATGATGATGATGATGATGATGATGATGATGATGATGATGATGATGATGATGATGATGATGATGATGATGATGATGATGATGATGATGATGATGATGATGATGATGATGATGATGATGATGATGATGATGATGATGATGATGATGATGATGATGATGATGTGATGATGATGATGATGATGATGATGATGATGATGATGATGATGATGATGATGATGATGATGATGATGATGATGATGATGATGATGATGATGATGATGATGATGATGATGATGATGATGATGATGATGATGAGGATGATGATGATGATGATGATGATGATGATGATGATGATGATGATGATGATGATGATGATGATGATGATGATGATGATGATGATGATGATGATGATGATGATGATGATGATGATGATGATGATGATGATGATGATGATGATGATGATGATGATGATGATGATGATGATGATGATGATGATGATGATGATGATGATGATGATGATGATGATGATGATGATGATGATGATGATGATGATGATGATGATGATGATGATGATGATGATGATGATGATGATGATGATGATGATGATGATGATGATGATGATGATGATGATGATGATGATGATGATGATGATGATGATGATGATGATGATGATGATGATGATGATGATGATGATGATGATGATGATGATGATGATGATGATGATGATGATGATGATGATGATGATGATGATGATGATGATGATGATGATGATGATGATGATGATGATGATGATGATGATGATGATGATGATGATGATGATGATGATGATGATGATGATGTGATGATGATGATGATGATGATGATGATGATGATGATGATGATGATGATGATGATGATGATGATGATGATGATGATGATGTGATGATGATGATGATGATGATGATGATGATGATGATGATGATGATGATGATGATGATGATGATGATGATGATGATGATGATGATGATGATGATGATGATGATGATGATGATGATGATGATGATGACGATGATGATGATGATGATGATGATGATGATGATGATGATGATGATGATGATGATGATGATGATGATGATGATGATGATGATGATGATGATGATGATGATGATGATGATGATGATGATGATGATGATGATGATGATGATGATGATGATGATGATGATGATGATGATGATGATGATGATGATGATGATGATGATGATGATGATGATGATGATGATGATGATGATGATGATGATGATGATGATGATGATGATGATGATGATGATGATGATGATGATGATGATGATGATGATGATGATGATGATGACGATGATGATGATGATGATGATGATGATGATGATGATGATGATGATGATGATGATGATGATGATGATGATGATGATGATGATGATGATGATGATGATGATGATGATGATGATGATGATGATGATGATGATGATGATGATGATGATGATGATGATGATGATGATGATGATGATGATGATGATGATGATGATGATGATGATGATGATGATGATGATGATGATGATGATGATGATGATGATGATGATGATGATGATGATGATGATGATGATGATGATGATGATGATGATGATGATGATGATGATGATGATGATGATGATGATGATGATGATGATGATGATGATGATGATGATGATGATGATGATGATGAGATGATGATGCTGATGATGATGATGATGATGATGATGATGATGATGATGATGATGATGATGATGATGATGATGATGATGATGATGATGATGATGATGATGATGATGATGATGATGATGATGATGATGATGATGATGATGCTGATGATGATGATGATGATGATGATGATGATGATGATGATGATGATGATGATGATGATGATGATGATGATGATGATGATGATGATGATGATGATGATGATGATGATGATGATGATGATGATGATGATGATGATGATGATGATGATGATGATGATGATGATGATGATATGATGATGATGATGATGATGATGATGATGATGATGATGATGATGATGATGATGATGATGATGATGATGATGATGATGATGATGATGATGATGATGATGATGATGATGATGATGATGATGATGATGATGATGATGATGATGATGATGATGATGATGATGATGATGATGATGATGATGATGATGATGATGATGATGATGATGATGATGATGATGATGATGATGATGATGATGATGATGATGATGATGATGATGATGATGATGATGATGATGATGATGATGATGATGATGATGATGATGATGATGATGATGATGATGATGATGATGATGATGATGATGATGAGGATGATGATGATGATGATGATGATGATGATGATGATGATGATGATGATGATGATGATGATGATGATGATGATGATGATGATGATGATGATGATGATGATGATGATGATGATGATGATGATGATGTGATGATGATGATGATGATGATGATGATGATGATGATGATGATGATGATGATGATGATGATGATGATGATGATGATGATGATGATGATGATGATGATGATGATGATGATGATGATGATGATGATGATGATGATGATGATGATGATGATGATGATGATGATGATGATGATGATGATGATGATGATGATGATGATGATGATGATGATGATGATGATGATGATGATGATGATGATGATGATGATGATGATGATGATGATGATGATGATGATGATGATGATGATGATGATGATGATGATGATGATGATGATGATGATGATGATGATGATGATGATGATGATGATGATGATGATGATGATGATGATGATGATGATGATGATGATGATGATGATGATGATGATGATGATGATGATGATGATGATGATGATGATGATGAGGATGATGATGATGATGATGATGATGATGATGATGATGATGATGATGATGATGATGATGATGATGATGATGATGATGATGATGATGATGATGATGATGATGATGATGATGATGATGATGATGATGATGATGATGATGATGATGATGATGATGATGATGATGATGATGATGATGATGATGATGATGATGATGATGATGATGATGATGATGATGATGATGATGATGATGATGATGATGATGATGATGATGATGAGATGATGATGATGATGATGATGATGATGATGATGATGATGATGATGATGATGATGATGATGATGATGATGATGATGATGATGATGATGATGATGATGATGATGATGATGATGATGATGATGATGATGATGATGATGATGATGATGATGATGATGATGATGATGATGATGATGATGATGATGATGATGATGATGATGATGATGATGATGATGATGATGATGATGATGATGATGATGATGATGATGATGATGATGATGATGATGATGATGATGATGATGATGATGATGATGATGATGATGATGATGATGATGGATGATGATGATGATGATGATGATGATGATGATGATGATGATGATGATGATGATGATGATGATGATGATGATGATGATGATGATGATGATGATGATGATGATGATGATGATGATGATGATGATGATGATGATGATGATGATGGATGATGGATGATGGATGATGGATGATGATGATGATGATGATGATGATGATGAGGATGATGATGATGATGATGATGATGATGATGATGATGATGATGATGATGTGATGATGATGATGATGAGATGATGATGATGATGATGATGATGATGATGATGATGATGATGAGGATGATGATGAAAGATGATGATGATGATGATG
>OV839570.1:3524909-3569909 GCA_929447395.1 Epistrophe grossulariae
TTATTTCCTTTATTTTCTCTGCTGTATGATATCTTTTCAAATAAATTAGCTTTATGACATGACGTCTTTGTAAAAATCCTTCGAGCTGGTTTATGCAATTCATCGACAACATTTCTTCTAAGTTCTACTCATCTTTTTAACGAATGATTAAATCAAATTAGCATGTTGTATATGTATTTATAAGTTTTTTCTATATTGAGTGTGAATTTTAGTTAAATATGAGTATGAAATATTACGAACAGAACAAAATTGATCAGAAATCCTTTCCAATAAATAAAAACAAATACTTAAATTCCTTTTTTTATAGTTTTGTTATGCTCAGTAAATACCATATTATAAAAACATTTTTTTTAAAATAAATACTCCTAGAATACTTTTGTTAATCTAATTAAGGTGGTTACGCGGGTCATGAAACTCAGTGCAACATATGGGGATTAAAAATACCTACTAATATTCTTTTTCAGCATCATACGCAGGCTGGTCGTAGAACTAGGGGTTGAAAGATCGGAATTCTATTTTTAGATGGGAAGAAATGTATGATATTTACAAATCGTGCGTTGGGAAGAAGAAGGTATTACTATGATGAAGATATTTATAACGCAGGTGAACCGAGTTTTGTAAACAACCACGTGTTGTTATTATTATATTCGTCGTCGCCACGTGCAAAATGGTTCAGATGTTATATAAATTTTTTGTTTCAGCAAACATTATGCTGGTTGTGAAACTCAATTGGATTTTTGGGAAATATATGGGCGTTGAGAAGAGAAAGCTGTATGGTTTGTTTGTCTCACCTTTACACACAGGCTATGAAACTCAATTGAATTTTTGACCTACATTTTTTCATCATCATACGCAGGCTATGAAACTCAGTTGGGTTTTTAAGCAATTTATGAGAGATGGGAATACGCATAGACGAAAGCTATATACATTTTTTGTTTCAGCATCATACGCAGGTTGTGAAAACTATATACATTTTTTTGTTTCAGCTCAGTGCAACATATGAGTGTTGACAATTTTTTCAGCATTATAGGCAGGCCGTGAAACTCAATCAGATTTTAAACAATATTATGGTGGTGAGAATAGGTAGCAACATTTTTGTTCAGTGCAACACATTGGGGTTGTTGTTTTTCAGCATCATACGCATGGCTTTGAAACTCAGTGCAACATAAATGGGAATTTTTTACAGGATCATACGCCGAGAAACTCACTGCAGCATGAGGTAATAGGGGAAAGGGTTTTTTTTTTAAACACAGATTTTGTTTGCATTTTTAAAATTTTATTTAAAAAGTCATGTATATATGTAGATATATTTATAAAATTATTCTATATCTAATATCATTTTATAAAAATCCATAATTCTCTTAATTTTAAGTAATTTTAATTCAATATGAAAGCATGCACAAGTATCCGGTCCATCCTTGCATAGACTTGATAACAACTCAGGAAATGACATCCATCGGGTGATAGCAGACAATCGTTATTTTCGAAACTCCTTATAAACGAAATATTTTTTTTTGCTTCGGAATAGTGTTTTTCTAATATTATATTTTCGTTGGTTTTAAAAAAAGATAAAGGGCCCTACTAATAATAAAATTTAGCGACGACTTAAATATTTCAGTAAAATTAACCTTAATTCTGGTGATCCCAAATAATGTACCATTCATGGAATGTTTAATTTTTTGAAGTCCATTCCATAACCATATATTATTCATTATTAAGAGTCCACTTGAATATTAAGGTCATACTATATATGGTTCATTAGTTAGAGCCCATTCTATTATGGTCCATTTTACTGAAATATTTGAGTCGTCACTAAATTTGATTATTGGTAGGGCCCAGTGATGGAAATCGACTTTTTTCAATTGTACTGAACGCTGAAACAAAATAGTACTGAAAGAGAACAAATAGTACTGGGCTCTTTTAAATTCATAAAAACTAGCAAACACAAATTCAAAAATAAAATTTATTTATTAACAAGAACCATTCACTTGTTATAAATATTAAGGTAACATAGTATAGGAACTTCATTACTATAGCTAAAGAAATAACGAACGGATCCCGTATCACAGTAAGCTGAGCCAGTTGTAGCTTTCATTGAATATCGTCATTGTATATTTAGATTTTTAGTTTTGAGGTTTTTAAAATTCTAAATCATTATTAAACTATCAGGTTTATTTTGCCATTAAAATAATCACTGATTTTACTTCCTAAAGATCTGAAAATTAAAAATGGAAATTTTAAATGGTCAGTTACAATGATAGGTATAACTAGTGCCTTAGATCAGTAAGTAATACATATTTAGTTATGTAATTAACATTAAATAAGTTGTACTTAAAAAGTTATTCTTTTTGAAGAGGATTGTTTGTCACGTTATAATTCACAAGATCTTTATTAATTACAAAACTGTGACAACATTCCTTTTTGTTTTTTTGGTTTTTATCAGTGCAGAACACGTTAGAACTTGTAACCGATTTTTAATTTAGTTTTTATTATATTTTACCATACAAAATTCTTCCAACGTTTGGTGGAGAATGAGGAACACATAGGTACCCTGAATACTTCGATCATCGATGAATATTTTGAAACATAAACTCATTGCATTCATTTTTTAAAAGCCCAATTTTAACCCAAAATGCCTATACAGATACATTTCTCAGTTTCTTAATATATTCGCAGTCATCTAGAGCTTTATATTCGTTGTTTATAGCTTCAATGTTTTTGTGTTCATTAGAAAAAAATTTAAAACATATTGAAAGTTAGAGTTAACTTGACCATCCAATACTGCACTTTGTGAGAAATTTTGAAGTGCGTTTAAGAAAAAGCCATCGAAATTCAATCTTCTTCTAATTTCTTGCAGAAATGTTATAAGTAAAACATTTAGCATGATTTTTGAAGCTCTGTATATCTTTTTCACTGAACTTTTTCGAAGTGTATGAGATTGCACATTCGGTGTTGCAATATATCTCCATAACTGGTAGGTGATTTTCTAAAAGTTTATTTGAGTTTATTGGATTTTCATCAAAAGATTCCCTTACCTTTAAATTTCTACGTAATTGTTTTAAAATAACTTTCATTCTTGGAAGCAAAATATGTACTCTTAGATCTTCGGATTGCATTTCCAAGTTAACATCATTAATTATTTTTAAGAAATATACGATAAAATAGTGAAATATAACTTAACATTTAAGACCTTAAGACAAAGAAAAACAAAGAATGCAGAAAAGTCATCGAATTGACGTTCAGATGTTCACTATTTAAAATCAAATGAGCGCATTCAGCCCAAGTGGGGAAGGTTTTGATATTGGGTAATTGGGCTTTGGGTATAATATGTTCGCATCGCACATAGATTTTTTTAATGAAGATAAGAGAAAATTAACTAAAGGAATAATTCAGTTTTCTACAAACAATTCAAAATTGTACTGAAAATGGCAAAGATGTACTTACGTACTGAGAAAATCAAATTGTACTGAATTCAGTACAATAGTAAGGCTTTTTCCAACAGTAGGGCCCATCATCGGGACAGGTCATCATATTGCATGATGAAATTCATTTAAATAGTATGAAGAGTTCATTCTATATTCTTCAAACATGTTTTATTGAAAAAAACCTCCCCCTTCTATAACCATGTGTTTTTATGAAATTATTTTATTCTCAGTCTCATCGCAGAAGCGATGGGGATCACAAGGTATGGGTGCTCTTGTGCTTTAAATTAATTGTAGGTAGATTCCTACAATTTTTTTTTAAAGGTCATACAAGGTCACGTGTACCTTTAGCACCTCATTTATGGGATATTCGAATAAAAATTATGTTATCTGAAAGGTAACTCAATCGTCATAAAAGGTCAGCTAATTTCAGAAATTGGTCAGCCTTGGATTTTTTTTATTCATTTTTAAAGTTTTGTCCCAAGGTCACGTGTACCTTTAGCACCTCATTTATGGGATATTCGCAAAAAAAGTATACCATTTGAAAGGCCACCGGATCGTGATAAAAGGTCAGCTAGTTTCAGTAATTGGTCAGGCTAAGGTTTTTTTTATGAATTTAAAAAAAAAATCAAGAACACTAGTATAAGACTTTTAGCACCTCATTTGTGGAATTTCGCAAAAAAATGCATAGGTACCACCTGAAAGGATATGTTGTACTTATAAAAGGTCAGCTATATTCGGAAATTGGTCAGGCATAGAGTTTTTTAATGATTTTTTGCTTTTTTTTGTGAAATTCCACTAACGAGGTTCTAAAAGTCTTACACTTGAAAAAAAAAATCATAAAAAAAATCTATGCCTGACCAATTTCCGAATATAGCTGACCTTTTATAAGTACAACATAATCTTTCAGGTGGTATGCATTTTTTTGCGAAATTCCACAAATGAGGTGCTAAAAGTCTTATACTGTGACCTTGAATTTTTTTTTTAATTCATAAAAAAAAACCTAAGCCTGACCAATTACTGAAACTAGCTGACCTTTTATCACGATCCGGTGGCCTTTCAAATGGTATACTTTTTTTGCGAATATCCCATAAATGAGGTGCCAAAAATTGGTAATGACCTTGAAAAAGTTCAAGCTTGGATTACAAGTTTTCCAAGCCTGACCAATTTCTTAAAATAGCTGACCTTTTGTGACCAATTAGTGACCTTTTAGATGGCATACTTTTTTTGCGAATATCCCATATATGAGGTGCTAAGATCCCGGAGCCTAGAATAGCTTATTATTTTTTTACGGAAGTAGAAAAATATTACACTCATATTTGAGGAATTTTTTCTTAAGGTACCTGGTAGGTAGTATCTATCTACCTAGGATATACATACCTATTATTTAACACCAATTGTCTAAGGTCATTTTTAGCTAGGTAGGTAGTTGTTAATTTTATCTTCTTAAGGGGTTCGTTTAGAAATGATATATATTAAAGGATGGTGGAAAATATAAAATAATTTTTTCTTTGTCATAGATTTTTATTTGGGGAGCTTTTAATAGGTAGGTAGCATAGCTATTAAGTCTAAAATGCAGCAGGAATTAGTTTGGGATTTTTTTGCATAATAAAAAGGTAGACGACAAAAGGTGTAGACAAAATACTATACCTAGCTACCTAAGCGGAGAGTTTAGATTTTTTATGTGGATTTTTGTTTATATACCTATCTATATACTTTTAGATAGGTATAGGTAGGTATAGGTATTTATGTACGTATATTTATGTTAAACATGTCATTATGCCAATTATGACAGTTATTGTTTATGCGTTTAGAGCAATGGGGTTTTAGATTTATCGGAGCATCTATTTTATATAGGTATTTTCTTTTAAGAAAAAGGTAGGTAGGTAACTGCTATTGATTTTTGGCGTCCAAAATGACTTTTTTAGTTGCAAAAATCATAACTTTTGAACGCATAAAGATAACGGAAAGAAAATTTTCAAGTCTATAAAAATAGTGATTTTAAAAAAAAATGCTTAACAGGATGTTTTCAAATCTTAGACTGAAGTAAAATTTTCTTTGAAAAAGGAATTACAAGAGAAAGGAATTAGAGAAAAACTTTAAAAACAGTTAAAATTTTACGAATTTTGTAAAAAAAGGTCAGCGGCTTTTTAATGTTTCAAAGGGTCTTACAAAATAAATTTTTTTACAACAGTGAATGCATAACATTAACGTACCAATTTTTTATGTTTTAAGCAAGATTTTTTTCATGTTTTAGCTCATGGACATTTATCTTATATTATACCTACTGTTTACGTGACTAGTTTTATGTGAGACAGTGTGGGGAAAAAGTAAACGGACCAACATTTTAATAAATAGAATAAAATAGAATATATACATAATTCGTCTTTTTTTTAATAATTATAGATTTTAATTTTCAGTTTTTGAGAATGTAAATAACTCAAACATTTCAAAAGTAAATTTGCTTTTAAGACCAAAATGTTAGAACCTGTAACATTCTTTTTTTTAAACAAATGACATTTTCTAAAAACATTGCAAAAAGTTGCAGCTGCAATTTTGTATATGGTTAAACAAATAGTCAGGCTAACATATCCTGGTAATTTTTCAGCGGGATGTAGTTAAACTTTTTTTGTAGCTTTATTTTTTTTTTTTTGTTTTATTAAAAATGTTAAACTTTCTTTTTTATTATTTTAATTTGAAATTTTAATTTACTTATACAAATAAAACAACAAGAACGTAACTTAAAAGAAAAAATATATTTTCATTGAATATGCCATAATTGCAGTAAAGAAAATAAAGAAATTCGTTTTTGTTATTTTTTTACTCTAGTACCTATTATTAGCTAAAATAGCCCAACTTTATATGCTTTATAAACCAAACAATTAAAAAAATATTTTGTCTGCTGTTTTTGAAGCTTTGTCTGTATTTGTATTAAAAATAAAAAACAAACAAATTTAAAAAAATATCGGATTTTGTAATTTTTCTTGGCTATTCCCAGGCTTGTAAAAATGCGTATTTTTATGCATTTTTGGTTGCATTTCTTATAAAAAATAAAATTTTAATGTACCTAATGTAAAAATAATTTTCATTAATAAAAAAATTTTATGCAAGTGGAAAATTTGTGCAGTAAAAAAAATGACAGTTGAAAATTTTTTGCATTCAAAATAAATTTTAAATACAAGTTGAAAACTTTTTGCATTAAAAAAAATGCAATTTACCTAATTAAACTTTTTTTTACAAAAAAAAATATAAGGACTTAGTGGTACGCATTCTGAATACCTATAGCTATTGTAAACCTCTTAGGTATTCATTTGATTTCAATTAGTCAATTAGTTATACATATACCTACTTACTTAGTATAGAAGATCCCGCCATGGGACGACCTACCCTACCCTTATCGAGTTACCAGTTAAGAGGTAGGTAGGTACACAGTGAACACGGTGAAGGCCGTAGGGTTGCTCAATGGTATGGGTTGGTTCAATTATTTGACTCTGCTCATATGGTAGGTTTAAGTGATACAAAAAAATATCACGTGAAATGAAATTTTATTCAACAAATAATTACTGCACAATTTTTTAAATTCAGAGTATTAATATAGGGTAAATTAGAGTAAACAAATTTAAAGACCAAGAAGCAAAAAAGAACCAAAAAAGATAGATAGTTTATTTTTTTCAAATCGATTTAAATACAAGAAAGTCATACATAGGTACTTACATAAAAAAAGGAAATTCTAGAGAATTTAAAACACGCGATGAAAAGAGACGTAGGAGAAAAAAGTTACCTAAAATCAGGATGATGTTTTTAAGAATTGAATTTTATAGTTTTGAGAAGCAATTATTAGACCCGTGTTTGCAAAATTTTCCATTTAAGCTTTTTTCTTGGCTATGGTGAATTTCTGAACAGTATCAATATATAGGTACATATATATTTTTTATCAATTATTGATTTTGATTTTTTCCTTTTTAAATCTCATTGATATTTGCATTTAAAACAACATAAATATAAAGAGAATTCTATTACAAACACGATGGTATGTACTATGTTGGCGAACTTTTAATAATCCATGTTTTTTAATTTTACGGTGCATTAAAGAAAACAATAATTCTAATAGTCTCAGAGATATGAAAGCATACTTTGGACAGAAACTATGTACCAAAATGTGAGTAAGTGGGTGAAATGGGAGAAGCATCATGATATCGAATTCAAAAGTGTAGCAGCGTTTTTTTTGTCAACTTGTGAGATGTGGTGGGTTTCAAAATTGAATTTTTCCAATTTAGTACTGTGCAAGAGTTATAGGTATAACCAATTAATTCATATATTAAAAACTAGAAATGATGCTCTGTCATTTTCCTAAATCACTTGAAATCTTCAAATTTCTTTTCATGAAACAGCTGTTTTTTGTGTCCTATTCTTCATAAAGTTTTACTTATTATGTCAAAATTTAAGTGCCTATGCTGCTGATGTAAAACAACAAAATACCTATACCTATAAAAGTGAGGGTAATGGGTTGGGTGAAAGGTAATAAGTCCACAAGGTCAAAAGAAAAATACACAATGGAATGAAGCGAAGAGAGTGGAAAAAAAATTTAGTAGCGGAAATACTATGTAGTTTTGTAGGTAGGTATCCTACCTGCAATTCGGCTTTATATGGAGCCTCTACTAAATTCAAAATACCAACATATAAAGGTACAATCCATAAGTACATAAATTTATGTAAACTTAGGTAGGTACCTTAGGTACATTGGTAGGTAATTAAATATTTTTGTCCTAAGATAAAATTTCTTTAGCACTAAACA
The DNA here is from genome assembly GCA_929447395.1 of Epistrophe grossulariae. NCBI lineage: Eukaryota > Metazoa > Arthropoda > Insecta > Diptera > Syrphidae > Epistrophe > Epistrophe grossulariae. Next base: position 3,533,127 of record OV839570.1, read on the forward strand.
AAAATTGTTAGCTACCTAACCTATGTCATTTTTAAGAATTTAATAAAATAAGTAGGTAGGTAGGTATACCTATACACCTAGAAAACGTATTTCAAAAAATTCACCAACCCGTTTTTTTAATTCTGATTTTTTTCCAAAGTACCTATGTATATTTTTTTGTGTAAATGTACCTACTTATACCTACCTACATAATGATTATTTTCTTGGTAAAAAGAATGTTGTTGCCTACCTAACCAATGATTTACCAAAAATTAATAATACCTAGGTGCACTCTAAAATATTTTAACAAAATCGTTAGAGCTGTTTCCGAGATAAATAACCTATTTCCCAACGGTTGTATGGCAGAGTATGGTAGGTACTGTTACTGAAGATCTAAAATTTATTTCAATTTTGCCTCTAGAGAATCACCTGAGTATCTGAGTAGGTATAGGTATAAGGTATAGGTATTTGACTTTGCTGACCTGTTTTCACTTCACCATGGCCTTATTTAATGGCACCTAAAATCTTTAAGTTTGAAGTAAATCGCTTGGTTGGTTTAGGCTGTAGGTCAAAATACATAGGTACAGCCAGATACCTACATATAAAAATACATACAGTAGAATCTCGAAAAGATGAACAGATATAAAACAGGACCGTTCATCTTTTCAAAGTGCTCATCTTATATAGAAACGGTCATCTTTCCGAGATTATACTGTACTTACACATACCTAGGTAGATTCATGACAAAGACGAATCCAAAACTTGACCTAACTATACCTACCTACCTATGAACTGTACAGTGTACATACATGGGTAGGTATAACGCAAATAAATTTTTTTTCCCAAACTTTTCCTAAAAAATGACTTATGTAATTACAACGATGACTAAATGGGGAATTCATGGGCCAAAATTTTGTTCTTTACTTTAATACACGTCGTCGTATTGGGTTGCCGTGAACGCCATTTAAACGCTTTGAGAAATCGCATTGAGAGATTTTGCAGCCTAGCCCAGGAAGGTACTGCATGAAAACCAACCGGAGAAGATTTTTTAATTTTTTGACACGGTAGGTAGGTAGGTACCATACCTATATTTATTTGAAAATCCTCTTTCAAAAAATGTTAGGTACCTAGGTACCTTTATGGTCAGAGAATCACTTATTTTGCTTTACAAATTCAAATTTGTAGTATATACATACATACGTAACTGGATATTCAGATTTATTTTAACATTGATTACCTACGTAGGTTAGGTACCTAGGTAGGTAGGTATATGTGAAAATAAAACCCATTCATAAAAATAAAACAATAAACAAAATTATTTTTATAGGTAAGGTAATAGGTATTATGTACCTACCTATTCAAAATATATTTTATTTTTTAAAAAATTACAAATTAACTACCTACTTCAGGGCAAAAGTAAAAAGAATATTTCAACACAAAAATTTATGACCACATATTAATATTCATAACCTACATAGTACCTACATATTTAGACCAATCAACAAAGCAAATATTTTACTCCTCCTAATGCCACTTATTAAATATCGCTCTACGTCATCGCTCTGGTTTACAAAAGTTTAAGTTGGTTCCTATATGTTGTAATTGAGATGAACAATGAGGTCTTTTTCAAATTGTTTTCGTATCAAAAGGTATTAATTTTACACAGAACTTTAGTACTAATATGTTCTTTAAACGATACCTCTGACTACAAAACAGGTTTTAAGAGAGACAAAATGGCGTCTCATACAGAATTATGAGAGAGAAAATGTTTGAACGCGCCTCACTTAACTATCATTTATATTATCCTCTTTCTTGCAAAATGAATTCTTACCCAACTTCAGTGTGTAAGACGGGAACAGACAATTATTAAAAAGTTTAACCCCTATCTTATAAGGAAGTGCATATAAACATACCTATAGATAGGTTGGTAGTTAATTTTTAATAATTATAAAACAAAGATTACAGCTTATACTATAAGTTTTTTAAATACATATTAATTTTTTTTATTTTACAAATTTTATGTTACTTAACGCTAAGAAAGGATTTTTTTAAATTCATACTATAAGTAGGGTAAAATTGGATAAAAATGGTCAAGGGTTCAAAAACTAACTTCTAAACGGTAAGTCGTACAATATTCTTTTATTTTTTATTAAATAGTTTAACAAAATTCCAGAACTTTATTAATTTAAAAAAAAATTCTACAAATTCTATAAATCGAGATATAAATTTTCAAAAATTCAAAATTGAAAAATTACATAATTCCTATAAATCAGGGTTTGGTCCGATTGAAATAAATTTTGCACCATTCAAAAGGTATTTCAAAAAAAAATTATCCATGTTTCACCAAATTTTGATTTAATTTTTTTTCAACACCATTTTTCATTTTTCAAAAACACCCATTATTCCACGTCAATTTTTACCACTTTTTTAATTTAAAAAAACTAACGGATTCTTTAAAAAATCTCAAAATCATACAGCTTATAGATATTAATGATTTACATTTTTTGTAAAAAATTTAGATTTTTCAAAATTTGTTTCCACACATTTATTAACATAATTCTGTTGTTGTATTCATCACCTCACAACTCTTTAGTTATTGCATCCTTACGACTAGTTTTTTTTTCATTCGCATCTACGAAAATAGACAGTTAATTTGATACATCATACATAACTGTACACCCCACACGACCTTCACAATAGTTCAAAAAGAAATAGTTTGAAAAATCTCGCAAAACACCAAAAAAATGGGGTTGTTGTTCATTGCCAACCATCGTGTCTCAGTGGAGAATTGTCCAATTTTTGTTAAATTTCAAAAACGCCCCTTTTCCATTCATTCAAATGCTTATATCTTCACATCCAATATTCCGATTTTGAAAATTCAAACTTTAAATTAAAGCCACAATGACAGTCGAGTTAGAGCAACAAAAAAATTTTCAAAATCTCTCAAAATTTCATACTAAAAACATGAAATAATATTTTCGGGAAAAAATTTCATCGAGCCAAACGTAAAAACAAATAGGGTTACAATAAAACAAATAAAAAAAACTTTCCTATATCAATATACTGGTGGGAAGGAGATGGCTATTCTAAAGATGGTCGAGTGTGTGCAACAAAAAATCATAATCAAGACAAAATTTACTATACATTTAGGTATATATATTATTATATGCACGATGGCATGATGGCACGTTGGGGGTAGGTATTTTTCATGCACAACAATACTAAAAGTCCCCTCATGGTTGGTTTGGTTGGCTGATAACTTTTGTTCTTATGATCGGATCGTTAAGGTTGATGCCTTAAAATGTTCATGCACGTGTACTGGACCCTTTAAAGGAAACATGATGTGGGTTAAGGTATACATATTTTACCCAACCCATATTTTGTAGGTATTTTGATTGATTTGGTTGTTGGCTTGTATCTTTTGTTCTACTTATCGGATCTGTAAGATTAAGGTCTAAAATTAATCTTAAAATAAAGGTTAAATGGTAGGCTAACTTATTTTTGAGTTATAAAATAACAATTGAAATCATATGAAAGTGTAGGTATTCGAAAAAGTTGAATTATTTCGATGTTGATTTAAAAAAATTAAAAAAATCGGCAAATTGAAAGAAAAAAAACCGTTTTCGCTGACATTGAGATTAAAATACATATTATGTACATACCTACATATATATGTGTGTATATAAGCACATAATGTAGGTATGTAAATTTATAGAAAAGGGTTGATTTGGTTTCTTTTCTAATAATAGGATTTTTAAGATTAAGGTCTTAAAATTAAGAGAGGCACCTAGGTAGGTATAATGTCAGTTAACACATATATGTAGGTACATACAAAAGTTTGGGATTTATTTGAATTGTTTATTTGCAATAGTATAAATTCATAATTATCTTCTAATATTATAGGTATTCTTAAACGACAGTGTGTTAAAGTAGGTAGGTATAATTATTTGTTAGATATCTAGGTACTATCTACCTACCTAACCATCAAATCGACTAAGCAATAATTTAGAATCAGGCAAAGTGAAGTCAAGTGATTGACCTGGCAAGTATAACTTGAGTTATAATGGTCAGATTTTCTAGGTCAAGTTTTTTAAATTTTAATTAAGTATCCGGCTAAACAGTGAACCTATATTAAGTTAGCAAAACAATTCATACGATTCACCCAAACGTACTTTTCTCCGAGAAAACTGTTAACATTGGCTCCTGCCTGGGGACTGAACATACCCTAAGCGGAGCAACGGAGTTGCGTGAGCGAGACAAGGGACCCGCAATCGATTTTTATCAACTAAGGTGAAAGTAAGTGAGTTACTGGAATAAAAGGTAGCCTAGATTGAGTAACAATGGTCAGATTTTCAAGGTTAATTTCCTAAAATTAAGATCAATTATCAGGCTAGAGGTAAAAAAGTAGGTCAAGGGCAAGACACTGGGCAATCCTTCTAATGAAAATTTTTTTTGAAAAAATCAAGGACTTTCAAATTTGTTATTTAATAATAAGGTGACTGAAAAGGCTTATAACTTTGGCAATTCTTTTTGTTCTCCTTTTGGTGGTACCTACACCGAAAGTTAAGACAAATTTTGCCACCAGTACGATAACTATGGCCCCAAGAATTGATAACGGTTTTTTGTAGAGGGGTCAAAAACAAGTATTTTTTTTACTATGGGAGGGGGGGTCTATCTCACCCCGCTTAGGAGGTAAGGGCAATTTTAGAAAAAAATGATTTAAACTGAAAAAAAAAAAATATTAAAAAACAACGACAACACTTACAATAAAGTACTACCGTACCGTAAAGTACCGGTTTTGAAAGCCAGAAATCTGTTCTATAATCCTAAATTTAAACTTAATTATTTATGTCACCAATTTTTGAAAAATTCGCATCCAAACACAAAATTTTGATAAAAAAAATTAAAAGAAGTTTAGACCAATTTTTTTCAAAATTGTGAAATGAAGTGCTAAATTGACTTTTTGTGGTCAATGTTAACATCAATTCTAAATCGAACAAAGAAAACCAAATGGTTTTATGTCTTCTAGTTTTTGAGAAGTTTGAAAATTACTGAAACTACTTTTTTATAAGATTTTTGTTTTTTTGCTAGCTTATACATAAATACATCAGAGCTAGCACCCAGCATTACGGCTTATAAACAGTGAGGTATGTATCGGGGGGGCATGCTGCCCCTCTGCAACCCCCCTGCTTGGGCACACTATAGGATTTGGGGTAGGTGCGAGGTTGGGTGTATGCAAAGTTTCGTTCGCATTTAAAGAATCAGGATTTAGAGAAAATTTGAATTTATCCTATAAATAAAATGATAACAGCTGTTTTCTAAATATTCATACACGTATATTTATTTTATTTATTTATTTAAAAAACGCTTACAAAGTAAGATATATATCTTGTTAAGTATTATAAGCCTTGAAATGATGTGAGATTTAATGACTGAATAGATTAACTATAATAATAAAAAAATTAAAGTTATAGAGAAAGAAAAAAAAAAATAAAAAAAGTACGATAATAATAATAATTCAACGATTTGCCAAAACTTAAATAATAATAATAATAATTCAACGATTCAACGATTTGCCAAATACTTGAAAAGTAAGGATGAGAATTTCCTTGAGCTTCCTATTCCTCTAATGGTGATTGGTAGAGAGTTCCAAAGGTTAATGACATGAATAAAAAACTGCCGTTGAGTATTCAGATATTTAAATCTTGGTGTTATGAGAATGAGAGACCTATTTGAATGAGGGAAGTTCAGTCTATTGTACAGATAATCAGGTTGTTTTGTTTGTATTAACAGTTGAAGGTATTTAAGTGACCGAAATTTCAAAAGATTATTTAGACTACAACCACATAGTTGATTTGAAAAAAGAGAAACATGATTAAATGGGCGGAGATTATATACAAACCGCGCAATGTTATTATAGAATATATTAAGCTTTCTAGAAGTTTCATAATCGCCAAAAACTTCACAACAGTAAAGCAACATTGGAAGCAAAAGCGTTTTTGCTAACAAGAGCTTAGTATTCTGAGGAATAAAGCCTTGAGCGATTCGAAGTGCTCTAAGACTTCCATAAGCCTTCCCTATAGAGCTGTTAAGATGGTCATTCCAGGTAAGAGTTCGATTGAAAACCATACCTAGATTACGGGCAGAGTTAACATAAGAGATGGTTTGATTCTCTATCTACAGGGGGCTTAGTAAGGTTATGTCGAAAATCTTCCTATAGATAGGCAATGTTTTTGATTTAGAAGGGTTTAGGTGAAGATTATTTAGTAAGGACCAACGTGTGATGTTTCGCAAATCCGAGTTCATCAGAGAGACCGCCTCGTCCTTCACAGTCAAGGGCCGGCTGATCAAGAGCTGCACGTCGTCAGCGTACAGGTGAATAAAACAGTTTTTAACTATGTGTGGTAAATCATTAATGTACATGGAGAAAAACAGTGGGCCCAATATTGATCCTTGTGGGACCCCGTGATGTACATAAGCGAAGTTGGAGGATCTACCATTTGCTACAACACATTTTTGCCTGCTATTAAGATATGAGTGGATCAGTTTGCACGACTCAGTTGAAAAACCAAAACTTTGGTGTAGTCTTTTACAGAGTATTGAGTGATTTACTGTATCAAAAGCCTTGGAGAAGTCTAATAGCGTGAGCAGGACAAAATAGTCTTTATCTAAGGCAGCTCTTATACGTTGATCAAAATTCCACATTTAACATTTTCATATATGAAAACGTAATGCATTACAAAAAATTCACATTACCTAGGTACTACTGTACGACTGCAGCAAATCTATATAATTTCTTAATATGTTTCGTTTGTGTCTTACATACTTACATATATATAATGCAACTGTAACGCTTGATAAACTGTTGTACATTACTTATACAAAGATGAATCTATCATCAACATTAATCCTCTAAATGAAATCACAGTAAACACCAAAAAACAAATATCTCATACAAAATAGTTTTAGTAATTTTCAATTTTCTCAATAACTAGAAGACGGAAAACCATTCGGTTTGTTGTGTTCGATTTAGAATTGCTAAAAGCATTGACTTCAAAAAGCCCAATCAGTACTTCATTTCACCATTAAAAAAAATTGGTTTAAATTTTTTTTTTCATTTTTTTATAAAAAAATTTGAGTTGCATGTGAATTTTTCAAAAACTATTGACATAAATAATTTAATTTAAATTTGGGATTGAAAAACAGATTTCTGACTTTCAAAACCGGTATAGAACTTTATTGTAAGCGTTGCCGTTGTTTTTTAATATTTTTTTTTATTCTGAGTAATTCTAAATTTCTAAAACTGCCCCTATCTTCGAAACGGGATGAGACAGAACCCACTCCCTTACTAAAGGGTGATTTTTTTAAGAGGTTTAGAACTTTTTAAAAAAAAAAAAACACAAAAAATTCGAAAAAATGAATGAAATATTTATTTGAATCGATAGTTTGAACCTTGCAATTTAATGTTTAAAGATAATTTCATGCAAATGTTGACCGCGGCTGCGTCTCAGGTAGCCCATCCAATTTTGGCATACTCTTTCACACATATCGGCCGGTATCTCACGAATGAATGCATGGATGTTGGCTTCCAGTGCGTCAATCGAAGCGGGCTTGTCCCTATAGACATTAGCCTTGACATACCCCCACAAAAAATAGTCTAATGGTGTCAAATCGCACGATCTAGGCGGCCAATTGACCGGCCCGAAACGTGAAATTAACTGTTCACAAACTCGCCTCGCAATTGCGCCATTGTTTCGCGTGCTGTGTGGCATGTGGCACCGTCTTGTTGAAACCACATATCATGCAAGTCAAGAACTTCCATTTCGGGCAAAAAAAAGTTTGTTATCATCGCTCGGTAGCGTTCACCATTGACAGTAACGCTGCGATTCGCATCATCTTTGAAGAAATATGGCCTAATAATGCCGCCGGCCCATAAACCGCACCAAACAGTGGCTTTTTCGGGATGCATTGGTAGCTGTTGCAATGCTTCTGGCTGATCTTCACTCCAAATGCGGCAATTGTGCTTATTTACGTACCCATTCAACCAAAAATGAGCCGACCATAAAACGGAAGCAGCGCGCGATGAACATTTCGAACCGAGCACGAATTTTGATAGTAAAATTCAATAATTTGCAAGCGTTGTTCATTTGTAAGACGATCCATGGTTAAATTGCAAACCAAACTGAAGCTGTTTGATAGTGACACAAGGTACTAAACACACGTCAGCTGTCAAAACCAGTGTTGCCAAAACCAAACCAGCTAAAAAATCACCCGTTATTTATACGCCGTAATGCTGGGTGCTAGCACTGTATTTATGTAAGCAAGCAAAAAAACAAAAATCTCATTTTAGTAATTGCCAATTTTCTCAAGAACTACAAGACATAAAACCCTTTTGTTTTTTGTGTTCAAATCAGAATTGATATGTACACTGACTTCAAAAAGCATTTCATTTCACAAATTTTGAAATAATAGGTCTTAACTTTTTTTTCATTTTTTTTAATCAAAATTTTGAGTTTACATGCGAATTGTTCAAAAACTATTGACATAAATATTTTTATTTAAATTTATGTTTATAGAACAGACTTCTGGCTTTCAAAACCAGTATAGAACTTTATTGTTAGTGTTGCCGTTGTTTTTTAATATTTTTTTTTTTTAATTTAAGTCGTTTTTTTTAATTGCCCCTACCTCCTAAACGGAGTGAGATAGACCCCACTCCTATAATAAAAAATGCTTGTTTTTGACCCCTCTACAAAAAACCGTTATCAATTCTTGGCACCATAGTTATCGCACCTACTCTCCCACAAATTTACTTCAGCAGAGAATAGACATGGTAATTAATTAAGTTATTTGGACCTTCAACTTTGAAGGTACCATTGAGGTTCATTGCTTTGATTGTTTTGGTCAAAATATCAAACGTACATACTGATTTTAATTTGATCTTAATTTTGGTAGAATTTTTTTAAACAATCACTAAAACTAGCACAAAAATGAAAATCTTTCACATTATTCCTTATATGCTTAAGAAGTACAATTTCAGTAAGAAAACCACAAAAGGAAGAACACAAAAAACACTCCCTAAGATATGAAGTGAATTTTATTAATTTTTTTCTTTTAATATAGAGATATTTTTTAAATCAACTTTTTTTTTAATTTGAAATAATCGATTTAGATAGGTAATAGAATTTGGTGAAAAGATTAATTCCATTCTTCGTTTTTGATTCACCAAATCTACAACATTAGGTACATCGATTTTAACAAAGCCTATATCCGTTAAGCCAAGCCAGTTGTTGTGCTCGCTCCTCGCTCCTCAGTTACGTTTTTAAGTGGAAAACAACATTATAATTTGCAGAGTGCAGAGTCACTGGTAGCACCCAACTTCAATTGAGTTTGTCAAATTAGGATACAAATAACAAATCCTAATCGCAAAACGGAAGTGAAGTTTCAGGTAGGTATAGTTATACCTAATTGTTTCCACATTTGTTTTCAATATCAAAATTTTGCAATATTGCTACCTCAGTCAGATAAATTTCATTTTTTTATTAAGTCTATAGTACTCAGTCCGAGTGTAAATGATATTTACAAAATAGACATATGTTCAGGAAAATGAGATCTCAGTTAGATGAACATACTGAACAGGATTCCAAAGCAAAATTTATCAAAAATCAAAATTCTGAAGAAAAAAAAGATTTGCTTGCTCTTTGAACGAGCCAAAATGTACGGCAACATAGTAGGTAGATAGTTGTGGAAAATTGTGACATTAATTTGTCAACCAATTTGTTTTGCTCAAATTACAAATTCTGAAATTTGAAAAAAAAAATTATTTCGGATTAAACCAGCGTTTTGTTTTGTCAACAAGGAAGAAAAAAGAACAAAACATGGAATTTATACACTCTTTTATGAACTTTTTCAAGATTCTGATGACAGTTATGAGTACTTATTGGAAATTTAAAACTGAGAATTCATGATAGGTATGAAATTTGGAAAATTTTACTAAGTGATGTGCAAAGTGTACACTTAATTCTACATAATACCTACATATTACCTACAATATTCTTTGAAAAAACCTAGGTAAGAAAAAGACATTTAATTGTTTAAATAAATAAAAGATATCAATTTAAATAGCTATAAGAAACACTTATTTTATTTATTTATTTACTTAAATGCATTTCGAAAGCATGATGGATCATGGAATGCATAAGTAAAGTAAGTAAAGTGGTAAAGTAAATAAATAAATAAAATACGTAAGTGTTTTTTATAGTTATTTAAAATAATACCTTTTATTTATTTCATGAAAAAACACGTTGAAAATCTCCAATATCAAATCAATTTAATTGTTTCAAAAATATCATATTTCAATTCAAATTTGAATACCTAGGTAGGTATTAACATATACTAGTACGTCCAGCCCTCGAAACTTTGCTTACCTACCCATAATTTGTTCTCATTATCGGCAACGCATATAGCTACCTACCTACAACCATTAATCACTCTACCTTCCTATATGGCTGTCAACCCAATACTTTGTTTCACACTACCTCCTCTTACCTAACTATAGATAAAATCACAACAACAAAAAGTTATGGTTCCACGCCTCAGCCAAAACATCTCTCACACTACATCTACAAATAGGAAGCATGTTTCCTTTTCTTCTCACATTTTATTTGAATTAAAAAAAAACAACACCCAATGAGCGAGAGACAATAAATTGTATATTTCCATGCAAAACAAATATACCTACAACTATAGATAATTCATGCTTCTTCCCATTAAATCGACCAATGGCCGAAAATCCAACACTACACTAGACTAGAACTTAAGTTAGGTAGGTAAGTAGGTAGATACCTATATAGGAATCGATAATGAACCATATTGTAGTTTTCATCTTTTGTTAATTAAAACCATCCCTATACTTACGTATATAATATTCTGTTACCTATTTATTATCGATTTTAAGACATTAAGACATATAAGATCCGACGATTAGAACATGAGTTAAATGCTTCGAAAAGAAACCATATCGAAACCCCCATACAAAATTATTTTCGCAACGCCACATACAATAAGAACCTACCTACCAAAAACTTAATTGATTTTGTATTCACCACCGGCACATGTATGTAAAGTACCTCCACCTATTCTCTTTCTCTTTTTCCATATCAATGTACCTACCTTCCCACAGCCAACCTCACAAAACACAAAAAAAAATGGTTAACCTAAAGGTAGCACCGACATTATAATATTAATTTATCTACATATACCTATATATACAAGCAAGTCCAGTTTGCATTTACTCAATACACTTCCCAACATAAACAATATTAACCTATCAAAAAACTAAATCATTATGCCTTAGTTAGCCACCGTCACACATACGAAGCCTTCCTCTTCTCTTTTTCTTTTGTCTCTTTCATTGTACCAAGTACCAACCCTTAGCCAACCTAACGCTATGCAACAAAAAAAACAAAGCATTCATTTTCACAAAATTCATTCTTAAAATGAATCTTATATCAATCTCGAGTCCATATCTAGTCCATATCGAGTCCATGTCGAGTTCATGATGAGTTCGTGATGAGTCGCGAAATTTCAGTTAGGTTCATGTCCAGCCGCGAAATGTTTAGCTAGGTTGTGTCGGGTTGGCTATGATGGGTCGAACCGTGATGGGTCATACCCAACCCAAAAATAAAGTATATGAGTTTGTTTATTTATACCGATGAGAATCTTATCTCCTCCTCTATTTTTTTTTAAACTTCAAATAACTTGACTATATTAAAAATATGTGCATCAATGTAGTCCTTAATCTTTTTTTCTTTTTTTTTCAGCTTTTCATCACATACATTAATAGTTTGTAAACAATTTTGGTCAACATATCCTTTTGTTGCTGCTTGATGTAGCATTTGGGGTGCTCTTAGATTATTTATATATTTCCCTTCAATTCGGTAAAAATTTGAAACCGTTACCCCTGGAGCCTTGCGGCCCAACAACAAATCGTTCTTCTATAATTGATATTAAGGGTATTCATGCAATGTCGGAAAAGCATCGGAAACGTCTTAAACGTCTTAAAGTTTACGACGTCTTAAACGAACTGTCAAAATTTGTATGGGAAATCTTTTCAAACAAATCTTAAACTTTAAGACACAAATATGTGTCTACATGGTAAACTCTTTCAACCCTAGAAGAAAAAGTAGAGGAACGGGCATTTCGGAGAAATATGAGTTTTTTTTTTCAAAAAGTGTGAGTTACACAAACACAAATGCATTCACACATGCACTTATGTGTTGAGCACAACAATGAACATACTTCATCATTTTTGCCAAGTAACTCAAGAATTAATAGATCATTGAAAGCAATTTGTTCATACAATTGTTTAAATATACTTTTTTGGATTACTTTGGGTATTTTAAAATTGCGGATGACAAATTTTGCGAATGTTAAAATTAAATTAAATATTTTAAGCTATTTGACGTTTAAAGAACAGCTGATTTGTTTACCATATCGTTTACCAAATTTACGCAAAATGTTTTTTGGTGCGTTCATGAAACGTGTGTCAGAAACTTTACGATTTTACGACATCGTTAAGTTTAAGACGTTGCACGAATACCCTTATTATTTCATTTTGGTGATTATTATTACCAATTCAAAATAGCTTTTAACGGGCCATGGCAATGTTTATATAAGAAGGTTTTTTTTTTCATAATACAAATTCTATATACTATCTACTGAAATATATCAGCCAAGTAGAAGACTTAGCACTATTTTATTTGGATTATTATTACCGCCACTTTGAGATGAAGTTAAAAGTCGAAGTCGATCTACAAGCTCTTTTGGATCGTCTTAGTGAACATATAGTCAATATTTTTATTGGAAAATATTAAATCTTCTTTCTCAGTGCGATATGATTTCCCAATTCTTTTTTTTTATTATCCTTAATAAGAGGTGCAATGATTTTTTTGTATTTGTTTCCCCTGTGAACTGTTACCATAGTATTTCATATGTACACTTGTTATTTGTAATATCTTTGAATATTGTTTTAAATCATCGCTCGTATAGTCTTCTTTTTATGGAATCTTATTGAAAATCAATTCATGTAATCCATAAGTGACTTCACCATCAGTAAAAAATTCGAATTGTTTACATCGATTTGGAAGTCTGCTGCACCAAGTTTAGTATAGAATTGGTATTTTGATTGAAACGTGGACCATATGTTTTATCGATATTTGAAATTGAAAATCACGGTTTTTTACTTATGGGTGTACTTTGTGATATGTTAGTGGGCCCGAAGGAACTAGTTTTATACAGTAACTCACTATCATCTAGAGTTTTAATTTCATCATCATCTTCCTCATAACTTTTTTCATTAGATTTTTTTTTTACTGGTGAATCTGGGAGACTTTCTTTAGTTTTTTTAATATCTTTTCCTTTAAAGGTTTTACTATCGGTTTGAGTGTATCTTTAAACTCCGTCTCTCTCGTCAATTTTTCAGATTTAAGAAGGTCATATTTCCTTTTTAATGATTTCTTAGCTGTGATTAAATTTTTAAGTAACTTTTCATTGAAATCCATCATGAGGAATTATTGCAATCAGGATGTATTTAACCGGTCTATTTAAAACCGCACTGTTAAAACCGGTCTGTTATTTTTAAAACCGACATGTTCTGTTTAAAACCACATCGGTTGCTGTTGTACTTGCTTCTGAGTTTTGAAATCGTTAATTAGGCTACAAAATTTATGTGCCAAAACTTGACTTCATTCTTAATCCATTCGATTGTTCAACCTAGAATACGCATAGGGACCTATACTTGAACCTCTTTAATTAACTTATAACTTTAGTTCTAAAAGGGCCAGATGTTGAAGGTTAAGGTAGGTATTTAAAATACGGTTAACCAGGCCAGAGGTAGGATTAACCTAGCGAAGCAACTTAAATATAATACCTAATGGAAAAGGGTTGATTTGGTATCTTGTGTTCTAATTATCGGATCTTTGAGTTAAATGTCTTAGAATTAAGGTAAAATCTTAAAAAAAATTGAAAATTGACCTACGTATTTTTGAACTTGACCTATGTCTAAACCAATGCGATTTTTGAACTTGACCTGCAACGTCGAAACCAATGCGATTTTTGAACTTGACCAACTTCTAAACATCCTGATTGCAATAATTCCTCATGATGGATTTCAACGAAAAGTTACTTCAAATTTAATCACAGCTAAGAAATCGTTAAAAAGAAAATATGACCTTCTTAAATCTGAAAAATTGACGAGAGAGACGGAGTTTGAAGATACATTCAAACCGATAGTAAACCTTTAAAGGAAATAGGAAAAGATTTAAAAAAAAACTAAAGAAACAAGTCTCCCAGATTCACCAGTAAAAAAAAATCGAATGTAAAAATTTACAGATTTCACTCATAGAGTAACTATGGGGACATTGAAAACGACTTGTGTTAGCCCGATAAAATAAAAACACGGCTAAGCCTGCTGATTTCTAATTTGTATCCTATAGTTGCACCAAAACTTCGAAAACTGTCTTATAGAAACCGTTCTACAGTCTGAAATTACAATATGTAGATATAGATATTTTTAACGTCACATCCCAGTTGGCGGTTAAATTAATGTTGTTCAGTTCAGTTTATTTAATCAATTTGATGGTTGATGTTGAAGAAAATCAATATTTGCTCAAATTGATTTACAAGTCTTTCAACTTATTGAACTATTTATACAGGCAAGTTATTTGATTTACTGTCAAAGTGAACCCTTTTTAACGCAAGACCAAATTTATAAATAATTTGATGTGTACCTCAAACTCAATGCAAACCTGATTTGCCTAATTGTCTTTATTCTATAACATTTTGCACTTTAAACTCATCTTTTAATAAATTTAATAAACTTAATAAATTCGAGTCGTGTAATTTCTTAAGACAATAAAAATAGTTTTGACAGCCAAGTTGAGTTGACAATCAAATTGAATCGTGTATGAGCTGCTTTAAAAGAAGCCTAACATTTTATTTGCATTTGAGGACCTTAGCCTTGAACATCTGAACTAAATTTATAAGCGTATTAAAGAAGTTCAAGTATATTGGTACCTATGCATATTCTCGGTTCAATAATCGAATTGGCTTAGACGCAGGTAAAGTTTTGTGACATAAATTTCTAGCCTGAGATTTTACTTGAATTCTAAGACCCAAAGATCTGATAGTTAGAACAGAAGATAAAAGCTTACCAAATCAACCCTTTTCGATAATTATATTTAAGTTGCTTCGATAAGTTTATCCTTCCTCTAGACTTATTAATGTTAATTTAAATACCATTACCTTCAACAACTGGCCCTTAGAACTAATTTGTAAGTTTATTAAAGAAATTCGCAAGTAGGTACCTTTGTATATTTTAGGTTCAAAAATCGCATTGGTTTGGACGTAGGTTAAGTTCAAAAATCGTATTGGTTTAGACATAAGTCAAGTTAAAAATTTGCAATGGTTTATACGTTGGTCAAGTTCTTAAATCGCATTGGTTTAGACGTAGTTGTAGTTTAAAAATCACATTGGCTTAGACGTAGGTCAGGTTCAAAAATACAATTTGTTTAGAAGTTGGTCAAGTTCAAAAATCGCATTGGCCAAAACATAGGTCAATTTCCAATTTTTTTTTAAGATTTTACCTTAATTCTAAGACATTTAACTCAAAGATCCGATAATTAGAACACAAGATACCAAATCAACCCTTTTCCATTAGGTATTATTTAAGTTGCTTCGCTAGGTTAATCCTACCTCTGGCCTGGTTAACCGTATTTTAAATACCTACCTTAACCTTCAACATCTGGCCCTTTTAGAACTAAAGTTATAAGTTAATTAAAGAGGTTCAAGTATAGGTCCCTATGCGTATTCTAGGTTGAACAATCGAATGGATTAAGAATGAAGTCAAGTTTTGGCACATAAATTTTGTAGCCTAATTAACGATTTCAAAACTCAGAAGCAAGTACAACAGCAACCGATGTGGTTTTAAACAGAACATGTCGGTTTTAAAAATAACAGACCGGTTTTAACAGTGCGGTTTTAAATAGACCGGTTAAATACATCCTGATTGCAATAATTCCTCATGATGGATTTCAATGAAAAGTTACTTAAAAATTTAATCACAGCTAAGAAATCATTAAAAAGGAAATATGACCTTCTTAAATCTGAAAAATTGACGAGAGAGACGGAGTTTAAAGATACACTCAAACCGATAGTAAAACCTTTAAAGGAAAAGATATTAAAAAAACTAAAGAAAGTCTCCCAGATTCACCAGTAAAAAAAAAATCTAATGAAAAAAGTTATGAGGAAGATGATGATGAAATTAAAACTCTAGATGATAGTGAGTTACTGTATAAAACTAGTTCCTTCGGGCCCACTAACATATCACAAAGTACACCCATAAGTAAAAAACCGTGATTTTCAATTTCAAATATCGATAAAACATATGGTCCACGTTTCAATCAAAATACCAATTCTATACTAAACTTGGTGCAGCAGACTTCCAAATCGATGTAAACAATTCGAATTTTTTACTGATGGTGAAGTCACTTATGGATTACATGAATTGATTTTCAATAAGATTCCATAAAAAGAAGACTATACGAGCGATGATTTAAAACAATATTCAAAGATATTACAAATAACAAGTGTACATATGAAATACTATGGTAACAGTTCACAGGGGAAACAAATACAAAAAAATCATTGCACCTCTTATTAAGGATAATAAAAAAAAAGAATTGGGAAATCATATCGCACTGAGAAAGAAGATTTGATATTTTCCAATAAAAATATTGACTATATGTTCACTAAGACGATCCAAAAGAGCTTGTAGATCGACTTCGACTTTTAACTTCATCTCAAAGTGGCGGTAATAATAATCCAAATAAAATAGTGCTAAGTCTTCTACTTGGCTGATATATTTCAGTAGATAGTATATAGAATTTGTATTATGAAAAAAAAAACCTTCTTATATAAACATTGCCATGGCCCGTTAAAAGCTATTTTGAATTGGTAATAATAATCACCAAAATGAAATAATAAGGGTATTCGTGCAACGTCTTAAACTTAACGATGTCGTAAAATCGTAAAGTTTCTGACACACGTTTCATGAACGCACCAAAAAACATTTTGCGTAAATTTGGTAAACGATATGGTAAACAAATCAGCTGTTCTTTAAACGTCAAATAGCTTAAAATATTTAATTTAATTTTAACATTCGCAAAATTTGTCATCCGCAATTTTAAAATACCCAAAGTAATCCAAAAAAGTATATTTAAACAATTGTATGAACAAATTGCTTTCAATGATCTATTAATTCTTGAGTTACTTGGCAAAAATGATGAAGTATGTTCATTGTTGTGCTCAACACATAAGTGCATGTGTGAATGCATTTGTGTTTGTGTAACTCACACTTTTTGAAAAAAAAAACTCATATTTCTCCGAAATGCCCGTTCCTCTACTTTTTCTTCTAGGGTTGAAAGAGTTTACCATGTAGACACATATTTGTGTCTTAAAGTTTAAGATTTGTTTGAAAAGATTTCCCATACAAATTTTGACAGTTCGTTTAAGACGTCGTAAACTTTAAGACGTTTAAGACGTTTCCGATGCTTTTCCGACATTGCATGAATACCCTTAATATCAATTATAGAAGAACGATTTGTTGTTGGGCCGCAAGGCTCCAGGGGTAACGGTTTCAAATTTTTACCGAATTGAAGGGAAATATATAAATAATCTAAGAGCACCCCAAATGCTACATCAAGCAGCAACAAAAGGATATGTTGATCAAAATTGTTTACAAACTATTAATGTATGTGATGAAAAGTTGAAAAAAAAAGAAAAAAAGATTAAGGACTACATTGATGCACATATTTTTAATATAGTCAAGTTATTTGAAGTTTAAAAAAAAATAGAGGAGGAGATAAGATTCTCATCGGTATAAATAAACAAACTCATATACTTTATTTTTCATTCTCATTTCTATTTAAAACATGTCTCTCCTAAATTCAGCAATTGAAAACATTTTGGGCCCTACCAATAATCAAATTTTGTGACGACTCAAATATTTCAGTAAAATGGACTATAATAGAATGGGCTCTAGCTAATGAACCATATATAGTATGACCTTAATATTCAAGTGGACTCTTAATAATGAATCATATATGGAATGGACTTCAAAAAATTAAACATTCCATGAATGGTACATTATTTGATGTCCCTCAAGTTAGCAGACCAAAGTCAGCAGAACAAATGTTTTGTGACGTCATCATTAGGCGCTAATTAAGTGCTAATTAAGTACCCAACAACAAAATTAAGTGCTCCAGTACTTTTGTTGTAAACTAATGTTCTGCTAACTTGATTTCAAGTTAACAGACCAATTACCGGAAAATACTTAATACACAAGGAAAAAAAAAAATTTTGTCTAGTATTTAGGAGCTATTTAAGTGCTCTAGGAATCAAAAAAAAATTTCCAAAAAAATAGTTTTTTTTTTCAAAAAAAAACAATATTTTTCTAATTTCCCATACAAAACGATGTTCTGCTAACTTAATTTCGATTTTTCTCGAACAATTCAACTTTTTTCGACCCAAATCTTTTTGATTATTTAGGTGCTCGCCTAGCTCGAATTAAGTACCCCATTTTCAAAAAATTAGAAAAAAGATTAGAAAAAAAAAAAATTAATTCAATTTCCATAGAAAACCACGTTCTGCTAACTTAATTTCGATTTTTCTCGAACAATTCAACTTTTTTCGACCCAAATCTTTTTGATTATTTAGGTGCTCGGCTAGCTCGAATTAAGTACCCCATTTTCAAAAAATTAGAAAAAAAAAATAATTAATTCAATTTCCATAGAAAACCATGTTCTGCTAACTTAATTTCGATTTTTCTCGAACAATTCAACTTTTTAATAGCAAAAATATAATTTTTTTTTCTAAAATTTTGGATTTTTTTTTCTGAAAATGGGGTACTTAATTCGAGCTAGCCGAGCACCTAAATAATCAAAAAGATTTGGGTCGAAAAAAGTTGAATTGTTCGAGAAAAATCGAAATTAAGTTAGCAGAACGTGGTTTTCTATGGAAATTGAATTAATTTTTTTTTTTTCTAATCTTTTTTCTAATTTTTTGAAAATGGGGTACTTAATTCGAGCTAGTCGAGCACCTAAATAATCAAAAAGATTTGGGTCGAAAAAAGTTGAATTGTTCGAGAAAAATCGAAATTAAGTTAGCAGAACATCGTTTTGTATGGGAAATTAGAAAAATATTTTTTTTTTTGAAAAAAACTATTTTTTTGGAAATTTTTTTTTTGATTCCTAGAGCACTTAAATAGCTCCTAAATACTAGACCAAATTTTTTTTTTTCCTTGTGTATTAAGTATTTTCCGATAATTGGTCTGCTAACTTGATATCAAGTTAGCAGAACATTAGTTTACAACAAAAGTACTGGAGCACTTAATTTTGTTGTTGGGTACTTAATTAGCACTTAATTAGCGCCTAATGATGACGTCACAAAAAATTTGTTCTGCTGACTTTGGTCTGCTAACTTGAGGGACATCATTATTTGGGATGACCAGAATTAAAGTTAATTTTACTGAAATATTTAAGTCGTCGCTAAATTTTATTATTAGTAGGGCCCTTTATCTTTTTTTAAAACCAACGAAAATATAATATTAGAAAAACACTATTCCGAAGCAAAAAAAAATATTTCGTTTATAAGGAGTTTCGAAAATAACGATTGTCTGCTATCACCCGATGGATGTCATTTCCTGAGTTGTTATCAAGTCTATGCAAGGATGGACCGGATACTTGTGCATGCTTTCATATTGAATTAAAATTACTTAAAATTAAGAGAATTATGGATTTTTATAAAATGATATTAGATATAGAATAATTTTATAAATATATCTACATATATACATGACTTTTTAAATAAAATTTTAAAAATGCAAACAAAATCTGTGTTTAAAAAAAAAACCCTTTCCCCTATTACCTCATGCTGCAGTGAGTTTCTCGGCGTATGATCCTGTAAAAAATTCCCATTTATGTTGCACTGAGTTTCAAAGCCATGCGTATGATGCTGAAAAACAACAACCCCAATGTGTTGCACTGAACAAAAATGTTGCTACCTATTCTCACCACCATAATATTGTTTAAAATCTGATTGAGTTTCACGGCCTGCCTATAATGCTGAAAAAAATGTCAACACTCATATGTTGCACTGAGCTGAAACAAAAAAATGTATATAGTTTTCACAACCTGCGTATGATGCTGAAACAAAAAATGTATATAGCTTTCGTCTATGCGTATTCCCATCTCTCATAAATTGCTTAAAAACCCAACTGAGTTTCATAGCCTGCGTATGATGATGAAAAAATGTAGGTCAAAAATTCAATTGAGTTTCATAGCCTGTGTGTAAAGGTGAGACAAACAAACCATACAGCTTTCTCTTCTCAACGCCCATATATTTCCCAAAAATCCAATTGAGTTTCACAACCAGCATAATGTTTGCTGAAACAAAAAATTTATATAACATCTGAACCATTTTGCACGTGGCGACGACGAATATAATAATAACAACACGTGGTTGTTTACAAAACTCGGTTCACCTGCGTTATAAATATCTTCATCATAGTAATACCTTCTTCTTCCCAACGCACGATTTGTAAATATCATACATTTCTTCCCATCTAAAAATAGAATTCCGATCTTTCAACCCCTAGTTCTACGACCAGCCTGCGTATGATGCTGAAAAAGAATATTAGTAGGTATTTTTAATCCCCATATGTTGCACTGAGTTTCATGACCCGCGTAACCACCTTAATTAGATTAACAAAAGTATTCTAGGAGTATTTATTTTAAAAAAAATGTTTTTATAATATGGTATTTACTGAGCATAACAAAACTATAAAAAAATGAATTTAAGTATTTGTTTTTATTTATTGGAAAGGATTTCTGATCAATTTTGTTCTGTTCGTAATATTTCATACTCATATTTAACTAAAATTCACACTCAATATAGAAAAAACTTATAAATACATATACAACATGCTAATTTGATTTAATCATTCGTTAAAAAGATGAGTAGAACTTAGAAGAAATGTTGTCGATGAATTGCATAAACCAGCTCGAAGGATTTTTACAAAGACGTCATGTCATAAAGCTAATTTATTTGAAAAGATATCATACAGCAGAGAAAATAAAGGAAATAAACACTTGCTGACTTTAATTTATACTTTTTCAAAGACCGCATATAGGTAATCATATACAAAAATCACTAAAGCCAAGATTTTAAATTGGTGACAATGTTCGAATAAACAAGTTTAAACACGTTTTTGAAAAGGGTTACACACCAAACTGGACAACAGAAATATTCCAGATAAAAAAAAATTAAACTAACAAATCCACCTACATATTTACTTAAAGATTTTGAAAACAAAAACATAAGCGGAAGCTTCTATGAGGCTGAATTAAAAAAAAACAAAACTGTTAGATACATTCCTGGTTGAAAAAATATCAAGTCGAAGTGGAGAAAAAGTATTTGTTAAATGGTTAGGATTTCCTTCATCTTATAATTCATGGATAAATAAAACGCAACTGTTATAAATTTTTGTTTGTTTTAAAAAGAAAATAACTTAAATACATAGGCGCATATTCATAGTCGTTTTTAGACCCCAGTTTATCTTAGCCTTAAGTTTATCCAATGTAAATTAGATAGGATAAACCCAGTATTTTTTTAGAAACAACTTAAACAGTGACTATGAATATGACCCTTATTGTTTCTTTTTTATTTTAACCTTTCGTACAATAGTATCAATTTTGTAATCCCCATCAACTTATTTTCAAGCAAACAACATGCACAGGTATCTGGTCCTTCTTTACAGGAATTCGATGACCAAGGACAGTTGAAAAAATGCGTACCATAATTTTATACAAAATTTTGTAAGCCTATTGCTATCTATCAATAAACTTTGAAATCCCCTATCCCCCTTCCCCTAATACCTCATGTTGCAGTGAGTTTCTCGGCCTGCGTATGATGCTATAAAAAATTCCCATTTATGTTGCACTGAGTTTCAGAGCTATGCGTATGATACTGAAAAAGAACAACTCCAATATTGTGTTGCACTGAGTTTCATGGTTCCAAAAAATTTTGCTACATATTCTCACCCCATAATATTGTTTAAAATTTGATTTTTTCACGGCCTGCCTATCATGCTGAAAAAAATGTAACCACCCTATGTTGCACTGAGCTGAATCAAAAACTGTATATAGCTTTCTTCTATGTGTATTCCCTACCCTCATAAATTGCTTAAAAACCCAAATGAGTTTCAATGCCTGCGTATAATGGAAAAATGTAGGTAAAAAATCCAACTGAGTTTCATAGCCTGCGTTTAAAGGCGAGACAAATAATCCAAATAGCTCTCTTCTCAACACCCATATATTTCTCAAAAATCCAATTGAGTTTCACAGCCAGCATAATGTTTGCTGAAAAAAAAAAAATTTATAACAACATCTGATACATTTTGCACCTTTTTGGTACATGCTGCAAATGCAGCTGAGTTTCACAGCCAGTGCCAGTGCAATCCTGAAAAAATTCGAATGCTGAAACAAAAAATATTTATAACATCTGACACATGTTGCACTTTTTGCCACACGCTGGCACTGCAGCTGAGTTTCACACCCAGCACCAAAATGATGCAATGCCACTGAGTTTCACAGCCATCATATGGATACATGTTGCACTTTTTGACACATGTTGCAAACGCAGCTGATTTTCACAGCCAGCACCAAAATGGTGCAATGCCACTGAGTTTCACAGCCATCATATGGATACATGTTGCACTTTTTGGCTGGTGCAATGGCACTGAGTTTCACAGCCATCATATGGATACATGTTGCACTTTTTGGCACATGTTGCAAACGCAGCTGAGTTTCACAGCCAACACCAAAATGGTGCAATGCCACTGAGTTTCACAGCCATCATATGATTACAAAATGTTGCTACGAGTTTCACAACCATCATAATCATCCCAAAATGTTGCAATGAGTTTCACAGCCTGCATATAATACCAAAATATTGCTACGAAATTCATTGCCTGCGTATAATTCTGAAACAAAAATGTATATCTCACACATGTTGCTCACTTTCACAGCCAGTATATGTTGCTGAAACAAAAAATATATACAACATCTGATACATGTTGCGCTATTTGGCAGTGTTGCGGTGCCGTTTTGGCCGAGACGTCACCTATTATTACTACTAATAACATACCCAACCCATATGTATTTGGTATCAAATAAAAGGTGAGTTTTCTATTTGTCAAATGCCGTTAAAATAAGATTTTCAATTTTTGAAATAATCAATTTAACTCTAAAGACTTTGAAACTGAGTAATTTTTTTACAAATTAGTAACTTTTTGAAATATCTCCAGTAAAACCTTGTTTTAGCGTTTTTTTTTCAAGCTTTAATTTGATATATAAAAATTCAGGATTCAGCCAACAAAAATTAAGAAGATCACCTTCGAAAGCTTAGCTTTGATAGATAGAAACTACGAATTGGAAATTCCCTTCTTCATGCTCAAAGAAGTAAAAAACATGTGTCAACACAAGCTATCAAATAAAAAAGCACCAGAGTGCGATCTAGTTACTGCTCAGGTTTTGAAAGAAATGCCAGCAGTAGCCTTCAAAAAACTCCAATATAATATAATAAACGCATGTCTTAAGCTTCGATATGTACCACATAATTGAAAAATTGCAGAAGTCATTGTTATTCCTAAGCAAGGAAAGCCACCAACAGAAGTAACTTCCTACGGGTCAATATCTCTTATACCAATTATTGAAGAAAGAAAACTAACCCCAAACCATCAGTTTGGATTCAGAAATAAAAATTCCACGATGGATCAATTGCATCGAATTACGGATGTTGTTGAAAAGGTATTGAAGAAAAACAAGTATGTTCTGCTCTAGTTCTAGATGTTGCTCAAGCTTTTGATAAGGTTTGGGATTTGGGACTTGAGTACAAACTGCATAGAGACCTCCCAAGGCAGCTCTACGAAATAGTGAAATCCTATCTTACAGACCGACTCTTTAGAGTACGGTACGAGCAAGAGTATTCGGAAATCTATAAAATTGAAGCCTGTGTACCACAAGGAAGTGTCCTAGGAGCAACAATGTATTTGTTATATTTGGAATATTCCAGTGGACAATAATGCTATCTTGGCCATATTTTCAGATTATACTGCCATTTAAGTGCTTGATAAATGCGTTGTGAAGGCTACAGAACAATTGCAAAATACAACCGATGCAACAATGGCGTAGTAAAATAAATGAAACCAAATCAACTCATATAAACTTTACCAACAAAAAGGTTATTAATGTTCCAATTTTTATTAGCAATAAAGCTGTACATTACGATAAATACTGCCAAATACCTTGGAATGACTTTGGTTGCCAAGCTAAAAAGGATAGAGAAGTACTTAAACTAAAATAAAGAAAAATGTATTGGTAACTCGGTAAGAATTTGGACCTATCTATCCAGAACAAAATAATGCTATACAACCAAATACTGAGACCCGTTTAAACATATGGCATCCAACTGTGGGGTTGTACAAAGAAAATAAACACTGAAACCATGCAAAAATTCTAAAACAAAGTCCTTCGTGGAATTTAAAAAATAATTGTCGATCTTTCATAGATTGGTCGTTATTTCCCGGTGGTTTTAATGCCACACTACTTGGTACCGAAAATTACCAAGTATCTTGTGAAGATTTCTACCTGTAGAGAAAATTGTTTTTTTAATTTGTAGGTAGGTATACCTAATCTACCTATCAGATCAAATTTAAAATTAAAATATTTTATCGTAATTACATATTTTTAAATTATTTTGTACTTGTTTCCTTTTACTAATGTATTATTAATCCCTAGAAATAAATTTCTTAATATAAGAAACTGGAAAATAATTATCTAAATAAAATTAAAAATGATGTTTAAAAAGCTAATCAAAAAATGCTCCGATCTAACGAATCTAGAATAGAATACGAAAACTACACAAAAAAAATTTACCCGATTTGCCTTTCCAGCATAGTTGAGGTACATTAGAAATGAAAAAAGCATTTGTGTATTTTAAAACTTTGAATAAATTCTTTTTTAAATTTGCTCTTCTTCACATACAAATCTGGAAAGCCTACGAACAGGGTTGGCCGAATTAACTACACTACATTTTCTACATTATTAACTACGCGTGGTTAATTTAATAAACTAGGTAGGTACACGTCTTATTTTCTACAAATTTTTACGTTTTCATATAATATGTAGGTACATACAAAGTAAATTTAGAGAAATAATCAAATTTCAATAAAAATTTGAACATTTTAACTCAAAACTCAAGCTTCAAAGTTACAACTGACAGATCATTTAATATTTGAAAGTAAGTTTGCTACAATTTGTTTCATTAACTACATTTAACTACATAAACTACGTAGCAAGTGTGAAAAATGTAGTGGCCATCCCTGCCTACGAACACTTCTCCTTTTTTTGGTGTCCGTTTTATCATCTTCTTCGTATTCTGTTTCCTCAGACCAGTAAGAACAATAGCATGAACGCAATAATTTTGTATACCTATTCCCCTGACGTTTCGTTCTCTTTCTCTACTCGGCTTTACACTTTTTTGAAATTCTTATGATTTTTTCACATTGTTAGTAGGTATGCCTCCGCTTAAACATTTCTAATGTTAAAAAAAACCCCCACCACTCAAAAAAATATTTCTATTTGCCCACATAAAGAATATATCCAATATCCATGGATCAATGCAAAGAAGAAAAAGAGTTCGTATACTTTTTATTCTTTGTCGCCAGCCTCAGACGACCTTCAAAAAAATCGTACATACAACACGGTAAAAAAAAAAAACAAAATCGCAATGTCTTTCGTCTTGCTCTCGATCGTTGCTAACTGCATAGTAATGCAGAAACAAAAAAACACGTTTTTATTCAATTTTCCCCCATTTATTTCATTCCTATATCCTGAGTAACAGAGCAAGAGGGAAAACTTATGAGCGAGCACGCAAGATAGAACTTTTTGCAAAAGACAAATAGCTTTCTTTCTGTGCTTTAAGCTAAGTACAGACGATGGTCAGATCTAACAACCCTTCAAGCAAACGAGTCCGCTTTGGATCCGCGCACGTAGTAAACAACGTATGGATGACTGCTTATACGGATCCAAACATGGATTCGCAAAACTGCGTTTGTCGGCTCAAATTAGTATGGAAATTAGAACTCATTTTGTGTAATGTGTATGTATTGTGAGAGAGAGAGCTTTCCATTTCACCATACTCAGCAAGAACCGAAACAAAATGGAATCCAGAACGGATCCAAAAAATATGAACGAACGAGACAGGCGTGGTTGAATAATATTATGCAATTTATTTTCTTCTATCGTTTGTATATAAATGAAACATCACGATGTATTTTGTAATTAACAATTAAATAATTAACTTTTTATTTTAAATTTATTTTCTTTCTCGAGGGAATTTTTATTAAACTGTTGCGCTGGGCACAAACGTGAACACATTGAAAAAAGTTAATTGTTTTTGTTGTCTTCTCCTTTGTTTTCAGTCCATAAAAAAAATACTCACCATTAGGATATTGCCTACATTCTCTCTTTCTCAGTAAAAAAAAAGTACTCTCGATTTTCGTTCTTTTTTTGCATGCATATACAAAAAATGTGCTAATGTGTGTATGACACTCCGTTTTGAAATGATCCAAGAAAGACCGAAAAAGTTGGGTCAGTGAATTTGCTTGAAGGGAATATTGTCAGATCTGTCAGTGAAAAAACTGTTCCAAATGTCTTACAATCGTCTGAACACACAATTTTTATCATTGTCAGTCGATTAGGACATTGTCAGACTCATTGGTCATTGTCGGATGTTTTCATTGAAAACATCTTACAATTGCAGACAATTCCTTCATTGTCCGAAATGTCAATCAGGCTTTGGCCAGGTTTCGTCCTTTGTCAGGCTTTTTATAATTATTGCAGAAAATATAATCGTCAGAAGAAAAACGTTTACTAAATGCTTTAAAATCGAAATGCTTGTAAATCGCAGTGAACACGTTCATTTTTTTCATTTAGTTGTCACTTTTTAGAAAGAGACAAAGAGTTGTGCAATAGGGTAATTCAAAAAAACACCTTTCTAGAAATTCAACCGAGACCGGGCGAAATTATGAAATTCCTGAAAATTTCATGCTTTTAGCACCAAAACTGGAAAAGATATGCAGCTTTTAACATTTGAGAAAAATTCCGATTTTCAAAGATTTTCAAGCTAAATGCTGTTCGATATTGAATTCTTTGTATTCAATCTAAAGCTAAGTACAAACGATTGTCAGATCTTACAATATTCTCAGAACTGTCAATAGTCTGACAGTAGCTCATAATTAGCTGACAATTGACATATTTCTTACAATGAAAAATTGTCCGTTACGGTTGGTAGACAATTTGATTGTCAGCTCTTTTTATCTCTCTTTAACCAACTCATTGACATTTCGGACAGTGAAGAAATTGCCAGCAATTGTAAGATGTTTTCAATGAAAACATCTGACAATGACCAATGAGTCTGACAATGTCCTAATCGACTGACAATGATAAAAATTGTGTGTTGAGACGATTGTTAGATACCTGACAATTTTTTGTCAGATTGTCGTCTGACAACGACGTTTCTGACAATATTGTCAGACAAAATTGTGTGTTCAGAGGATTGTAAGACATTTGGAACAGTTTTTTTACCTACAGATCTGACCATATTGTAAGTGACAATATTGTAAGTCTGTACTTAGCTACTTAGCTTAAGCTTCATAATTTCGCCCGGTTCCGGTTGAATTTCGAGAAAGGTGTTATTTTGAATCAATCAATTGTGCAAGATATGACACTTCCTTTTTATGACGTATTTTTTTGTATGCTTTTATTTGTGTCTGCTGCAGATTGAGTTGTCTTCGTGCATCCGAATCAAGGTAAGTTATCAATGAATGTTTTTTTTTTATAAAAATGAAATTTCAAAAAGGAAAAGTCTTTTTTCTCAAAAATCAGGCTTTTCTTTCTTTGCTGTCAGGCTTTGCTGATTTTAGAGCTGGTAACCCTAGTTAAAGAGAAATAAAAAAAGAGCTGACAGTCAAATTGTCAGACTTTGGGAAGAAATCTACCAGCCGTGTGAACGGACAATTTTTCATTGTAAGAAATATGTCAATTGTCAACTAATTGTTAGCTATTGTCAGACCATTGACAGTTCTGACAATATTGTAAGATCTGACAATCGTGTGTACTTAGCTTTACTATGAACAGGCAAAGAGCTTTCTTGCCTGTTGATCGTCTGCCTGGTGTAAAAATAAATTGGAGCATTTTTTGCTATGGCGATGCTACATCTGCATAGTTTATCTGTGCTATAAGAATATTTTTTTTTAAATCTGCTATAAAACTTTATAAAACTTCTTTTTGCTTAGTTAAATAAAAATCGAACAAGTCGTTTTCGACATTATTATTGAGTTTTCAAAAAAAAATTTGTAATTTTTTTAAATCCAAATGAAAAATTAGTTTTGAAAATTTTAGTACACAATACTGTTTCAATTTTTTTTAAATATTCTTCACAAAAAAATTGATAAAATAAAAAAGATGGTTCTATAATGGAGTTGACATCAGTAGGTAATCATTTTCGAAAAAAAAACGAAAATAAGATGGTTCTACATGAATAACCATTTTCTAGAAAAAACGGAAATACATATAAATGGTTTTTTATAAGGAAGGTGACATCAGTAGTAATTTTCGAGGAATTCTTTTTGTCACCAGAAGTTAGCCTTTAATCTTTATTTTGACACTAGAAATACTTAATAAAATCTATTTCCAAATTTGGCTTCCATAAAAACTTATTCAAAATAAAAATGTCAAAAATTCATGATACTGAATCTTTTGGCCATAACTTTTTTTTAAGGCAAATAAAAAAAAACTAAAAAATATCGGCACTAGATTTTGCCGAGACGAAGCGATTGCCGTAATTTTTATGAAAATGCGGCGAAAATTACAGTGGTGACTGAAGGCCAAAGTTTTTTTAGTTCATTTTTTGGTGGTTTTTGAATCTTTTGGCCATAACTTTTTTTTAAGGAAAATAAACAAAAATTAAAAAATATCGGCACTAGATATTGCCGAGACGAAGCGATTGCCCTTTAGTTTTTTAAAATCGAACAAGTATTACGGTTTTGGTGGTTGTTCAAACTTCTGCAAAGTTCAGGATCATAAAAATTCGCATGTATAACTTTTACCATTGACCAACTTTTTTACTTAAAATTTTTCACTCGGATTGTTCCCGTAGATTGGCTTTTTTTTAGATTAAAAAAAATTAAAACACCACCTAGCCAACTTTCAACACTTAAATTTAAATAAAGCTTTATCCTTTGCGAAAGACATCGAAATCGAATGTATAATTATTTTTTTAAAGAAATAAATGAAGATCCCAACCATCCATAAGCCCTGTTATGGCTATTGCTGTTAATTTTACGATTAATCTTTCTACAATAGGTATAGTCTGAGAGTATTTGTGAAGCACGAAATTATATGATACATAGGTACATAGGTGCAGTTTTTATTTAAAAATGCCTTGATTCCTTGTGTTTTTATATTTTATTTTAATTTAATTTTTTTAATTTAATTAACATTAGTCCTCTTAAGCTTAATGAACATCAATCATTTAATATTTTAAGTAGCAATTGAAGCTTTTTAGAATTTCCTTGTTTTTGATATTTAAAAAAAAAAACCCTTAATGCGGCAGAACATCATGATTGTATGTAGATTCTTCGAATGAAACAAAATGAGCATTATATTGTGGTCCCTATAATTGTTTTTTTTTTGTAATTCTCGATCAATTGGCTATTTATAGGGAATGCAAATATTTTTCAGATTTTTAATTCATACTTTTCATCTCCGTAAAATTAAACTTATAATATGGGTGATTTTTAAAGGCCAAAAAAACAAAATTAGGCAAAAGTCATCAATGGGATCATTTCCGCCCCTATCAGTGGGCATTTTTATAAAACAATAATGAAGCCATAGAGTACGTATATAGGTATAGGTGCTCTATGATCGAGCAGTGAGTGAGACTCTTCACAGTTCACGTAAAGTTAAATCAATATTCCCGTCATATGTACTTTGTATGAAACTTTCGAACTGTGGCTTCGTAAACTTTTATTATTTTTGAAAATGAAAAAAAGTTGTGCTCTCTTTTAATGCGCGATTTTTACTAACGCTAAACTGTCAGCTGTGCTATCAAATAGTTTTTTTTTTGGGTTGGGTTCGATGCGGGATGCTTTTTATAATCCCGTTTTTAAAACCCCGCTTTTTCAAGATCCCGCTTTCTATAATCCCGTTTTTTATAATTCCGTTTCGTATTATCCCGCTTTATCAATTAAAACTACTTGTTTTAACTCCCACCAAAATTTCGTTGGGACTTAGTTCATAAATTTGGGAGTTAGTTCATTTGGGACTTTCATTATTTTAATAAACAGTGAGGTATGTATGGGAGGGGCATGCTGCCCCCCTGCAACCCCCCTGCTTGGGCACACTATAGGATTTGGGGAAGGTGCGAGGTTGGGTGTATGCAAAATTTCTTTTTATCATTTTAGTAGTTGGCAGTTAGATGCTAAAATGATGGGAATGAGTTCATAATTAACCAAGTTTAATACCCAAATTAATTGCGAAAAACGGGATTGGCGGGATTTGGCGGGATTTGGCGGGATTTGGCGGGATTTTAAAAAGCGGGATTTTAATACATTGGGATTATGAATAAGCGGGATTTTAGAAGACGCGATTTAAAAAAAACGGTATTTTAGTAGACGGGATTTTAAAACTTTTTTTTCGGGATTTTCGAAAAACGGGATTTTAAAAAGCGGGATTCCGATACGCTCCCTTTTCTTTTTTGTTAAGGTTGACAACTCTTTACTACACAAATGGTGGGAAATTCAAATTTTGCGTAGATACATTTTGGGACACCCTTTTTTGATTAAATAGATACGTACATACCTACCCAAAAAAACAAACCATTTGTTTGTACAAGGTGGCATCACCCTATCGGAAGAGGCTATAATTTTTGAAAATGACGGCAAATGTCAATTCTGATTTGAAGAAGACGTGAATCACTTTACTCCTAAAGAACGCGGAATAACTGTTTCGAATGATTTTTTGTCGCCATTTAACAAACAAATATCCCGATAGGTTGGACAACTTTTGAGCCATCTCGTAGTTTATTTAAAGTGAGGTGCTAACATTCCCAAAATAGTATTAAAAAACAGTTAAAAGAATCCAAACAAGTACTGAAACTTGTTGAACTTTTATGAGGATTTGGTAACCCTTTCAGTTCAGAGAGTATTCCTTATTTAAAATTCCAAAAATTACATAGTTAAAATATCTCTACAACCTTTAAAAAATTATAATAAAAGTACCATGACCAATTACTGGAGCTAATGGAACTTGTATGACAATTTCATGACCTTACTTTTTTTATGTGAATATCACATACCTAAATGAGGTGTTTAAAATCTCTCATGACTCTGAAAAAGTTTTACTATTGATTAAAATTTTTTTATTGCTCACCAATTTCTACAAGTACACGGTTAAAAATCTTGGACTATTTTCTACTAAAACCTGTATTACATATTATATGACCACACCAACTTTTCATTAGAATTAAATAAATGCAATGGTGTTAAAAGATACTTAATTCTTTAGTAAGATTGAAATGTAATCATTGTTGTGAATAAAACAAATTTCCCTCTATATGGGAAATTTTTCGGAATTGTTCCCTGAAAATAATACATTTATTTTAATAGAATAGAACACAAATTGTATTAAAATTACTTTTTTTTTGTAGTAAATGCAATTTAAGCTGGAATTACTCGTAATTTCCGCCGTATTGATTATTGAATTTTGAAGTATTAAAATCAATAATTAATTATTGAGTTTTAATGCAATTTGTATTAGTTTTTATGGAATTGTAATATAATTCAAAACACCTTGTTCTTAATTATGGAGCATATCAATACTTACTTTTTTATGCTTTAGTACTTTTTGGATTACTTTTTATTATTAAAATTATTGATTGTATGTATACCATAAAATGCTGAGCTCTATTATAGCTTGGAATGCATTTAATCCAAATTTTGTTAGTATTCAATACAAATCGAATTGCTTTTTAATACACGGTTAAAAATTTTGGTGTACTTTTTAATATTTTTTGGGTTACATATATGACAACACCAAAAATGTATTAAAGTTTAATACATCGCAAATTTAACATTTTTACTTTTAATAATTATTACTACATTTTATTATTACATTTTATTATAGAATTTTATTAGAAAAAGAGAGGAAATAAATTGGGGAAATTTCTCACAAAGAAATTTCTCATAAGAAAATTTTCTATCAAAAGGAAATTTCTCTTGAGAATTAATGCAACAAAGGAAATATTATGAACACATACTCGTAATTCGTAATAGCTATAATAATGAATGTGTATTTTTGCAAGAGTACCTATTTATCTTTGTATGTCAATTTATTATTCCTATTATTTTTATTATAATAATAACATTCTTTTCTCCATCGTTTTTCACAAATGAGGACAGAAATCTTATTGCGATTGAAATTTTGTCTACTAATTAACATATTGTGCCTCGAAAAACTGCAAAGCGCCTTCAAAATAATGCATATTTAATTTTTTGTATTTTTATTTTTTGTTTTTATTATTTAAATAATTTGGGCTTACAGATTTCATCCTTTTTCCGACGTTTCGTTGGTTTTTTCCAACTTCTTCAGGGTATTTGATTTATTAGGTTTTAAGATTTTACATTAATATAATTATTTTATCAGTTGCAGTTGACAATAATTTTTTAAACAAAAATAAATAAATAAATAAAAATAACATTAAAACTTTTTACACTATTGACGACGGACGAGAACCTTAACTTTTTTGTATTTTTATTTTTCTTGCTTTTTAATAGAATATTAATAAATTTTAATCTTGGTTGTATTAAAAAGTGACGCAGTCTGTTCAATATGTTCATATTCAATATGGCTGACAAAAAAGAGCATCGAAGCAAAAAAAGGGTGAGGAGGTATTAGAATGTAATCAAAAATGATTAGAAAAATTCTCATATTTGAAATGGCAACTGAGAGAGAAATTGTAGAGAACAAGAGATATTTTTTATTCTTTTGGGTTAAGATCGATTCTTTTTTGTATTACAAATGATATTTTTATACGAAAATATTAGAATGTAATAAGAATTGAATAGAATTTTTTTTTAATATTTCCCTAGTATTAAAATGTAATACTTGCTGTATTGCATACGGTTGTAATACAAGAGCTGTATTGTACTGTTGTGTTCTTAATCATTAAAATGCAATACTTACTTTATTACGCTTTAGTACTTTTTGGATTACTTTTTATTATTAAAATTATTGAATGTACACCATAAATTAAATTAAATTTTAATCTGCCTGTATTAAAAATAGACGTTTGTTATTAAATCATTTAAAATTTAAAATTGAATACTTGAATGTATTAAAAAAATTGGGTTTAATAAGACAATGTATTCTGATTTAATTCAAGCTTCAAGCTGTTTTATTACAATTTGTATTAAATTTAAATCTGGTTGTATTAAAAATAGACGTTTTCTATTTAATTATTTTAAATTTTAAATTGAATACCCCTTTGTATGTAAAATTGGATTTAGGTATTAAAACATTAGTTTGAAAATTAATACATTTTAATTTCCAATATTAAATTTCAATACCTAACACGATTTAGTTTCAATTAAGGTTTTTAAGTATTACATTTGAACTAAGAATTTATACTTAATTATTTTTAATTTCTGAGTTGGAATAAAATTTAATATCTTTTCAATTTTTAAAAATACTGACATGCATTTGTTATTTCTTTTTAACAATGGGACTGTAATAGAACTTAACCCAGTTTGTATTTGTGTCTCACTAGACACATTTATTATTAAAATATTAATTTTTTTCTGATTATTTAAATTTAAACCAATTATTAATGGCATTTTCATTGTACTGAAAATATTCCCCTTTTTCAATTCAAATTGTTAGTAAAATTTAAAATCTGTTATATTACTCTAAGAAATTTAATTGCTTAAGTCTTTCTGGGATGCTTTTTGTATAACCTTCTCTTAAAATTTAATATCAATGTTTGTATTTTATCCATTTTTGTCATAAATGTTTGTGGGTTCTTGTCTGTACTGAAAATATTTCCTTTTTTCAATACAGATTATTAGTAAAATTTAAAATTTTTGGCATTACTTTTAGGAAATTCAATAACATGTAATTGTTTCAGCGATGCTTTTAATGGAGCTTTGTCTTGAAACCTAGGATCTATGTGTTATGTTTAACACTTTTTTGTCATGATTTATTAGTCATTTAATTCCAAAAGCATTACTTCTTCGAATATACAATACAAAATGTATTAAGAAAATGTGTAAATTTTTGGAAAATATTGCTTGCCTTGAAAATATGCTGTAATACTTTAGTACCACTAAAAAATAGTCCAGGATTTTTAACCGTGTATAGTATATAGATCATACTTTTTGTGATCACTTACACTCACCTTTTAGAGGTGACATACTTTTTTTTACGAATATTTCACAAATGAGGTTCTAAATATAATGGCGCAAAATTTTAAACATTTTAACGTGGCTCTAAATCTACTTTAAAATGGGAGTCGGCTCTAAATAATAACTTTAGAATGAGAGACGGCTCTTAGTAAATTTTAAACGACATAAAGTATACTTTAGCGTTAAAGAGGTCTTCTAACTTTAAAACCAGCAAAACGCTCTCTATCTTTTTAAAGTCAGCTTTATCTGTGGAAAATTATCACTGTGAGTGTGAGCTACACAAACACAAATGCATCCACACAGGGAAGGCGTGCAGTTAGACAGCTAAATGCTGGGACACCCAAAGGAATTTTGATCTGTTTTGTTTTAAAAATCTTAGTAAATTAAAGAAACAAGTGATATAAAAGTAATTAAAGTGATTACATGCAATACAAAAATGTACCAAAATATGAAACTACACGCGGTGCTGCGTTAAATGCTGTATAAACACCTATAACAAGCAGTGTAATTTTTGTTCATTTCACAGGTAAGCTGTGTCTCATATTCCACATAAAGTAAGTAAAATTACTCTGCACTTCGGGCGCTCAATGGATTTGAGCACCTTGCCATCACCAACAAAAACTAATGCTACCCTGGACGAGAATTTCAATTTTCACAGATCGGGTTCAGCTAATTCCCGTGATTGAAGGGTATTTTTATTTTCAAACAATTTGCTTTTTTATAGCAAAATGCTACGAAATATCAATAAAAAAGTATTAAGCTAAAAAACATCACTTCACATTACTTTATGTGGAATATGAAACACAATGAGCCCGTGGAAAGAAAAATTTGAAAACTCCATATTATAGGTGTTTTTACACGATTTAACGCAGCACCTCATGTTGTTTTATGTTTTTTTTAGCAAGTATTCACTATGTTAACTTTTATTTCACTTTTTTATTTAGTATTTTCACTATTTTCACGTTTTAACATTCCTATAGCTCGGCAAAATTACAGATCGGGTTCTTTTTGTTTTTTTTTTTAATTTTTCGATCTGTTTGATTTATTCAGCTGTCAAAATTAGGCGTGTTTCACAAAAGTTTGTTGACGTTTCGTTAAACAGGTTCTTTAGTTAGAAGAGTTGTTTAAAGTGGCAATATATGCCAAGGGGGCCGGTAATGTTCACGCCATCTACCGTCCGGAGTATGTATCGGAGCACGTATCTGTGCTAGTTCGAGCTATGTATACTCCAATGCATCTAACTTCACGCTGATGACCGGCTTCCTTGGCGGATATGCCGCCCATTTTTATTCATTATTCACTTTTCAATCGGCATGGCCACAGGCAGCTTCTCTGCAGTTAAATATGTTGTAATAGGCAGCTTTTCTGCACCATATTTTACCTTGTTTTAAATAAATAGTCAATGATAATAACTAATTGGAGTTCTTATTTAGAGAGTTGAGTTTATCAATTAAACAAAGTGTTTAAAATTAAGAAAAATTTAAACAAGAATTTTTAAATAAAGGACTGTTTTAACTAGAGTCGGGTTAATTGCTTAAACGAGAACTGTTTAAAATTTTGCCCATTTGATTAAAAACTTTTTATATTGCTCATCAATTTCTGAAAGTGTAGTGTATCTCTTTTGACCAATTACTAAATTTATAGAGAGGTGATATACTGATATACATGTTTTTGTGAATATTCCACAATTAAGATGCTAAAAATTTCTAAAATTTACTTTTATCTGACCAAATTGTTGAACCTATATCACGCATAGGGCGGGACCTAAACTTGAACTTCTTTGAGTAACAATTATAACTTTAGTTCTATAAGGGCCAGATGTTGTGGCCTGTGGGTTAAGGTATTTAAATTAAGGTAAACCAGGCTAGAGGTAGGATTAACTTACCGAAGCAACTTAACCTTCCGATCACAACATATTTAAAATTACATAGACCACAACAGGGGTGATATAACACCCCAGCAAGGATTTAATCAAAAAAAAATACTTTCAAGGATAACATAAAAGATTTAGTGAAACGTAACACTTCATAGACTGAAATAAAAACAGAAAATTCATAAAAAAAATAAATTATGTAAGGAAATACAATTGTTTAAAGGCGATTGATTAACGAAAATTACAGTTAAAATAAAATAGCCTGGGGTGGTGGAGCACCCCTGTTGTCATCCGA
>OV839570.1:3577409-3639909 GCA_929447395.1 Epistrophe grossulariae
CAACAACAACAACAACAACAACAACAACAACAACAACAACAACAACAACAACAACAACAACAACAACAACAACAACAACAACAACAACAACAACAACAACAACAACAACAACAACAACAACAACAACAACAACAACAACAACAACAACAACAACAACAACAACAACAACAACAACAACAACAACAACAACAACAACAACAACAACAACAACAACAACAACAACAACAACAACAACAACAACAACAACAACAACAACAACAACAACAACAACAACAACAACAACAACAACAACAACAACAACAACAACAACAACAACAACAACAACAACAACAACAACAACAACAACAACAACAACAACAACAACAACAACAACAACAACAACAACAACAACAACAACAACAACAACAACAACAACAACAACAACAACAACAACAACAACAACAACAACAACAACAACAACAACAACAACAACAACAACAACAACAACAACAACAACAACAACAACAACAACAACAACAACAACAACAACAACAACAACAACAACAACAACAACAACAACAACAACAACAACAACAACAACAACAACAACAACAACAACAACAACAACAACAACAACAACAACAACAACAACAACAACAACAACAACAACAACAACAACAACAACAACAACAACAACAACAACAACAACAACAACAACAACAACAACAACAACAACAACAACAACAACAACAACAACAACAACAACAACAACAACAACAACAACAACAACAACAACAACAACAACAACAACAACAACAACAACAACAACAACAACAACAACAACAACAACAACAACAACAACAACAACAACAACAACAACAACAACAACAACAACAACAACAACAACAACAACAACAACAACAACAACAACAACAACAACAACAACAACAACAACAACAACAACAACAACAACAACAACAACAACAACAACAACAACAACAACAACAACAACAACAACAACAACAACAACAACAACAACAACAACAACAACAACAACAACAACAACAACAACAACAACAACAACAACAACAACAACAACAACAACAACAACAACAACAACAACAACAACAACAACAACAACAACAACAACAACAACAACAACAACAACAACAACAACAACAACAACAACAACAACAACAACAACAACAACAACAACAACAACAACAACAACAACAACAACAACAACAACAACAACAACAACAACAACAACAACAACAACAACAACAACAACAACAACAACAACAACAACAACAACAACAACAACAACAACAACAACAACAACAACAACAACAACAACAACAACAACAACAACAACAACAACAACAACAACAACAACAACAACAACAACAACAACAACAACAACAACAACAACAACAACAACAACAACAACAACAACAACAACAACAACAACAACAACAACAACAACAACAACAACAACAACAACAACAACAACAACAACAACAACAACAACAACAACAACAACAACAACAACAACAACAACAACAACAACAACAACAACAACAACAACAACAACAACAACAACAACAACAACAACAACAACAACAACAACAACAACAACAACAACAACAACAACAACAACAACAACAACAACAACAACAACAACAACAACAACAACAACAACAACAACAACAACAACAACAACAACAACAACAACAACAACAACAACAACAACAACAACAACAACAACAACAACAACAACAACAACAACAACAACAACAACAACAACAACAACAACAACAACAACAACAACAACAACAACAACAACAACAACAACAACAACAACAACAACAACAACAACAACAACAACAACAACAACAACAACAACAACAACAACAACAACAACAACAACAACAACAACAACAACAACAACAACAACAACAACAACAACAACAACAACAACAACAACAACAACAACAACAACAACAACAACAACAACAACAACAACAACAACAACAACAACAACAACAACAACAACAACAACAACAACAACAACAACAACAACAACAACAACAACAACAACAACAACAACAACAACAACAACAACAACAACAACAACAACAACAACAACAACAACAACAACAACAACAACAACAACAACAACAACAACAACAACAACAACAACAACAACAACAACAACAACAACAACAACAACAACAACAACAACAACAACAACAACAACAACAACAACAACAACAACAACAACAACAAGAACAACAACAACAACAACAACAACAACAACAACAACAACAACAACAACAACAACAACAACAACAAGAACAACAACAACAACAACAACAACAACAACAACAACAACAACAACAACAACAACAACAACAACAACAACAATCTTACGGTCTTACGCCTTAACAAAACTATTTGTAATTCATCAAAACATCAGAAGTTTAAGAGAAAATTTCGCGTGTCTTGTTTCTCATTTAGATTCTTTTATTTGTATTCCAGATTTTATCGTTGTCACAGAAATTTGGATTTATGATTCCGAAGACAATTATAGGTTGCTAGGGTATAATTTCTGTCTGGGTGCAAATGAGAATTATGTAGCTGGAGGTGTTGAATGCTTTGTGAACCAAGTTTTTGACGTTCTTGATGTTTCAAAATTAGATTTTCAGACCGTGAAGTCTTAAAAATCACTGTTAGAATCAACCAACAAATTGTTGTCATACTATGCATTTATAGACTTCATAAATATAATATCTCTATTTTTATAGCAGAATTTTCCACCTTGTTGGATAGAGAGAGGGCTAGGAACCTTTTAATTGTGGGCGATCTAAATATAGATACCTTAGAAAATTGTGATGTTGTTGAAACTTATCTCGATCTGGTAGCGTCTCATTGAAACTTATCTCGATCTGGTAGCGTCTCATGGACTTGTTTCATTCATAAAAGAGGTAACCAGACCGAGGTCTGGATCTTGTCTAGACCACATACACGGCCGTTTCGCTCCTTCTATAAGTTCCTGTGAAAAGTGTGTTTTCGATCTCAAAATTACTGATCATTCCATGACAGGGATTTTAATTGACATAGGACAGTCAAATATTTGCTCTGATGCCAGTCCCAGTAAGTTAGTTGAAAAAATTGATTTTGGTAGGCTTAAAAGTAATTTATCTTTTGAGTTTTGGGAAGAAGTTTTTGCCGAGAATGATCCTTCCAAATCATATGATATATTTATTGATATCCTTTGCAGATACATTTCTGATGCTACTTTTACTGTCGTTCCCAAAAAACAAAATAAACGTTTAAAGCCATGGATTACGTACAGTTTACTTAAAAAGGTGAAGCTTAAAAATAAATTAAGGAAAAAGTGCTTAAAACGCAGTAACAATCAACATCTGAAACTTAAATATAACAAAATATGCACTGAATTAAAGAAGGAAATTCCTATTTGCCGCGACAATTATTATAAAAACAAATTAAATCTTGCTGAAGGAAATATAAAAAGCGAGTGGCAAATTGTGAATAGCATTCTCAAAAAATCTGAGTGCGATAAACAAATAAATGCTGTGAATGTAAATGACTGTATGGTCTCAAATAAAACTGCAATTGCTAATGCATTCAATGACTATTTTTCAATGATATGTAATCCACAACCGACATCTAGCAAACCTTTTTGTGCACTCTGTAATCTTCTCTGGAATCCTCTCAATTACAAAGTTTCGTGTTTGAGCCTATATCTAGTTTAGAGCTTCTTAAAATAATTGGCACCTTGAAAACTTCAAACTCCTCTGGGAATGATAGTATTTCAAATGTTTGTTTGAAAAATATAGCATGTTTTGTAATTGACGTTTTGGCACATATCTTTAACAATAGTATTTTTTCTGGAATATTCCCATTTGCATTCAAATGTGCCAACATTTTACCGCTCTTTAAGAAAGGTGCAAAAAGCGAACTAAGCAACTACAGACCTATCTCTCTTTTACCCTCGATAAGTAAGATTTTTGAAAAGACTGTTAAAAACAGAATGGTGAGTTTTTTAACTAGATCTAATTTTTTCAGTGAAGTTCAGTTTGGTTTTGAAAGTAATAAATCAACTGAAGACGCATTACTACGTTTTTGTTCACAAATATTTGTAAACCTTGACAGAAAAAAGAACACAGCCACATTATTTATGGACATATCAAAGGCCTTTGACATGGTTAATCATGATATACTGATAGGTAAACTTAAAAGTGCTGGGTTTCGTGGTTTTATGGTTGACTGGTTGAGATCATATTTAATAGCCAGAACGCAAAGAGTAAAGTTTCGTGATATATTGAGTGATTCAAAAACAATAAATTTAGGAGTCCCACAGGGTTCGGTGTTAGGACCAATACTTTTTCTGGTTTACATTAACTCATTATTCAACTTACCTTTTAAAGGCCTATTAACAGCTTTTGCAGATGATGTGGGGTTCAGTTATGGTACGGTTAGTTGTCTGAATCTAATCTCTGATATAAGTTTTGATCTCAACTTGTTAAGAATTTGGTTTGCTGAGCACAAATTGATAATAAGTTCTAAAACTAAGGTGATGTTTTTCAGTCTGTCTGGACAAAATATTGCTGATGCTAATCTTTTTTCCATGCCACAGAGTGCAAAAAATTTGCATTATCTAACTGCTTCTGCAGTTCTGTGGTGAACTATGAAACTTTCAATGATTCGGAAAACTGTGGTGACAAATGTTTTAAATTGGAAATTGTAGACGAATTCAAATACCTGGGTTTAATAATAGATAATAAAATGAGTTTTCATAACCATACTGAAAATCTAAGGCAATATTTCAGGTGTACTCTAAGAAACTTTTTCTTCTTACGCAAGGTCTGCTCTTCTCAACTCCTTCTTAAAATATACTTTGGCATATTTCATTCTAAACTACAATATGGTATCTCTTGTTGGGGAGGTACCTACCATAACAAAATACAGCCTCTCTTAGTTTTACAAAAAAGTGTCTTGAAGAAAATAAGCGGTAAACCTCGTTTATACCCAAGTTTTCCACTATTTAGAGCTCTGAAGATTCTGTCAGTACGACATATGTATTGCTATGCAGTTCTTAAAACTTTCTTTGGGAGATCAGGCAATCGTCATTTTAGAGTAATTGCTAATCATAGCGTAAGAGGGTATTCTCTTAACCGTGTATCTATACCGTCTTTTCGAACAACTGCTTTTCGTAATTTTTATAGTGTCTCTTCATGTCGGATATTTAATAAGCTCCCTCATTCTTTCAGAATGCAGACTTCTTATTTGGTATTTTCTAGACGAGTTAAACACTGGCTTCTTGTTCTTGATAATGAAAGTATCGAATTTTTAGTTAATGGTTCTACCTGATGTTTTCTTGAAAGATTGTAACTTCAATTCATTTAAATGTTTGTATTTTTGTTATAAATTATATAACTTCAATTTTCAATTATTTAATTACTAATTTATTACTATTTCTTTTAATGGTCATATCACCAATTTCTTATAATTATTAATTTTAAACTAATTTGTGTTGTTATTAATATTAATGTTACTTCTAACGTTAAATGCAGTGGCAATATCTCTATTTTTTTATAAAATATTTTTGTCACTTATTTCTTTTATCTTGAAAATGTATTTTTTGGATTTTAAGAAATAAAAATTGCTATCTATCTATCTATCTATCTATCTATCATTTGCCAGATAGATTAAACCACAAACTAAAAATAAAATACTTTGGTTAATTTTTACGTTGGTTTATTTTAAAATTAAATGAAAACAAAAACTTTAAATCTTATAATCACTTTTTAACATCGTCACGAGACACCTTTGCTTCTTCTTTTGCAACTATTAAAAAAATGGTAATTTTGCAGAATGTTTAAAAGAACAATGAAAGTTTACTTACATTTTATTTTATTAAGCAGCGCATATAGCTACTGTTCTCCTTGTTTTACCACCAAGAATGTTAAAAATTTGGGTG
Organism: Epistrophe grossulariae; assembly: GCA_929447395.1. Classification (NCBI taxonomy): domain Eukaryota; kingdom Metazoa; phylum Arthropoda; class Insecta; order Diptera; family Syrphidae; genus Epistrophe; species Epistrophe grossulariae. The sequence goes on from OV839570.1 coordinate 3,583,396, forward strand.
TTTATGAATTCCTACAAGCAAATCGCATCCGTTAAAAATATAGAAAGAATAAAAAATTAACTTACCGTCTGAAAAGAAACCGTATTAGTCCACCTAAAAAGGACTTAAAAATTCAAATTCAATTATTAGACACTGATATAACATAAATAGTGAATACACTTACCAAAATATAATTATTAACCTTTTTTTCGTTTTTTTTTTTAGTTTTCTTTTTTATTTACTTGCTTAGTTTTTTTACTTTGTTTTTATTCACTTTTTAATTTTTTTTAATACGGCGAGCGCGGCGTTCAAAAAGCAACGTTTTGACTAAATGACTAGGTGCAGTTGCAGCTTTACAAAATATTTAGTCGTATGCATGAAAATCGTTTGTGTAATTTACGAATGGTAAAAAGTAGGAATAATAATATACAAAAAAAAATCGTAAATAATACAAATGTATGCATGGAAACACAAAACGTTAGTATAATATACGAAAACGCGTTACGACTGTTTTCGTGAATTTACAAAATATTTGTACTTTTACGAAATCCTTGGTCAGAACGGAGAAGCAACTGTAAGCTGCAGCTGTGGGTAAAAAGAAATGTTTTGATGTACTATTGAAGACTTTCGTATATATTACGAATGGTAAAAACCTAGTTTCGTTACAAAACATTTTGTGAGAATTACAACTGTATTTCGTATCTACACAAAATATATTTTGTATAATTTACGAAATGTTTTAAATTTTAAACTAATGTATTAGTATACTTACCAAATGTTTGTAGTTTTACAAAATCATTCGTAAAAATATTCGAAAATTGAATATGCATATTTCTGCTATCATCAAAAGAGATATATTGAGTACAGTTTACAAATTTTTTGTACAAATCACGAAACATTCGGGTGAAAAAGCGTTACAAATGTGCTTTCGTAAATTTTACAAATTTTTCGTATTTCTGAATTTTTTAATCTCCATGTTAGCTACGAAAAATTTGTTTATTTTACAAAATTTCGATACTAAACTCAAAATCAATCTTCGAAAATGTTTCGTAGTGAATTTACGAAATTTTTTTTTGAGTGTGGCGACAAGAAATGATAACGGTTTTTTGAAGAACAATTCAATACAAGTATTTTTTACTAAGGGAGGGGGCGTCTATCTCCCCCCGTTGGGAGGGAGGGGCAGTTTTATGAAAAAAGTACTAAAAATGAAAAAAAATCATTAAAAAAAACGGTAATACCTACAATTTCGTATCATACCTTTTTTTAAAGCCAATACTTTGTTCTATCAGACAGTTTTTTTGCTCGGCGAAAATCCCCGTTTCAAACCCTCCTAGTGGGTGCCGGGCGGTAATGATCACTACAGTTTTTATCTTGTACGTTGTCAAGATGGTGATCAGCTAAGGTCAGGTCGAATTGTTGAGGAGTTCCTTTACTCCTCAATAGTTTAACCCTCAACAATGCGATTTGACCATAGATACGGGGTCCCTAATTTTCAGTGGTGGTGTGAGCGATTTTGTTTCAAAATCCGTGCCGAAGAAATGGAAGGCTGGGGGGTAAACCAGTCGCGAACGAGCTCATTCGGACGCCTTGGCAGGGTCCGTCTTATTTCTTGCCTTACCCCGGTATACGGCTCTGCCGGGGTTGACCTTCTCTTTCCGCCTTACTCGTGGGACCTTATTTTACAAGATTTTACAAAATGGACGAACTAGACATAACAGACTTTGAACCATCCAACGACTACGAGGATGAACTTTTGGCCTCCAGCCAGGAGACCGTTGTAGGAAACCCTTCGAGTACTGGAGACTCCGGTGCTCTTGGGAATCCTACTACTCAAGGGAGCATAGGCAGTACCAGCCATAGTACCCCTGTGCTCCGATTGTCAGAAAAAGAACCAAAACCCTCATGTAGCAATGCCAGCCATAGCAGCGCTCCACGAGGTACCAAGAAAATATCGGAGAGTGCTCTTCTCAAGAAACAGTTCAGGAAGGCATCCTTCATTCTTGACAAGATCGCCAGGAATGAGGAAGCTGGAACCGTCCTTGAGAGAGACCTCGCCGATAAATTAAAGTACCAAAAGGTTGTTAATGACTATAACAACCTGCTGGCTACGCAGGAGAAGGCCGCTAAGCGAGGTAGATCTCGAGATAAGGTCAAACGACCTTCGAAAAAAACCAAGCTTGACGGTCAGAAAAAACCGAAGGAAACGCCATCTTCGGGGGCAGCGCAACCGCGTACTGTCAGTGAGGTAGTCAGAGACGACCTCCAGGTATCGGTGGTTGATGAGCTCTCCACAAACAGTAGAGGTCTGCTGGCTGTGTGGAACTCCATCGAGGCTAAGCTCTCGGAGATGGTGTTTTCGTATACCATATCGGCAAACGAGGGTCCCTTCCCTAGTTTCGACTCTGGCGAGATGCTCAGGGGGCACAAGGTAATCAGGTGCGTGGACGGGTTCTCTAGGGATTTCCTTAGCTCGTGCATTGCTAAGATTAGCAATGACTGGGATGGCTTGAGGCTCAAGCTTATCCCTGCTAGGGATGTCCCTAGACAGCCTAAGGCTCGTATCTGGTTGCCTCTCATGGGTATCAAGCCGAGCGGACAGGACTTGATTCGCGGTCTTCAGAGGCTAAACCCACTGATTCCGATGCAGGACTGGGCAGTCATTAAGGCTGAGGAGTGTGAGGCTGAGAACAGTGCGTCTTATCTTTTGAAGATTAGCGAGGATAGTATAGGGGCTCTCGAGAAAGCCGAGTTTAGGCTGCGCTTCGGCATAAAATCCGTAAAGATTAAGGTTCTGCAGAGTCAGGAAACAATCTCCGGCAACGTAGATGATTTGGTCGAGACTGACAGAGGCAAAGACGTAGTCGTTGTCCCTGGCGAGGCACCGGGTCCTGCCTGTGCAGGACCTTCTTCAAAAAATTAAAAACGCGCTGAGAGTCGTGCAGATTAATCTGAAGCACTCCAAATGTGCTTCGGATAATCTGAGGGTTTTCCTGAGTGAGGAAAACGTTGACGTCGGCATCATCCAAGAACCGTGGGTCAATGGAATCCGAGTGAGAGGCCTTCAGGATAGCCAGTATGACCTTTTCTATAAATCCGTTAACCGAGACGAAGGTAAGCCAAGAACTCGTATTTTAGCTAAAAAACACTTAAAAGCTTTTTTGTGTCCAAATTTTAGTACCCCCGATCTGACAGTTGTCAGGTTGGAAGGAAGAAATGCAGGGGGCTTATTTATCGCTTCTGAGGACTCGGCTCATGACCGACTGTCACCGCCAGAGGAAGTTCGGAGCAGTACACTGGAATCGGCCATAAACAAGACAAACCTCCTGATTGGATGCGATGCGAACGCACGGCATACTCTCTGGGGTAGTTCTGAGATCAACGAACGAGGTGAGTCATTTTTTGATTTTATTATTGAAAACAATCTAATGGTTTGTAACAGAGGCAGTACCCCCACCTTTGTTTTTTCGAGTTCGGATAATTATGAAGGATGGGAGGACGTGCTAGACGTTACTGTCGTCAGTAAACATTTTGATTTTACGGTAGAAAATTGGAGAGTATCACTTTCGAATTCCTTTTCGGATCACAGATGGATCCTTTTAAACATTAATTTCGAGAGTGTAACTCCTCCTCCCTACAGAAACCCCAAAAGAATTGACTGGAAGAAGTTCAGTCAAATTGTTAAGTCCAAACTGAGTGAGATCCCGAATCTGAGTCCAGATTCTGTAACGGATCTTGAGGCAAAGGTGAAAATCCTTGAAGCATCTATGAACAATACTTTCAAGATCTCTTGCCCAGTTAAATATAGCCGTAAAACTCTCCCCCCTTGGTGGAATGAAGACCTGTCCGAACTTAGGAAACTGACTAGGACGATTTTCAATATCTGCCACAAACATAAGTTCTATCAGCCTTATAAATATAGCCTTAGAGTCTACAAGCGAGCTATCGCATCAGCGAAGCTTCTAGGCTGGAGGGAATTCTGTCATTCTATCGAAAATATTAAAGATTCAGCTAGGCTTAGCAAAGTTTTATCGAGGGAGCATTGCAGTCCTTCTTTCTTGAAAAAACCTGATGGATCGTGGACAGTTTTCCCGGCAGAAACTTTGGAATACCTGATGGCGACACATTTTCCAGGCTGTGAGAACAGCATCCCTGAACTGCTTAGTACTCTAAACACTCCGTCAGCTCATTTGGAGCGTATCAATTCTATTATAACAAGAGAAAGTATTGCCTGGGCAATTGATACCTTCTCACCATTTAAATCTCCGGGTCCGGATGGAATTCTGCCAATCATGCTTCAAAAACTAGCAGAGGTAGTTGTCCCCTGGCTGGAGATGATTTTTAAAGGGTGCCTCCATTTCAATCATGTTCCCGAGTCATGGAGACATGTACGAGTTGTTTTTATTCCGAAAATCGGCAAGCGAGGACATGAATCCGCGAAGGATTTTCGACCAATAAGTCTTACCTCCTTTGTACTTAAAACATTGGAGCGCATCCTTGACACCCATATAAGAGACATCCTTGAAGAATGTCCTTTGGCAAAGTCTCAACACGCTTATCTGAAGGGTAAGTCTACAGAAACTGCTCTTCATGATGTAGTGCGTACTATTGAAAAAACAATCCACTTTAAAGAATACACTCTCGCCACCTTCTTAGATGTAGAAGGGGCTTTCAACAACGTTCTTACTGAATCCATTCTAGAAGCGCTCATTGAGTGTGGTGTAGAAGACTACATCAGGGTATGGATAATATCCATGCTCAGCAACAGAATGATTCAAGCAACTTTAGGTAATACAAAATCGACCAAATACGTCAGTAGGGGTACACCCCAGGGTGGTGTCCTGTCTCCTCTACTGTGGCTTTTGGTCATGAATAAAATTCTCGTTAAGTTGGAGAGATGTGGAGTGAATTCGGTTGCGTATGCGGATGATTTGGTATTATTGGTGTCAGGAAAGTTCCTACCTGTGATCAGTGAGATTACAGAGATGGCTTTGGAGAAAGTTAGCAACTGGGCCACAAGTTGTGGTCTAGGAGTTAATCAAAGTAAAACAGAACTGATGCTCTTTACTACTAAAACAAAAATACCCCCTTTCACTCTACCCCGACTCAACGGCCAAACTCTTTCACTGTCCCCCAGTGCGAGGTATCTGGGCGTAGTTCTCGACCCGAAAGTAAACTGGAAGTTAAACATTGAAGAACGGGTAAGGAAGGCCTGTATAGCCTTCTATGCCTGTAGTAAAACATTCGGCAAAAAGTGGGGTCTCCAATCGAAGATGATACTGTGGACGTACACAGCAGTGGTACGACCTATCCTCACGTATGGCTCTATTGTTTGGTGGCCCGCCCTTGGTAAAGCCTATAACTTAGTCAAGCTTAAAAAGGTGCAAAGAACAGCTAGCGTTGGCACTACAGGAGCACTACGATCCTGTCCAACAGATGCCTTAAGCGTTTTTCTTCACCTTTTACCCCTTGATCTTCATATTAAATACCTAGTCTGTTGTAGCGCGATAAGACTGAAAGAATCCAATCTTTGGTTTACCAAACCGTATGGTCATGGTAATATCCATAATCTCATTCCCAATCACATCCTTTCGGCAACTACTGACTACTGTGCTCCAACTTTGTGCATCGGTGGGGATTTTAAAGTAGCTTTCCCATCCAGACAGGATTGGCAAGACGACGTCGTGACGAAAGACTTCGACACAACTATTTTCACTGATGGTTCAAAGATGGAGTGTGGGGTTGGTTCAGGAATATTTTCCGAATCTCTAAACATCTCTAGATCTTTCCGGCTACCCAACTTTGCTAGTATGTTTCAAGCTGAATTACTGGCAATTAGGGAAGCATGTAAGATTCTTAAACAAGACAGTAACCAATACCGAAATGCTGCTATCCTGACAGACAGTCAGGCAGCTGTTAAAGCCATTAGTTCGGCTGCTTCTTCCTCCAAATTAGTGCAGCAATGCCGTGACGAGCTCACCAGCCTTAACGTGAACCTTAATGTCACACTTGTCTGGGTTCCGGGTCACAGTGGCATTGAGGGAAACAAACGGGCTGACGAACTGGCCAGGCAAGGTTCAGCCCTTCATGACTCACTGGCGGAAAGAGTCAACATTCCACTTGGAGTTATGAAGAGCAATATATTCTCTATCTTTCTTACCGAATCCAACCGCAGGTGGGGCAATTTATCAAATTGCATCATTTCTAGGAAGATTTGGCCCACCTACAGTAAATCGCGAACAAATGACTTAATCCGCAGACCCAGGCGAGACATAGCCAGGGTCGTTGCGACATGTTCAGGACACTGGCCAATTGGAGAGCATGCAGCGAAGCTAGGCATCCCCCACAACAACCACTGCCGTAGTTGCGGGGATCAGCAGGAGAAGGAAACAGTCGTTCTCTGTAAATTCCCCGCATTGGCCAGAACAAGAACCCAATCACTTGGTCGAGCTTCCTTCGAAGACCTAAACGAACTTTCTGATGTGAAGATCAAAGACTTGATCTCTTACATTAACGAAACCCATTGGCTCTAGGACAAACCTCAGTAGCTACTGCACCTTTCTCCTAGTTGTCCAACGCAAGAGGTCACCCCTCTGACGCCTCTGAGCCAAGCTACCTGCCGAGCGTGGCATATCGCTACAAGACTCAGAATCCCCAAACCATCCCCAACCGCAGGTTTAAACGAGTTTATGGTATCAAAACGGCGCACTTTAGCGCTAATTGGGTCAATGAGCTAGATTGCTCGTGACCGCCATTTCTACCTACCTACCTACCTACCAGACAGTTTTTAAATGAAGTGAATTCTTTGCATAGTTTTTGAAAAAATGAGTTTCAAAATCAAAATTTGGAAAAAAAAAACATACAAAAATTTTTTTAGTGTAATTTATCAAAACTTTGAGATTTTATATAATTTTTTTTTCTCGGAATTTTATGCTCTTATTAAATCTTAATCAAAAGCTGAAAACTAGATGATTTTATATCTTCTAGTTTTCGAGAAAATTGAACATTACCAAAACTTCTATTTTAATTTAATTAATTAATAATTGAATATGGATTAAGAATAGTAGTAGGATAAATTTAAAGTTTCTTTAAACTCAGATTCTTTAAATGCGAAAGAAACTTTGCATGGACCCAACCTTGCACCTACCCCAAATCCTATAGTGTGCCCAAGCAGGGGGGTTGCAGGTTGCAGCATTCCCCCCCCCATACATATTTCACCGTTTATATGCCGTCGTATAGCATGGGTGCGGAGAGAGTACGATTACTTAGGCGCCAAGAAATAAGAACGGGTTTTTGTAAAACAGTTCAATACAAGCATTTACTATGGGAGGGGGAGGGGTGAGTTATTTCTAGTAATTATAGTACAGTACGTCATTTAGCTTTACCCAGAATGCACCACGAGGAGGTAGACTCACACTGCATTCCACGTCCAAGTCAGTCAGTCAGTAAGTTAGTCAGTTAGTCAGTCAGTTAGTCAGTTAGTCAGTCAGTTAGTCAATCAGTCAGTCCGTTTCTGTTGAGTTCGTAAAGTTCGTTAAGTTCGTTAAGTTCGTCGTTGATCGTGAAGAGCCTTGGCTGTTTAGATGGGATAACAGCTTTTAGATTTTCACTTTCAACGGTGGGCGGATCAAAATCTTTAAGGTGTAATCCAACAGATTCAGCTCCATCGGCAATGCATGGGTACACTTTTTTCATGTAAAACAAAATTTTATTAAATAAAAATAAATTGGTAATGTTCAATTTTCTCGAAAACTAGAAGACATAAAATCATTAGGTTCCAGTTTTTGATTAAAAATCAATAAGAGCATTGAATTCTGAGGAAAAAAAATAATATAAAATCTCAAAGTTTTGATAAATTACACTTAAAAAATTTTGTTTATGTTTTTTTTTCCAAATTTTGATTTTGAAACTCATTTTTTCAAAAACTGGGCAAAGAATTCACTTGATTTAAAAATTGGCTAATAGAACAAGGTATTGGATTTAAAAAAAGGTATAATACCAAATTGTAAGTATTACCGTTATTTTTTAATGATTTTTTTTCACATTTAGTCCTTTTTTCATAAAATTGGCCCCTCCCGCCCACACGGGGGGAGATATACCCCTTCCCATAGTAAAAAATGCTTGTATTGAAGTGTTCTAAAAAAACCATTATCATTTCTTGTCGCCACGGTTATCATACTCGTGCCAAAAAAAGAAAGGAAAAGAAAATGGAGAGAAAAATAAATTAAAAATGTACGACTATATCGAACGAACTTGTTCTTGTGGTTACAAACTATAATTTTAACGAAAAAAAAAAATCAAAGGATCTACTAAAAAAACATTTAATTTTGTATTTTGTTTAAAAAAAATATTTTCAAAATTTTTAAATGCAATAGGTATCTATGTATTGTTGAATTGCAACATTATAACAAACTGAATAAAGTCATTAAAAATCTCTTAGTGAATAACTTAAAAATAACGGAATTAAATCATAAAAATACAATACAATAATTTGGATATTTTATACCCAAAAACCTGAAACTTAGTTTTCTTATAATAGTTACAATCATTTTGGTTTAAGCGATGATATGAAGTCATAATAAAAATTGTTAGATCCGTTTTTGAGAAAATAAAAAAAAAAAAAAAAACCAAACAGCCAACAGCTTAAGATGAGATAAAATAAAAATTCGAACTGAGGGAATCACTTAAAAATGCGCTGCACCAAATTTGAAGAAAATCAGTCCATCCGTTAAGGCTCTAGTCAGTGATGGAAATCGACTTTTTTCGATTGTACTGAAAGCTGAAACAAAATAGTACTGAAAAACAACAAATAGTACTGGGCTCTTTTAAATGGATAAGAACTAGCAAACACACAAATTCAAAAACAAAATTGATTTATTAACAAGAACAAAAAAAATTCATTTGTTGTAAATATTAAGGTAACATATGTAAAGGAACTTCATTATTATAGCTAAATAAATAACGGACGGATTCCGTATCACAGTAAGGAGCAAGTTGTAGGTTTCATGATGAATCTCATCATTGAATATTTAAATTTTTAGTTTTGAGATTTTTAAAATCCTAAATCATTATTAAACTGTCAGGTTTATTTTGCCATTAAAATAATCACTGATTTTGCTTCCTAAACATCTGAAAATTAATAATAGAATTTTCAATGATTATTACGTTTTTCATACCTTAAGCCTAGTACGCTGCTGATGCGAAACGAAAAATCCCATACAAAAATGACACAACGAAATCATAAACGGAAAATTTCGTTCTGTTTTTCGTTTTGCAGTACGCTGTTCGAAGAGCGAAATTTATAATTGTAGCAGATTATTTGGAGAAGTCTCCGCTCCTTTTTCGCACTGAATTAATTATACAGACTATTTTTTGTGTGCGGAAAAATGACATTTGAGTTATATTTGTGTTTTTTTTGTTTATCATTTTCTTACATCAAGGGTTTCTCTGATTTTTTGCGTTTATGTTTGATTTTGTTTTTGGAATTAGTGAAACTCTCCAAGGATATTTTCCGTTGTGTTTTCGCAAGCGTTTCGTTGTCTGTTTGGAGATCACAGAAAATTTTTGTTTCGCATCAACAGCGTACTAGGCTTTATATAAGAAAATAATACACTGAAAAAAAAATCGTTTGTAATATCAATAAACACCGTTTATTGACTGTTTTTTCACTGTCTCAATAAACTTTTTGTTGATACTACGAACATTTATTGTTTAAAAAATTTGTATTCAATAAAATATTTGTTGGCTCAACAAAACTCGGTTTATTGAAAATTAAAACTTAAAAATTAATAACTGGTTGCTAGTATCAAAATTTTTTTTTTTGGCACAGTAAACTCATACATTTGTAACGGAAGAAAGTGTGCATAAGCATGTCTTATCTTTGAAGACAATCTCCAAAGCGAGGAAAATGTATATATACACGACTTGGTACGGGTTGTCGAAGTCTAATTGAACGTTAATGACAGCATGTCCATAACCACCACTAAACCTCTCGCCAGGCTCGATAAGAGCAAGCTGTAAACTGACTCAACCCGGTCCTTCCACCCTTTTATAACTCATATGACTCCAGACCACAGGACTCCTGAAGCCTGTCCGGGCTACCAAGATGGAAGGTTGTCAGTGCTATTGTAACGTAGGCATGCTAGCATCCCTGTACTAAGCTCGTCGGTATGGGGGGATCTTGCTACAATAGCCCAGACATTGTTACGTATTCCATGCCTTAGTTTAGATGTTGGTTACTAATTAAAGTTTTTATTTGTGAGGCCCTTATGTTTCATCCTTTTCTTACCAAAAGAAAACATCCTATAGCAGGGAGAGCTAAGCTGGAATCGCCCTCCTAGAGACTGCCCACCCACTCACATCACATCGTAGATTGTTAATCAAACCATTCTACATTACGCTTACCTGATAAATGAACTTAAAAAATCATTGGTGTCGTATGCAAAATTTTCTCAGACGATCTACCTGCGAATAAATCCTTTGTAACCAATGCTCTTACCATAATTGGCTACCACTATAGAACACGGAAGTATCTAATTAATTACATAACACGATAATATTTGATAATTCCATTCGTTTACTTATCCTTATATACTTCAGTTATACTTCATCTTCATCGCGTTTGGTCACCTTGCGAAAGTCGTCTCCCCTTTTTATGAAACTCAATCTATCTCAAATTTCATTAAGCTAGTTAAAAAAACTTAAAAAAACAAAACGTCTTCCCATACAAATACCAATCTGGCAACACCCAAATTAAAGAATCGGCACTGACATTAGTTCGTAGAACCAAAAAAAAACGAGATGTAGATTTAAAACAAAAGTATAATAGATTAATTAAATAACTTCAAAATTATGATATCTACTTAATACTTATTATCGAAGAAAAAAAAACATACTAATGAAAGAAATTAACTGTATGGAAATTCGTTTAAAGGAAAACAAAAATATACATAAGTAGTAAATAATGAAAAATAAAAAACTGATTCATCTCAACTGTCACATATAATTTTGTGTGAAAAAAAGAGAAAATTCAATAAAAGAGAACAATAAAGCATAATAAAAAGTGTAACGGTATTAGCTGTTCCCTTCCGACAAGAAGCGATGGTTTGCTTACCTAATGCTCCCTCAGGACCACAGGATACCCTGAGCAGAACATAGGGAAGTCGGATGGGTCGTTCAACCAGCGAAGTACGATTCGGCATGCTTGCATCACCATATGACTAACTCGTCGGTGAGGTGGGTACTTGTACTAGTCGTTGAACCACCGAATATATTTCATGCCGATTCAAAAAAAAAAGATTAATAATTCCAAACACAAGAACAATATATATAAATACCGCGCGAAAACGTGTAAGGTATTTCCTAAAATATCGTTGAAAGGGAAACCCGAGATGTGAGTGAGATTACAGAGATGGCTTTGGAGAAAGTTAGCAACTGGGCCACAAGTTGTGGTCTAGGAGTTAATCAAAGTAAAACAGAACTGATGCTCTTTACTACTAAAACAAAAATAGCCCCTTTCACTCTACCCCGACTCAACGGCCAAACTCTTTCACTGTCCCCCAGTGCGAGGTATCTGGGCGTAGTTCTCGACCCGAAAGTAAACTGGAAGTTAAACATTGAAGAACGGGTAAGGAAGGCCTGTATAGCCTTCTATGCCTGTAGTAAAACATTCGGCAAAAAGTGGGGTCTCCAATCGAAGATGATACTGTGGACGTACACAGCAGTGGTACGACCTATCCTCACGTATGGCTCTATTGTTTGGTGGCCCGCCCTTGGTAAAGCCTATAACTTAGTCAAGCTTAAAAAGGTGCAAAGAACAGCTAGCGTTGGCACTACAGGAGCACTACGATCCTGTCCAACAGATGCCTTAAGCGTTTTTCTTCACCTTTTACCCCTTGATCTTCATATTAAATACCTAGTCTGTTGTAGCGCGATAAGACTGAAAGAATCCAATCTTTGGTTTACCAAACCGTATGGTCATGGTAATATCCATAATCTCATTCCCAATCACATCCTTTCGGCAACTACTGACTACTGTGCTCCAACTTTGTGCATCGGTGGGGATTTTAAAGTAGCTTTCCCATCCAGACAGGATTGGCAAGACGACGTCGTGACGAAAGACTTCGACACAACTATTTTCACTGATGGTTCAAAGATGGAGTGTGGGGTTGGTTCAGGAATATTTTCCGAATCTCTAAACATCTCTAGATCTTTCCGGCTACCCAACTTTGCTAGTATGTTTCAAGCTGAATTACTGGCAATTAGGGAAGCATGTAAGATTCTTAAACAAGACAGTAACCAATACCGAAATGCTGCTATCCTGACAGACAGTCAGGCAGCTGTTAAAGCCATTAGTTCGGCTGCTTCTTCCTCCAAATTAGTGCAGCAATGCCGTGACGAGCTCACCAGCCTTAACGTGAACCTTAATGTCACACTTGTCTGGGTTCCGGGTCACAGTGGCATTGAGGGAAACAAACGGGCTGACGAACTGGCCAGGCAAGGTTCAGCCCTTCATGACTCACTGGCGGAAAGAGTCAACATTCCACTTGGAGTTATGAAGGGCAATATATTCTCTATCTTTCTTACCGAATCCAACCGCAGGTGGGGCAATTTATCAAATTGCATCATTTCTAGGAAGATTTGGCCCACCTACAGTAAATCGCGAACAAATGACTTAATCCGCAGACCCAGGCGAGACATAGCCAGGGTCGTTGCGACATGTTCAGGACACTGGCCAATTGGAGAGCATGCAGCGAAGCTAGGCATCCCCCACAACAACCACTGCCGTAGTTGCGGGGATCAGCAGGAGAAGGAAACAGTCGTTCTCTGTAAATTCCCCGCATTGGCCAGAACAAGAACCCAATCACTTGGTCGAGCTTCCTTCGAAGACCTAAACGAACTTTCTGATGTGAAGATCAAAGACTTGATCTCTTACATTAACGAAACCCATTGGCTCTAGGACAAACCTCAGTAGCTACTGCACCTTTCTCCTAGTTGTCCAACGCAAGAGGTCACCCCTCTGACGCCTCTGAGCCAAGCTACCTGCCGAGCGTGGCATATCGCTACAAGACTCAGAATCCCCAAACCATCCCCAACCGCAGGTTTAAACGAGTTTATGGTATCAAAACGGCGCACTTTAGCGCTAATTGGGTCAATGAGCTAGATTGCTCGTGACCGCCATTTCTACCTACCTACCTACCTACCAGACAGTTTTTAAATGAAGTGAATTCTTTGCATAGTTTTTGAAAAAATGAGTTTCAAAATCAAAATTTGGAAAAAAAAAACATACAAAAATTTTTTTAGTGTAATTTATCAAAACTTTGAGATTTTATATAATTTTTTTTTCTCGGAATTTTATGCTCTTATTAAATCTTAATCAAAAGCTGAAAACTAGATGATTTTATATCTTCTAGTTTTCGAGAAAATTGAACATTACCAAAACTTCTATTTTAATTTAATTAATTAATAATTGAATATGGATTAAGAATAGTAGTAGGATAAATTTAAAGTTTCTTTAAACTCAGATTCTTTAAATGCGAAAGAAACTTTGCATGGACCCAACCTTGCACCTACCCCAAATCCTATAGTGTGCCCAAGCAGGGGGGTTGCAGGTTGCAGCATTCCCCCCCCCATACATATTTCACCGTTTATATGCCGTCGTATAGCATGGGTGCGGAGAGAGTACGATTACTTAGGCGCCAAGAAATAAGAACGGGTTTTTGTAAAACAGTTCAATACAAGCATTTACTATGGGAGGGGGAGGGGTGAGTTATTTCTAGTAATTATAGTACAGTACGTCATTTAGCTTTACCCAGAATGCACCACGAGGAGGTAGACTCACACTGCATTCCACGTCCAAGTCAGTCAGTCAGTAAGTTAGTCAGTTAGTCAGTCAGTTAGTCAGTTAGTCAGTCAGTTAGTCAATCAGTCAGTCCGTTTCTGTTGAGTTCGTAAAGTTCGTTAAGTTCGTTAAGTTCGTCGTTGATCGTGAAGAGCCTTGGCTGTTTAGATGGGATAACAGCTTTTAGATTTTCACTTTCAACGGTGGGCGGATCAAAATCTTTAAGGTGTAATCCAACAGATTCAGCTCCATCGGCAATGCATGGGTACACTTTTTTCATGTAAAACAAAATTTTATTAAATAAAAATAAATTGGTAATGTTCAATTTTCTCGAAAACTAGAAGACATAAAATCATTAGGTTCCAGTTTTTGATTAAAAATCAATAAGAGCATTGAATTCTGAGGAAAAAAAATAATATAAAATCTCAAAGTTTTGATAAATTACACTTAAAAAATTTTGTTTATGTTTTTTTTTCCAAATTTTGATTTTGAAACTCATTTTTTCAAAAACTGGGCAAAGAATTCACTTGATTTAAAAATTGGCTAATAGAACAAGGTATTGGATTTAAAAAAAGGTATAATACCAAATTGTAAGTATTACCGTTATTTTTTAATGATTTTTTTTCACTTTTAGTCCTTTTTTCATAAAATTGGCCCCTCCCGCCCACACGGGGGGAGATATACCCCTTCCCATAGTAAAAAATGCTTGTATTGAAGTGTTCTAAAAAAACCATTATCATTTCTTGTCGCCACGGTTATCATACTCGTGCCAAAAAAAGAAAGGAAAAGAAAATGGAGAGAAAAATAAATTAAAAATGTACGACTATATCGAACGAACTTGTTCTTGTGGTAATTTTAACGAAAAAAAAAAATCAAAGGATCTACTAAAAAAACATTTAATTTTGTATTTTGTTTAAAAAAAATATTTTCAAAATTTTTAAATGCAATAGGTATCTATGTATTGTTGAATTGCAACATTATAACAAACTGAATAAAGTCATTAAAAATCTCTTAGTGAATAACTTAAAAATAACGGAATTAAATCATAAAAATACAATACAATAATTTGGATATTTTATACCCAAAAACCTGAAACTTAGTTTTCTTATAATAGTTACAATCATTTTGGTTTAAGCGATGATATGAAGTCATAATAAAAATTGTTAGATCCGTTTTTGAGAAAATAAAAAAAAAAAAAAAAACCAAACAGCCAACAGCTAACCGTTTAAGATGAGATAAAATAAAAATTCGAACTGAGGGAATCACTTAAAAATGCGCTGCACCAAATTTGAAGAAAATCAGTCCATCCGTTAAGGCTCTAGTCAGTGATGGAAATCGACTTTTTTCGATTGTACTGAAAGCTGAAACAAAATAGTACTGAAAAACAACAAATAGTACTGGGCTCTTTTAAATGGATAAGAACTAGCAAACACACAAATTCAAAAACAAAATTGATTTATTAACAAGAACAAAAAAAATTCATTTGTTGTAAATATTAAGGTAACATATGTAAAGGAACTTCATTATTATAGCTAAATAAATAACGGACGGATTCCGTATCACAGTAAGGAGCAAGTTGTAGGTTTCATGATGAATCTCATCATTGAATATTTAAATTTTTAGTTTTGAGATTTTTAAAATCCTAAATCATTATTAAACTGTCAGGTTTATTTTGCCATTAAAATAATCACTGATTTTGCTTCCTAAACATCTGAAAATTAATAATAGAATTTTCAATGATTATTACGTTTTTCATACCTTAAGCCTAGTACGCTGCTGATGCGAAACGAAAAATCCCATACAAAAATGACACAACGAAATCATAAACGGAAAATTTCGTTCTGTTTTTCGTTTTGCAGTACGCTGTTCGAAGAGCGAAATTTATAATTGTAGCAGATTATTTGGAGAAGTCTCCGCTCCTTTTTCGCACTGAATTAATTATACAGACTATTTTTTGTGTGCGGAAAAATGACATTTGAGTTATATTTGTGTTTTTTTTGTTTATCATTTTCTTACATCAAGGGTTTCTCTGATTTTTTGCGTTTATGTTTGATTTTGTTTTTGGAATTAGTGAAACTCTCCAAGGATATTTTCCGTTGTGTTTTCGCAAGCGTTTCGTTGTCTGTTTGGAGATCACAGAAAATTTTTGTTTCGCATCAACAGCGTACTAGGCTTTATATAAGAAAATAATACACTGAAAAAAAAATCGTTTGTAATATCAATAAACACCGTTTATTGACTGTTTTTTCACTGTCTCAATAAACTTTTTGTTGATACTACGAACATTTATTGTTTAAAAAATTTGTATTCAATAAAATATTTGTTGGCTCAACAAAACTCCGTTTATTGAAAATTAAAACTTAAAAATTAATAACTGGTTGCTAGTATCAAAAATTTTTTTTTTGGCACAGTAAACTCATACATTTGTAACGGAAGAAAGTGTGCATAAGCATGTCTTATCTTTGAAGACAATCTCCAAAGCGAGGAAAATGCATATATACACGACTTGGTACGGGTTGTCGAAGTCTAATTGAACGTTAATGACAGCATGTCCATAACCACCACTAAACCTCTCGCCAGGCTCGATAAGAGCAAGCTGTAAACTGACTCAACCCGGTCCTTCCACCCTTTTATAACTCATATGACTCCAGACCACAGGACTCCTGAAGCCTGTCCGGGCTACCAAGATGGAAGGTTGTCAGTGCTATTATAACGTAGGCATGCTAGCATCCCTGTACTAAGCTCGTCGGTATGGGGGGATCTTGCTACAATAGCCCAGACATTGTTACGTATTCCATGCCTTAGTTTAGATGTTGGTTACTAATTAAAGTTTTTATTTGTGAGGCCCTTATGTTTCATCCTTTTCTTACCAAAAGAAAACATCCTATAGCAGGGAGAGCTAAGCTGGAATCGCCCTCCTAGAGACTGCCCACCCACTCACATCACATCGTAGATTGTTAATCAAACCATTCTACATTACGCTTACCTGATAAATGAACTTAAAAAATCATTGGTGTCGTATGCAAAATTTTCTCAGACGATCTACCTGCGAATAAATCCTTTGTAACCAATGCTCTTACCATAATTGGCTACCACTATAGAACACGGAAGTATCTAATTAATTACATAACACGATAATATTTGATAATTCCATTCGTTTACTTATCCTTATATACTTCAGTTATACTTCATCTTCATCGCGTTTGGTCACCTTGCGAAAGTCGTCTCCCCTTTTTATGAAACTCAATCTATCTCAAATTTCATTAAGCTAGTTAAAAAAACTTAAAAAAACAAAACGTCTTCCCATACAAATACCAATCTGGCAACACCCAAATTAAAGAATCGGCACTGACATTAGTTCGTAGAACCAAAAAAAAACGAGATGTAGATTTAAAACAAAAGTATAATAGATTTATTAAATAACTTCAAAATTATGATATCTACTTAATACTTATTATCGAAGAAAAAAAAACATACTAATGAAAGAAATTAACTGTATGGAAATTCGTTTAAAGGAAAACAAAAATATACATAAGTAGTAAATAATGAAAAATAAAAAACTGATTCATCTCAACTGTCACATATAATTTTGTGTGAAAAAAAGAGAAAATTCAATAAAAGAGAACAATAAAGCATAATAAAAAGTGTAACGGTATTAGCTGTTCCCTTCCGACAAGAAGCGATGGTTTGCTTACCTAATGCTCCCTCAGGACCACAGGATACCCTGAGCAGAACATAGGTCGTTCAACCAGCGAAGTACGATTCGGCATGCTTGCATCACCATATGACTAACTCGTCGGTGGGGTGGGTACTTGTACTAGTCGTTGAACCACCGAATATATTTCATGCCGATTCAAAAAAAAAAGATTAATAATTCCAAACACAAGAACAATATATATAAATACCGCGCGAAAACGTGTAAGGTATTTCCTAAAATATCGTTGAAAGGGAAACCCGAGATGTTAAAGGGCCCCTGAGCGTTACCCTCCCTCCGTTTTCAAAGCAAAAAATGAAAACTCCATGGTCGTTGAGCCGCTCGACTTTAATCCAACGACCCCTAATCTAAACTGAGGAAATTTCTAAGAATCACCTCCCATATACGTGTCGCATTGTACCATTACCTCGCTCCTTCCCCTTTGCACTCAAAATAGAATATCACTCCATTATCAACCTAACCTTATCAAAATCGAACAATCAGATAAATCATTTAAATAATATTTCATTTAACGGTCTTGGCTTTATTCAAAAAAAATAAAAATTTTAAACACAAAAAAAATAAATCAAATAAAAGCAGTCATCTCATCATTAAAACAAAATTAAATAAAATAAAATCATAAAAAAAATGAGAGATTTTCATCGAAGATAAAAAGGAAAACAAAATGAGTCAATAAACAAAACAAATATTTTTGTTGTTTAAAGTTTGAGTATGAGTGAAGAGAAGTTAATAACTCTGATTGTCATGGTCATTAGCTTAATCTTTACTTTTAGACATTGTGTTGTGTCTCTCTCTGTCAAAAAAATCGAGTGATTTTTGTTCGTTAAAAAAAATTTAATTTCTCTTCACTTTTACTCTTCCTTGGATTAAATTTCACTCAAAAAATAATTAAAAGATCTTATGATAAGTAAATTAACTTAAGATGCAGATAGAATTATGTCATTCATCGTTCAAAATAAGGTTAAATTTTCTTTTTTTTTTGTTTTTGCTTTATATATATATTTTTGTATGTATCAAATCTGATTAAAACAAACTTACCCGACTCCGAAAAGATGATGTGCACAGCGGCTTTGATGGTAGTTGGACACTTATTCGTGGATGTTGTTTTTTTTTAGTTTGATGATAATCTACTATATAACAAAACCTTAAAATTGAACGACGATTGATGCACAGTACGATGAATGAGTGACCGGATAAATTATTGTTATTATAGATTATGCGTTAAAGCCAGAGTAAATATATAAATGATGATTAAGTTGATTGGTGAATAAGATTTTTGATTGTAATTAGTTTGTGAATTGGTGACGTCAGTTTCGATAGAGCCGGGCTGGCTTCTATCGCAAGTGGAATTAACAAAGACCTCGTTCTTGGAGTATGTAGGTACTCTCGCGCGGTCTTGATGTTTTTTTTTCTTCTGTAGCGACGACGTCTTCAAACTTTCACCGATTGGGAGGCTTACGGAGTACGTATACCGAGAACGATTTGGTCTTGTCAATGGATGTAATTTTTGTGTGTTATCAGCGTACCGAGATAATCGGTTTTACATAAAAAACACAATTTAGTTGTGTTTTATTTTTTTCCTGATCTTATATCATCGGGTGCTCTACAACGGACTTGTAGCTAAGTGGTGGTTGTCCCAGAATCAGGTGCGTCGACTAATGTTTTTTTTATCACCAGTAGAGTCAATGTGGACACCGAGTCTCTTCCTGGTACGACTGATTTAATTGATAGGGCACTTATAATTTGATCTGGATGTTAATAATTGTGGCGATCGGGTTTCTTATCAATTGCTATATGTTGGTAATAGTAAATGGTGAAGTCCTTCGAGTTTTAATCAACCACGTGGCACGACGATACCAAATTAGGCAATTGGATTCCCTTTAAGAATTTCTGATAAATAAGGTTGTGTAATTTGAGATTATTCTAAGCACTTAAAAGAATAGAATTCTCAGCACTTTCACTCACTTTCTTTTGATTAAAAGAAACGATTTTTATATATGTAAATATATATATATTTATTGTATATGTATATAATGGAGTTTTCACTTTTCTTTAGACACGATGGATTTTCTGATCGACTACCATGTGCGAAAGTTGGATTGGAAAAAGAATGAATATCGAAAATGGATATGCATACTTTACCAAAAAAAAATATAATTTGACAGGTCTGAAGTAAAGTCCGACAATTCGGAATCTAATTTGTATAGAATTCCATGTGTATGGCAAGGTTTCAGTGCATACTCTTTTTGGGGCGCATTCAGTGATCAATAAGGTTTGTTTAGGATATTAAATTTTTCTTTGTTTAATGAGTTGTACCTCGATCCACACACAACATTTCAATTTCTTGTCAGCAATGACATGAAGTTGGAATGGAATTAATGCATTCTTTTATTATTATTATTTTTACTGATTTTTTTTTTTTTTTGGATTTTATGATCGTAGATCTTTTGCATGTATGATCCCCAATGAGTTTCCATTCATATCTTGTAATTCAAATAAGTTGTTACTTACAATTTTTTTTATTCTAGCTTGCACAAACTTTGGGCATAACTTTGCATTACGTCTCTTGGATTTATCACTAAGGACGAAGTTTCGTTTCAACACAACTTGTCCGACACTAAACTTGCAAGCTTTGCTTCGAGTGTTGTAAGTTTTTTCATAGACTTTATGGGCTTGTGCCAACGATTCTTTAATCCGACTATGAATCATATTCATTTTGACGGGTTTTGGCAAGAGGCCAAATTCTGAGTTGTTAAGTCCATTCAACTTTTTCAGAAGTGCATAATCTGAACCGTGTTCTATTTTGCATTGCCCGAACAATGCTTCATGAGGCGACATGCCAATCGCCGAATGCACAGTTGATCTCAACGCACTTAATATGGGTACTAGGTGTCTATCCCAATTGGATTGTTCTGAGCCTATGTACGATCTGATTGCCGCCAGGATGGAACGATTGACACGTTCACTTGCGTTAGCTTGTGGTGCATATGAAACTGTTCTGATATGCTTAGTGCCATATGATTCTAGAAATTTAGAAAACTCCTTACTAATAAATTGTTTTCCATTATCGGACAAGAGAGACTCTGGAACCCCAAAGATTGAAAAAACTTGAAAATTTAATTGCTTCCTCTGAAGTGGATTTTCTTAAAGGTTTCGCAAGGACAAATTTTGTAAATTGGTCAAGACAAACTATGATATAACAGTTTCCTTGTTTAGACCTCGGATATGGACCGAGAAAGTCCACGTAAATGTGTTGAAATGGCCTTTCTACAGCAAAAGATTGCCCCATGGGTGGTCGAAGAATAGAGTTAGGAGCTTTGGACATTTTACAAATGATGCATTCTCCGATAAACAATTTCACTTGAGCCGCCATATTAGGCCAGTAAAATCGTTCTCGAAGTCTATACAGAGTTTTCGTGACCCTTCCATGCGAGGCCCGAGGAGGATCATGAGCCAATCGGATTAAGCAGTCAGTCAGCGCGCCGGGAATCCATAGTTTCCAAACACAATCGTCTTCTCTAGGGTCCCCTGTGCAATTTCTGACCTTCTTGTAAACAAAACCTTCTGAAACTGGTAGCTGGGATTTATTTTTCTCAACCTCATGTACTCATCCGACTTAAATGACGGATCAGCAAGGTCAACCTGAAGAACATCGGAAGGGTTCACAACACTTGTGATAGATGCAATTTCATCCGTAGCATACACTCGTGAGAGAGCATCTGGTGCCACATTTTGTGTACCCCTTCGATGCTCTATAACGAAAGAGAATCTTTGGAGTCTTAAGCTTCAACGCGCTAATCTCCCACTCAAATCTTTCTGCCTCATAAGCCATCTAAGACTCGAATGGTCTGTAATTATCGTAAAATGATGTCCTTCAACATATGGTCGAAACTTCTCGACACCTAACACGGCAGCGAGACACTCTAGCTCTGTAACGCTATAGTTACGTTGAGCTTGATTTAGTTTGTAAGAATAATAATAGATTGGTTTTTCTGAACCATTTTCGTCGAGCTGAGTTAACACACAACCTATGCCAGTCGAGGAAGCGTCACATAAAATGAATGGTTTTTCAAAGTTGGGATTGATCAAAACTGGGGCTGTTGTTAGTGCTACTTTTAGCCCTTCGAAAGCCTTAAGGGCCTCAGGGGAGAATTCAAAATGTTTTTGTTTCTTTAAGGTATCTGTTATTGGGGCAGCTAGAGAGGAGTAATTTGGCACAAACCGTCTGTACCAACCAGCCAAACCCAAAAATCGTCGAACCTGTCGCGGGGTTTTTGGTACAGGGAAGTCTTGTATGGCGGATACTTTGTCTGGGTCGGTTTTGACACTTCCTCCTCCAACTATAAATCCTAAATAGCGGAGTTCTTTAAAACAAAATTTGGATTTTTCTAAGTTGATCGTTAATCCAGCTTTTTGTAAAAGTGAAGCAAGAGTACGTAAAATTTTGACATGCTCTTCAAACCCACCCGAAACAATCAGTAGATCATCCAAATAGACAAAAATATTTTGTTTCAATTCATTTGGAACCACTTTGTCCATTAGTCTGCATAAGCGTTGGGCTGCATTGCAGAGGCCAAAGGGCATTACTTTGAAGTGATATAAGGGTCTACCGGGCACACTAAACGCTGTCTTTTCCCGTGCCGATTCCGCCAAAGGAATCTGCCAAAATGCGTCTTTCAGATCTACACTACTGATGTAGTGCGTATCTGATTGACGACTTAACAGATTCTCTATATGAGGAAATGGATAGGCATCATTCTTTGTTACTTTGTTGAGTTTCCTGGAGTCGAGGCAAAGTCGGTTTTTCCCAGGCTTACGCACAAGCACAACCGGTGAACTCCAAGCACTCTCACTTTCTTCAATTACGTCTAAAGCCAACATTCTATCCAACTCCTCATACATTAGCTTTTGAATCGCTGGTGACACGGGATAGTGTCGTTGTTTAATGGGCTCAGTATCACCTGTGTTTATTGTATGTTCTTCCAATGTTGTCCGTCCAAGCCCTTCCTTGGCGTAGGACGGAAACAGTCGTATAACATTTTCAATCTCGTTAGTTTGATCAACTGAAAGTTCATGAGCGTTTGAATCGCATTTCCGAAGGGGTAGAGGGCAAATTTCAGAAACAATTTGAGGAGCAATCTCAAAGAGCCTCCAAAAGTTGACTCCTAGATACAACGCTTGTTCTAAAGATGGAACAAGATACAACTTAATTTGTTTGGTCATCTTTTTATAAGTTATCTCGGTGGTTAATTCACCTACAATTTGTTGTGGCTGGCCACTCGCAGTTTTAACATTAGAATTGAAGTTTTTAAATGAGATACCTTGGCCTTTTAGAAACTGCAAACATCCTGTTCCCAAACAACTGCTGCTCGCCCCACTGTCTAATAGACCGAGCATTGTCTTTCCGAAGATAGACACGCTGGCATTGGGCCTGGGATCTTCATTATTACAGAAAGTTGTAGCACAGATTTGTTTATGGGATTCACGTTTGTTTTTGAAACGTTCCCTTAGCTTTTGAATGCGAGGAGACGCTTTTGTGATAATTCTATCACGAGCTTCATAATACTTTTGAATTCGTTCATGAAGTGGAATAGGTTCAGTCACTGGCAACTGCGATTTATCACCTTCGAAATTGTCTCTCTTCAAAATTCGAATCTGAGTTTGTTGCTTATCGTTCGCTAAAGAACTTGAATAGTTTGGTAAATTAGTCAAATCAGGTGTTTTTTTATAGTCAGGTAAAAGGGTTAAGTCAGATTGGGATGAGTTTAAATTAAAAGGGTTTACATTTTCGCCGGATCTGTTTTTGGAGAGCAACCCTCCCCGTTGTTCAGATTGCCCCGTTTTCGGTTTCCCGTACATTTAGCACATTTAGGAGTTGTTGTATTCTCTGCTCTACATTTGTAGCAAAACAGATTTCGCTGTGGGTCTGGACATTGTACAAAAGAGTGACCTTTGATCTTGCAGTTCCAGCAAGTGTAACTTGAAAAGTTTTGCTGGGCTTGTGATACATTTATAGCATCAATATCAAATAAATCCTCTTCAGATAAATAAGTTTCTAGCTCACTTACTTTGTTTCTAACATTGCTTTGTAAAAATGGTTTTGTTCGAAAACTTTCATTTTGATTTTGAGCATGTTTTTCAATAGAACGGCATACATAGACCATTTCGGCTAAACTCTGGGTATTGAATGTTATGAGTAATTCACCAGTTCTTCTCTTTACGTTTTGCTTTATGAGGTCAATCAGTTCTCTGCGTGATTTTGGACAATGAAGACGAGCATTCATAACGAGAATGGCATTGTAGAAATCGTCGAAACTTTCATTTGGACCCTGGCGCCGGTCAAACATTTTTCGTGAAAGTTCGGAGTCAGTCTCAATGCTTCTGTATTGCTCAATCAGAGCAAATTCTAAATTAGTCCAATTCGCGTTTGGATTTGTTTTCAAAAAAGTCCAAAACCAGCTATCGACGGTTCCAGTAACAAATAAATGGAAGTGAAGGAACAAATCTTCCCAAGAAACATTGTAGCTGGTTTTGAGTCTTTTAAGACGAAAAATAAAATCATCCACGGTCATACGAACATTATCGAATTTCAAACCCCATTTGTGGAATTCAAGGGCTCGATTTGTGCTGCTGCGAGAAGCATTGTGGCTCACATTAGGTGATTGGCTATTCAGATTAAGACCATCCATCCGGCTCAAAAAGTTTTGAGCATTTTCGCTCAGTTGATGGCGCTCAAGATTTTCAGTCGGCCTGGTAGGCTGATGAGCAGTACTGTGCTCCTCAGGACGAGTTAAGATATGAAAAGATTGAGCCCCAACTGGTGGAGTTGGTGCTCTTAAGGTGTCACGGATAGTATTTACAACTTCTTCTCTTATTTTTAATCTCTCTTCTTCGTATTCAGCTCTTCTAGATCTAAGGTCATCTGCCCTACTTAAGCCAATGGTGGCATTGACGATGTTTGTAATGTATCTTTTTAAACTTTCGTTTAAAGTTTCAACTTGCTCTGGGGGATCATTATTCCGATTATCAACAGGAAGTTCTTGTTCTTGTTGAATTTGATTTTCATCGTCAAGCAAATTTCTCTCTGAACCAGACGCTGTATTTCGGGTTGTCATTCGAGAACCCGCTGCCGCCTCTTTAGATATATCTCGTTTGGGTGCCATTTAGCAATAGAAGGAAATAGCAAATATAAGAAGAGATAAATAGATATACTTATCTCTTAAAGTATTTGAAAAAAAAATATATTACAATTGTGCGAAATTCAATTTGAAAAGTAAATTTTCGAAAGTAAATCTAATTTGTTTTAATTTTTTTTTTTTTTTTTTTTTTTTTGTAAAAAGAACAGTAAATCAAAATTCAGGGAAAAATATAGGTATTGGTATATAAATATAGCTTCATATGTGCTTAGGGAAGTCATTGGTTAGGTACACATGACGACAACGTATCTGTCAACAAAATCTAGGAAATTTTCGGTGTCAAATTAATATTCCAATCGTATTAGAACAAATGAGTTCACGCAACTAGAGATATGGATTCAAATGATCTTAATATTCGTAGGTCGTTAACTTTTGAATAATATAATTGAATACAATTTTTTTTTTTTTTTTATATAAAATTAGGACTTGTGTAAAAACTATGAGTGGGGTTTTAAATATTCAACTTGCAATAGTATGTACTTAAAATTAATGAAGTACCTGGATGCAACAGACGGAGATAGTTGCTTAGAACCGATCACTCCCGGTCATCGATGGCACTAATCAATTGACGTCCTGAACGTTTTTGTATAGTTTGATAAAATCAAAGCATCGGTCAGAGATGTGTAGCCGGTACATAAAATCTCTCGGTCAGTGACTAAATCATTCCATACTTCATGTTTTATTTATAAACATAATACTTCATCGCTTCACAAAGTGTGATTCAAAGACCGAAACTTTGGGACGAGCTTAAATGTTTTTCGCATAAACAAAAATTTAAGGAAGTAAGTCTTAATTTTTTTTTTTTTTTTTGGTAAGCCAAAATAAAAAACCAAAACTATGCAAGTAAAAAAAAACAAATTGGTTTCAAGGTTGTACTGAAACAGTAAAATTTTATGGTATTCATAGCCCCACGATGGGCGCCACCTGTGTAACGGTATTAGCTGTTCCCTTCCGACAAGAAGCGATGGTTTGCTTACCTAATGCTCCCTCAGGACCACAGGATACCCTGAGCAGAACATAGGGAAGTCGGATGGGTCGTTCAACCAGCGAAGTACGATTCGGCATGCTTGCATCACCATATGACTAACTCGTCGGTGGGGTGGGTACTTGTACTAGTCGTTGAACCACCGAATATATTTCATGCCGATTCAAAAAAAAAAGATTAATAATTCCAAACACAAGAACAATATATATAAATACCGCGCGAAAACGTGTAAGGTATTTCCTAAAATATCGTTGAAAGGGAAACCCGAGAAGTTAAAGGGCCCCTGAGCGTTACCCTCCCTCCGTTTTCAAAGCAAAAAATGAAAACTCCATGGTCGTTGAGCCGCTCGACTTTAATCCAACGACCCCTAATCTAAACTGAGGAAATTCCTAAGAATCACCTCCCATATACGTGTCGCATTGTACCATTACCTCGCTCCTTCCCCTTTGCACTCAAAATAGAATATCACTCCATTATCAACATAACCTTATCAAAATCGAACAATCAGATAAATCATTTAAATAATATTTCATTTAACGGTCTTGGCTTTATTCAAAAAAAATAAAAATTTTAAACACAAAAAAAATAAATCAAATAAAAGCAGTCATCTCATCATTCAAAAAAAATTAAATAAAATAAAATCATAAAAAAAATGAGAGATTTTCATCGAAGATGAAACTCTTCCTTGGATTAAATTTCACTCAAAAAATAATTAAAAGATCTTATGATAAGTAAATTAACTTAAGATGCAGATAGAATTATGTCATTCATCGTTCAAAATAAGGTTAAATTTTCTTTTTTTTTTGTTTTTGCTTTATATATATATTTTTGTATGTATCAAATCTGATTAAAACAAACTTACCCGACTCCGAAAAGATGATGTGCACAGCGGCTTTGATGGTAGTTGGACACTTATTCGTGGATGTTGTTTTTTTTAGTTTGATGATAATCTACTATATAACAAAACCTTAAAATTGAACGACGATTGATGCACAGTACGATGAATGAGTGACCGGATAAATTATTGTTATTATAGATTATGCGTTAAAGCCAGAATAAATATATAAATGATGATTAAGTTGATTGGTGAATAAGATTTTTGATTGTAATTAGTTTGTGAATTGGTGACGTCAGTTTCGATAGAGCCGGGCTGGCTTCTATCGCAAGTGGAATTAACAAAGACCTCGTTCTTGATATATGTAGGTACCCTCGCGCGGTCTTGATGTTTTTTTTTCTTCTGAAGCGACGACGTCTTCAAACTTTCACCGATTGGGAGGCTTACGGAGTACGTATACCGAGAACGATTTGGTCTTGTCAATGGATGTAATTTTTGTGTGTTATCAGCGTACCGAGATAATCGGTTTTACATAAAAAACACAATTTAGTTGTGTTTTATTTTTTTCCTGATCTTATATCATCGGGTGCTCTACAACGGACTTGTAGCTAAGTGGTGGTTGTCCCAGAATCAGGTGCGTCGACTAATGTTTTTTTTATCACCAGTAGAGTCAATGTGGACACCGAGTCTCTTCCTGGTACGATTGGTTTAATTGATAGGGCACTTATAATTTGATCTGGATGTTAATAATTGTGGCGATCGGGTTTCTTATCAATTGCTATATGTTGGTAATAGTAAATGGTGAAGTGCTTCGAGTTGTAATCAACCACGTGGCACGACGATACCAAATTATGCAATTGGATTCCCTTTAAGAATTTCTGATAAATAAGGTTGTGTAATTTGAGATTATTCTAAGCACTTAAAAGAATAGAATTCTCAGCACTTAAAAGAATAGACCTTTCACTCACTTTCTTTTGATTAAAAGAAACGATTTTTATATATGTAAATATATATATATTTATTGTATATGTATATAATGGAGTTTTCACTTTTCTTTAGACACGATGGATTTTCTGATCGACTACCATGTGCGAAAGTTGGATTGGAAAAAGAATGAATATCGGAAATGGATATGCATACTTTACCAAAAAAAAATATAATTTGACAGGTCTGAAGTAAAGTCCGACGATTCGGAATCTAATTTGTATAGAATTCCATGTGTATGGCAAGGTTTCAGTGCATACTCTTTTTGGGGCGCATTCAGTGATCAATAAGATTTGTTTAGGATATTAAATTTTTTTTTGTTTAATGAGTTGTACCTCGATCCACACAAAAGGAAAGAGAAATAACAACTAAGCTTATCTATTACAAAAAAAAAAAAATTTTAATCAACCGAGTATATGGATATTGATCCAATGAATTCTCTCAAATCATCCGCTCTCTGTTCAGCGTAGAGTGCTAGAACTTTTATATAAAAAAAATATAATTTTTTTTCTCTAGGTAGGTAGGTAATTTACTGCATGTTCCTTTTGTATTTTGTTTTTTTTTTTTTGTTCAACTTTATTTTAAGTTTTATTATTTTCGACTTGTTTGTAAAAAAAAATGTATAAAGTTTTTCGTCCAATATTATTATTTTTTTTTTAATAAGTGACTTACCAGGATTTTAATCTGCGACATGAATGGTTCACCGATGATGTGCGCACAGCATCTGGCTTGGGACGGCAGATCTGTTAAAAATAGGTTTTTAAAATTTATATAATATTAGACGAACATACACTGAGTGAATTTGGGCACGCGCAAACACTGGACCTTTTTTTTTTCTTTTTCTTTAAATAAGTAAGTTTTAGGTATTTTTTTTTTTTTTGTATAGATTAAGCTGGCTGTTTTACATTGAGATTTTTTTTGTTTAAGTGAATTTGAATCTATATTATTTTAACAAACTAGGACTATTTAATTTTGAATCTTAGACTAATTTATTTAGAATTTTAGGGTAATTAATTTTGAATTTTTAGTAAGGAAAACTATTGAAATATTTGAAATTTTAATTTGAATTTTTAATTTTTGAAATTTTGAACCAAGAAAGGAAATAATAATACTTATATTTTGTAAAAATGAATTTTTAAGTTTTAGTATAGAATATTGAATTTTTATTGCAAGACTAGGTAAATATATAGATTTAGGTAGATTTAAGCTAGGTAGGTTATTGATGACTTTATATGATCCACTAGTGATTCTGGACTTTTTTTGTGTTGGGTCGATCGGGCAACAGCATGCTTTTAGGTTAGGGCAATTTTGTTTGATCACTTTTTTTTTCGGTTAGTGGAATCACGTGGATGGATGGCTTTGACAACAGACATGTGACTCTTGCTGGAGAAGGTAATCACGAGGCGTAAGACGGAACTAGATAGGTTGGATCACTTTTTAAGCGGGTGTGATCACGTTCTTCTTTTTTCGACGTTATTTTTTTTTTAATTTTTTTTTATTGTTCGTGAATTCGCCTGAATCGGCAACGGAAGCGCATGACTTACGAATGACGAAATTTGCCAAGGAGAATGAAACAAGCGTGATTTTGCTCCAGATCTTTTTTTTTTTTTTGGGTCGACAATTGCGGGAAAATATATTTTTTTATTGTTTCTCGAGGGGCATAACACGGTCACTAGAGTTTAGGATCGATTTTTTTTTTATTTTTTTTTTTAAAGAAAAATTACACGATTTCTTTAGGTGTTTGGACCTTGTCCCCACATCGAGGATCTATTCGTGGACGTTCCGCTTTTATTTTTTTCCGACCGCACTGTTTTAGACTTAGTACCCAACTCCCAGCACGAGCGTAATTTTTAATGGCGCAGTCTAGGGAGGAGAATTTCGTCACCACTACCATCATGGATTCGCATCCATGATTGTTCCTAAGCACTTCCGTTTGAACTTTTGTGATCTAGATTTTAATCACAAACTTAATTTAAAGATCTTAAAATACAATTGGGATTTTATTAAAAATATGTGTGACAAAAAAAGGGGATTTTAATCAAAATCTTACAAAATCGGGATTCCCGGAAGTCATCCATAATTTTCACCCACAGAGATTCGTTAGTGTATATGTGACCACTTTTTCGTTCTCTTTTAGGCTCGTTTAGCCCTTTCTTTTCCACCGTCATTTCTGAAGTTTTAAAGTGTTTTCCCTAAGATGACTAAGTTGATAGGGTTCGGAAGTCTTATTTTGGTAATGAATTTTCAGCAAAAAAAAATTTGCGGGTGGAGGGCTGATTTCCTACAAAGCCTTTTTAT
Source organism: Epistrophe grossulariae (assembly GCA_929447395.1). NCBI lineage: Eukaryota > Metazoa > Arthropoda > Insecta > Diptera > Syrphidae > Epistrophe > Epistrophe grossulariae. Next base: position 3,613,225 of record OV839570.1, read on the forward strand.
TTTATGAGATTTCTCACCTAAATGAAAAGGAAAAGGAGAAGCAATCCAAACCCTGAGCAAATGAATCTCATGTTCAGGCTGAGTTAACCGGGTAACTCGTTCATTTCCTCAAGTCCTTACCATGATAAATACCTATACGTTTGCCCTGCAAGTCTTCGAGTTCATAAAGGTTTTCAGAAACTATATTTCTTATCCGCATTTTAAAATACTTAGGACTGAGCTTTGTACTAATGCCCTTAGAAGCATCGCTCAAAATGAAATTTTGCCTAAAAACTTCGTCACCTACTTCAAATTTTCTACTCTTACTACGTGTATTATAAACCTTTTCATAACGATTGTGCGCGTTTTCGAGCGACTCTTTAATATACGCATGTAATATATTCATTTTCGAAGGTTTTGAAATAATTTTTAACTCTGAGTTGTTGAGACCATCTAAAGACCGTAAAAGCTCGTAGTCAGACCCATGCTCAACCATAGGTTGACCAAACAAGGCTTCATATGGAGATAACCCGATAGCGGTATGGAATGCGGTCCGAAGTGCGCAAGCGATTAAAGGGAGCTGTGCATCCCAATTCTTTTGGTCGGGATTGATGTACGCTCGAATGGCAGCTAAAATCGGTCTATTGACTCTTTCACTCGCATTCGCCTGAGGCGAATACGCAGCCGTTCGTATATGTTTTATACCGTGCGCAGACATCATCTTCCCGAACTCATTGCTAATAAATTGCCTGCTGTTATCCGACAAAATCTTTTCCGGTACGCCAAACATAGAAAATATTTTATCTTGAAAAAATTTGATGGTGACCTGGCTAGTGGCTGATTTTAGAGGTTGAAGAAACACAAATTTGGTTAATTGATCGAGAACTACAAGTATATGGGTATTCCCAATTTTAGAGCGCGGATAAGGCCCAAGATAGTCGATAAACAAAATCTGAAATGGTCTTTCTACGACAAATGCTTTGCCCATAGGGGGTCTTAAGATTGAGTTTGAAGCTTTCGGTGTCTTACACAAATCACAAGACTCTAAAAATGCTTTCACTTGCGCTGCCATTTTTGGCCAATTGAATTTTTGCTTAAGTCGTTGCAGAGTTTTTGCGATTCCTCCATGTGAAGCTCGCGGTGGTCAAGTGAGATCAAACGTCCGGTTAGCTCTTCCGGTATCCATAATTTCCAAACGAGATCGTCTTCGAGTGGATTGCCTGTGCAATGTCTGACCTTCCTGTATACGAAATTATTCGAAACTTGAAGGTCAGGTAATTGCTCCTTTTGTTCTTCGATGGTGCGAATGATCTTGAGGTATTCCCCAGATTGAAAGCTAGGATCCTCAAGATCAACGTGCAGGACATCGGAATATTCTTCTCCCACCAATGAACTCACGTGATCCAAAGCATCAATTCCATGTACCCTTGACAAGGCATCTGGAACGACGTTTAACGATCCTTTGCGATGCTCAATGGTAAAATCGAATACTTGCAACTTTAAACTCCATCGAGCCAACCGTCCGCTTAAATCATCAGCCACTTTAAACTGGAATGGTCTGTGATGATTTTGAAAGGATGACCCTCTTTGTATGCGCGGAATTTATTTACCCCCATAACAGCAGCAAGACATTCTCGCTCTGTTACGGTGAGTTACGTTGGGCAGCGTTTAGTTTGTGAGAATAATAGTATATGGGTCGTTCTGTATCATTCTCATCTTTTTGGCATAGAACACACCCGATACCCGTTGCGGACGCGTCACATAATAGAATAAACTCTTTTGAATAATCTGGGTTAACTAGAACTGGTGCTGAAGTTAACTTAGATTTTATAATAAGAAACGCATTTTTGGGATTTTCGTCAAACTGAAACTTCTTTCCATTCTTGAGGGTATCTGTCATGGGGGAAGCGAGAGAAGAGAAGTCGGGAACGAATCTTTGATACCATCCCGCTAGTCCTAAAAATCTACGCACCTGTCGTGGAGTAGTTGGAAAAGGAAAGCTTTCGATTGCAGCTATTTTGTCTGGATCGACTTTAATACATCCACCTCCCACTACGTAGCCTAAAAACTTCAATTCGCGGAAACAAAACTTAGACTTTTGCAAATTGATTGTCAACCCTGCCATTTTAAGTCTTCCTACTAATATTTTCAACAATTCGAGGTTTTCTTCGAAGGTGTTTGACGCTATCAGCAGATCATCCATATAGACAAAGATTTTTGATCTTAGTTCTTGTGGTACAACCTTGGCCATCAATCTACACATGCGTTGAGGTGCATTGCAAAGGCCGAAGGGCATCACCTTAAACTGATAAAGGGGTCGGCCAGGCACCGTAAAGGCTGTCTTTTCCCGTGATGATTCTTCCAGCGGGATCTGCCAAAAGGCATCTTTTAGATCCACACTGGAAACATAGTGTGTATCACGCAGATTCCCTAGCAATCCCTCTATAAAAGGAATCCCGCTTGCATCTTTCTTGGTTTTTGCGTTCAAGGCACGGTAATCCAAACAGAAGCGATTTTTCCCAGGTTTCTGGACTAACACAACTGGTGAATTCCACGGACTATTACTTTCTTCTATAACGCCCAATTCAAGCATACGGTCGACCTCCTCATATAGAAGTTTCAACACCGCTGGAGACACGGGATAGTGGCGTTGCTTTATAGGAGTGGCCTCGCCCGTGTCTATTAAATGTTCTTCAAGCGTTGTTTTCCCAAGCCAACAGTGGCAAGAGAAGGGAACAAGCTGATGATTTCCCTTAATCTATATGATTGTTCTGCTGTTAGGTCATGAGCGCTGGGTTCAGGTTTTTGAGTTGACTCAATTGAAAGTTCGGCTATCAGATTAGGAGCAATCTCAAATTCTTTCCAAAAATCTACCCCCAGATATAATTTTTGAGTTAAGCTAGGTACAAGAAATAGTGTACATCTCTTAGTCAGGTTCCTATAAGTTAAATCTATTTCTATTTTGCCTACGATATCCTGCCGTGTACCATCTGCTGTTTTTATACCTGACGAGAGTTTCTGGTAATGCGTGTTGTTTTTCTTAAGGAATTCAAGACAGCCCTCACCGAGACAACTAAGGCTTGCGCCACTGTCTAAAAGTCCTAAAATAGGTTCCTCGAAAATTTTGACGGTAGCAAACGGTCGAGGGTCTTCGAACGAGTTACATAGGGTGGTACATTCTATGGCTTTGTACAGATTTTTCTTCGCACGAAATTTTTCACGAAGTTTTTTGATCTTATCGGATACCCCGCTATTCGGAGTGGAAAAAATTCTATCACGCGCATCGTAATAGTTGCTTAGTCGTTCATGTAACGACTTTTGAATAAAATGAGGTTTTGGGGTAGAAGGTTCGAAGTTCGGTTGTGTTTGGTCAATTTCACGTTTCAAAATATTAACGGATTGACTAATTTCTGGTGATTTTTGAGTAAGAATTGGTGTAGGATAGGATTCGATAGGGTTTAATTTTTGAAGGGGTTTTTCTTCTGTGTTTCCGGGTCTTTTGATGCAGAGCCATTCACTCCGGATGCTGAATTGCTCCTCCCAGCGTTTCCCGAACACCTGGGGCAAGTAGGCACGGTAACATCTGATGCTCCACAACGATAACAGAAGGTTTGTCGCTAAGGAACTGGACAATCAAAATACGTGTGCCCTGCAGCTTTGCAGTTCCAACACTGGAGGGCTTGCATGGTTCGCTTCCCTTCAAGAGCTGATATGTTAATATCTTCTTCCTCTGGAAACTGTTCCTTCTCAATATTTACCTCGGAGACATGTCGCCTTACTGGAGGTAAATAATTACTTTTAGATCTTAACACATCGTGTTCAAGAGTATACTTTTCTATATTTCTACATGCTGTGATTATATCCTGAAAGCTTTCATGTTGGAAGGTAATGAGAAGTTCGCCCATTCGGCGACGAATATTATGCTTTATAATTTCAATAATCTCACGATCAGGTTTCGGAATGCGCATACGACTGTTAAGCTGTTGAATGGCAGTTAGGTTAGGTTAGGTTAAAGTGGCTGTTGGTTGGGAAATCCAACACACTTAGACCAAAATATGGTCCGTTGTGATACCACATGGATCAGTTGATCAGCTTAACTCGTTGAACCAATTGGAGCTTCGAATGAAGCGTAGGAGACAAATAATGTCAGAATTTTTTAGATCGCTGGTATCGTTGAAGTAGTAGTCTCCAAGGTGGATTCTACGTCTTTGTGATAAGGTAGGGCATGTGCATAGAAGATGAGAGATTGTCTCTTCTTCCTCTTCGTCCATGCAACTCCTACAAAAATCATTTGCAGGGGCTCCGAGTCGAGTAGCATGCCTTCCTATTAAGCAGTGCCCAGTCAGGACACCTATAACGTAGCTAATGTGCAATCTACTCAGAGAGATTAATTGTTTTGAGCGCCTGGCGCTAAGATTAGGCCAAATTAGTTTTGTCGCTAAACAGGTGGTGGTGTTATTCCACCTGAAGTTTGTTTTCTCTATGGTATCTTGGTTTAGCATCAGTTTACATGTAGCTAAGGGGATACCTATGCTAGCATTGTGAGCCAGCAGAGGTAAAGTTGTTCCGCTTTTTGCAAGTTCGTCAGCTTTGCAATTTCCTGGAATGTCTCTATGGCCCGGCACCCAAAAAAGGTGAATGTTGAACTGTGTAGCCATCTCCGTAAGAGATGATCGACAATTTAGGGCTGTTAGTGAGTTAGTGGAGACAGAGTCTAGGGACTTTAACGCAGCTTGGCTATCCGAGAAGATGCGTGTATCATTAGTTGATATAACGTTTTCTCTAAGCCAGGAAAGGACTTCTTTTATAGCCAGGATTTCAGCTTGGAACACGCTACAATGATCTGGTAGACGAAAGGAGAGACTTAAGTTTAGTCTATCTGAGTATACGCCTCCACCAACCCCATCCTCCGTTTTTGATCCGTCTGTATAAAAGTTTATAGGATCATCGTTCAAAAATGATGTATTCTCCCAAGAAGACCTGGGAGGTATAGTCACTTTGAAGCTATAGTTATTAAACTGAGGATGGGGTATGGTGTAGTCAATATTACTGTTTATAGTTCTGAACGAGTTCAAAATAGTGGTGTGGCCAATTTCATTATTGATCCACAGAGAGGAGGCTTGAAGCCGTATGGCTGTATTAGCGGCCGTTTGCTTGCTGAAAATGTCCAGCGGTATTAGATGGAACAGAACATCAAGTGAGGTGGAGGGGGTAGAGCGAAGTGCTCCTCCCATACACAGGCAGGCTGTTCGTTGGACTTTGCTGAGTTTATCGCGATTTGTCGCTGTATCTAGCGCCGTCCACCATACCGCTACTCCATAAGTAAGGATCGGCCTTATGACCGAGATATATAGCCAGTGTGTAATGCGGGGTTGTAGGCCCCATTTATTACCAATGGCCTTTTTACAGGAGAACAGGGCTACTGTGGCCTTGTTTATTCTCTCTTGAATATTAGGTTTCCAACTTAATTTCTTATCCAAAATGAGACCCAAGTATTTTGCTTGATCAGAGAATTTAAGTGGTACACCGTTTATGAGGCGATGGTCAATGATTGGGATTTTGTATTTCCTTGTGAAGAGGACAAGGTCGGTTTTTTGTGGGTTAACGCCTAGACCACACCAATTTGCCCATCTGGTGAGCTTATTTAAAGCGTTTTGTAAGAGTTCTTTTAGTATATTGGGATGTTTACCAGTTACTGCAATAGCAACATCGTCCGCATAAGCAAACACTCTGTATCCTTCTCTTTCTAGAGTAATTAGTAAATCATTTATTACTAAGTTCCAGAGGAGAGGGGATAGGACACCACCTTGTGGCGTACCTCTGCTGACACCCCTTTGTGCAGTAAAATCGCCCAGTTTTGAATTGATAATCCTGCTTATCAGCATTTGATTAATCAATTCGCTGATCGACTTATCTACCTTCAGGGATGTCAATACACGTGCAATTGCAGATGTGTCGACATTGTTAAATGCACCTTCTATATCTAAGAAGGCAACTAAGGTGTACTCTTTATGATGGAGGGAATATTCGATTGTACGTACTATACTATGTAGAGCCGTTTCAACTGATTTCCCTTTGTTGTAGGCGTGTTGAGCTTTTGAAAGGCGGGACTTATCAATACTTGCCCTTAAGTGAATATCGATCAAACGTTCAAAAGTTTTGAGAAGGAATGATGATAAGCTGATAGGTCTTAGGTCTTTAGGGTTAACGTGGCTGGATTTTCCAGCTTTTGGAATAAAAACTACTTTAACTTGCCTCCAAGACATCGGGATGTATGCCAATTTAAGGCATCCCTTGAAGATGTTTTCTAGGATGGGTATTAGAAAACTTGCATTTTCTTGCAGTTCAGCTGGAATTATACCATCCGGACCTGCAGATTTATATGGCTTGAAGCTGTTAATAGCCCATTTGAGTTTTTCCCTAGTGACTAGACCTTGAGGGGGATATAATGTATTGTCACAACTATTTGGTACAATGTTATTAATAATATTAGAGCTACCAGGAAAGTGAACGTCTAGTAGCAAGTTGAGCGATTCTCCGCTTGAATTGGTCCAGAGGCCAGAGGCGTTTTTCAAGCAGCTAGGCATGATTGGATTTTTGGAGAGGATTTTGCGCAACCTGGATGCTTCAGAGCAATCTTCCACGTTGCTACAGAAGATTCTCCAGGACGATCGTTTGGTTTTCCTCAGTTCTTTTTTATATATCTTCAGTGATTCTTTATATGAATCCCAGTCAGACATGTATCTAGAAGCTTTCGCTCTGTTAAAGAGTTTTCTGCATTCTTTTCGAAGTGGATCTAGCCCTGAGTTCCACCAGTGTGGTTTCTTTTTACCTGTTACTTGTATAAGAGGACATGCAGTATCTAGAGCTTTGTTTAGGGCTACTGTTAGATTATTGACTTTGTCGTCAAGATCTTCAGTGTTGGAGGGGGTATTAAAGAGTCCAGGTTTTACTAAACTATTTAACGTTCTCTTGTATTTTGGCCAATTTGTTCTTTTTAGATTTCGAAAGATCGGTTGGCAAGGTGGTTCATTTATAAAGTTAAATTGGATGTATCTATGATCAGAAAAGGAGTGATCTTTAGATACCTTCCAGTTCAAAATATTATTATTAATGAAGTCGGAGACAAGAGTTATATCTAAAACTTCCTGTCGATTTTTAGTAATAAAGGTTGGCTCTTTACCAACGTTACTTATGAGTAGGTTAGTGTTTAGAATATAGTCGAAAAGAGACTCACCCCTGTCGTTTATTTCCGTGCTACCCCACACTGTATGGTGGGCGTTAGCATCACTTCCGATGATGAGGCCAATGTTGAGCCTTTGCGCTTCAGCTATTAATCTCTCCAGGGTGTCACCCGGGAGAGGGCCAAGGTGGTCGTGGCCGAGATACGCCGACGCCAGCCAGAATGTTCCTCTGGCTGTTTCCAGACTTGCGGCGGTGATATCTCGATCGCTGAAATTAGGGAGTAAGTATACATTTAGGCTACGTTTTACTAATATGCAAGATCTGGGTTCAACCTCACCTGATGCATAAAGCACGTAGTATTTAGGAGTCCTGATTCCTCGAACAATGGATTTAACAATCCAGGGTTCTTGAATTAGGACAATATCTTCATCGCTGCTGGATAGGCGAAGAAGAAGGGAGGCCGAAGCCTTTATGGAGTGTTGGAGGTTAATCTGGAGTAACCGCAGCATTTTCGCTACCGTACTCCCGATCAGCCTCCAACACAGTGATGTCGGAGTCATCTATATCAGAGGACGATTCTAAAAGAATGTCCTCATCTCCGCTGTCGTAGACCTCGGCCTCCATTGCGGAAAAACCTTGGTCGATGGTAGGAGCTTCCACTGCTACAGGGGATGCCTGGGATGCATCGTCTTCCAATGAAGGAAATGTGACAGATGCACCAGACTCCCCAGCAACCGTTTCCGCTTGTATGGGTGGGGAAGGGGGAAGGGTTTGTGCCTCGGCCCCATCTTTTTTGTAGACCCTCAGCGGTATTTCATCAAACCCGAACCTAATCACACCTTTCGATTGCGCCAGAGGAGAAAGGGACTCTGCATTGATGAATGGCAGTTAAAAAGTCATCAAAGGATTCGGAGGTACCTTGTTTCCTGTCTGACATCTTTCGACCTATCTCTGAATCTGTTTCTAAGGTCCTATATTGCTCTATAAGAGCACAACGGAGACTAGTCCAGCTAGCGGTTGGCTGTTGTTTAACATAACGCCTCCAATGAAACATTATGGCATTTACGCACCCTATCTAATCTAAATAGAAATTCATCCACCGTTATACTTTGGTTGTCAAAGGTAATTCCCCATTTCCTAAAATTGTGGGTATAAGGTCGATAAAAGGTTCGTGGACTACCATGATCACTAAAAGGATCATTTAAATTAAGGTTGTTCAACCTATCCGGGGTATCGTTATTATTTCCAGGGTTTCTGTCGGATTCAGCTACAGGAACTGTGGAGTTCAAAGGAGGATTTTGGTGGGGAAGAGGTTGAATGGGTGGAGAAGTTTCTGCTAAAATTTCTCGAAAAGTCTTCTGAACTTCTTCCCTTATCAACTCCCGGCTTTTATTCATTTCTTCTCTAAATATCCTAAGCTCTTCTTCTTTGCTTTGGCCCAAAGCGGCTTTAACTACTTGCTTTATCTGCTCTGTCATTTCATTGCGAGACAACTGTTCTTTGGCTGTCTTTGAACCACCTGCCTTTCCGTCATCATCCATAACTGATTTTGAATTTTGATTTTCACCTAAAAAACTATCTCCACGGCTTCTTAAATTATGTTTAAACTTACGAATTCGGGGAACCCCAAGACTGTGACGTCTAGGCATACCTTGTACTAAACTATATCTAACTAAATATAACTAACTATAAAAAAAAAAATTCCAAAATAACAAAAAAAAATAAAATAAGGGGTATCGTAATCAAAATCTATTCAAAAAAAATAATTGATAAGGAAAACGAAAGATCTTTCTTTTTAAAATCTTTATGTAACTTATCAACCAATACGAACTGAGGGATTGACTTTCACAAGGCTAACCAAAACATGATGAAGTATAAATTAAATATTCTGCTATAATATGGATATTCGGTACGAGGAAATAAGTATTTCAAAGAACTAGTTACTAAAATAGTTAATTATAATACGGGTCTTAAATCGAATCTGCAGATAATCGAGGTTTTCTCTCAACCATAAGTCAGTCAGGTTTTGCTCCCGCACACAATATTTATCAACTGCATCCATCACAGCATAGATCGAAACTGAGTCTATCGGTTGAGGTTTTCGATTGAATCAATTAGATTTTTTTTTATTCCGGTACTTTTGACAAACTCACTAGATTGCAACTGACATGAAGGAATAACCATCTCCACACTCAGGACAGCTAGTTAACTGAAAATGAAACCTTAAATGATTAACTATAACATAAAATGGTAGTAACTAATACTTCTCACTCTTCTAACCATCCATTTTTTGTCGGATATATAGAAACAATTTGGGCCCCACGTTGGGCGCCACCTGTAACGGAAGAAAGTGTGCATAAGCATGTCTTATCTTTGAAGACAATCTCCAAAGCGAGGAAAATGCATATATACACGACTTGGTACGGGTTGTCGAAGTCTAATTAAACGTTAATGACAGCATGTCCATAACCACCACTAAACCTCTCGCCAGGCTCGATAAGAGCAAGCTGTAAACTGACTCAACCCGGTCCTTCCACCCTTTTATAACTCATATGACTCCAGACCACAGGACTCCTGAAGCCTGTCCGGGCTACCAAGATGGAAGGTTGTCAGTGCTATTGTAACATAGGCATGCTAGCATCCCTGTACTAAGCTCGTCGGTATGGGGGGGATCTTGCTACAATAGCCCAGACATTGTTACGTATTCCATGCCTTAGTTTAGATGTTGGTTACTAATTAAAGTTTTTATTTGTGAGGCCCTTATGTTTCATCCTTTTCTTACCAAAAGAAAACATCCTATAGCAGGGAGAGCTAAGCTGGAATCGCCCTCCTAGAGACTGCCCACCCACTAATCACATCGTAGATTGTTAATCAAACCATTCTACATTACGCTTACCTGATAAATGAACTTAAAAAATCATTGGTGTCGTATGCAAAATTTTCTCAGACGATCTACCTGCGAATAAATCCTTTGTAACCAATGCTCTTACCATAATTGGCTACCCCTATAGAACACGGAAGTATCTAATTAATTACATAACACGATAATATTTAATAATTCCATTCGTTTACTTATCCTTATATACTTCAGTTATACTTCATCTTCATCGCGTTTGGTCACCTTGCGAAAGTCGTCTCCCCTTTTTATGAAACTCAATCCATCTCAAATTTCATTAAGCTAGTTAAAAAAACTAAAAAAAACAAAACGTCTTCCCATACAAATACCAATCTGGCAACACCCAAATTAAAGAATCGGCACTGACATTAGTTCGTAGAACCAAAAAAAAACGAGATGTAGATTTAAAACAAAAGTATAATAGATTTATTAAATAACTTCAAAATTATGATATCTACTTAATACTTATTATCGAAGAAAAAAAAAACATACTAATGAAAGAAATTAACTGTATGGAAATTCGTTTAAAGGAAAACAAAAATATACATAAGTAGTAAATAATGAAAATTAAAAACTGATTCATCTCAACTGTCACATATAATTTTGTGTGAAAAAAAGAGAAAATTCAATAAAAGAGAACAATAAAGCATAATAAAAAGGAAAGAGAAATAACAACTAAGCTTATCTATTACAAAAAAAAAAAATTTTAATCAACCGAGTATATGGATATTGATCCAATGAATTCTCTCAAATCATCCGCTCTCTGTTCAGCGTAGAGTGCTAGAACTTTTATATAAAAAAAAATATAATTTTTTTTCTCTAGGTAGGTAGGTAATTTACTGCATGTTCCTTTTGTATTTTGTTTTTTTTTTTTTGTTCAACTTTATTTTAAGTTTTATTATTTTCGACTTGTTTGTAAAAAAAAATGTATAAAGTTTTTCGTCCAATATTATTATTTTTTTTTTAATAAGTGACTTACCAGGATTTTAATCTGCGACATGAATGGTTCACCGATGATGTGCGCACAGCATCTGGCTTGGGACGGCAGATCTGTTAAAAATAGGTTTTTAAAATTTATATAATATTAGACGAACATACACTGAGTGAATTTGGGCACGCGCAAACACTGGACCTTTTTTTTTTCTTTTTCTTTAAATAAGTAAGTTTTAGGTATTTTTTTTTGTATAGATTAAGCTGGCTGTTTTACATTGAGATTTTTTTTGTTTAAGTGAATTTGAATCTATATTATTTTAACAAACTAGGACTATTTAATTTTGAATCTTAGACTTATTTATTTAGAATTTTAGGGTAATTAATTTTGAATTTTTAGTAAGGAAAACTATTGAAATATTTGAAATTTTAATTTGAATTTTTAATTTTTGAAATTTTGAACCAAGAAAGGAAATAATAATACTTATATTTTGTAAAAATGAATTTTTAAGTTTTAGTATAGAATATTGAATTTTTATTGCAAGACTAGATAAATATATAGATTTAGGTAGATTTAAGCTAGGTAGGTTATTGATGACTTTATATGATCCACTAGTGATTCTGGACTTTTTTTGTGTTGGGTCGATCGGGCAACAGCATGCTTTTAGGTTAGGGCAATTTTGTTTGATCACTTTTTTTTTCGGTTAGTGGAATCACGTGGATGGATGGCTTTGACAACAGACATGTGACTCTTGCTGGAGAAGGTAATCACGAGGCGTAAGACGGAACTAGATAGGTTGGATCACTTTTTAAGCGGGTGTGATCACGTTCTTCTTTTTTCGACGTTATTTTTTTTTTTTATTGTTCGTGAATTCGCCTGAATCGGCAACGGAAGCCCATGGCTTACGAATGACGAAATTTGCCAAGGAGAATGAAACAAGCGTGATTTTGCTCCAGATCTTTTTTTTTTTTTTGGGTCGACAATTGCGGGAAAATATATTTTTTTATTGTTTCTCGAGGGGCATAACACGGTCACTAGAGTTTAGGATCGATTTTTTTTTTATTTTTTGTTTTAAAGAAAAATTACACGATTTCTTTAGGTGTTTGGACCTTGTCCCCACATCGAGGATCTATTCGTGGACGTTCCGCTTTTATTTTTTTCCGACCGCACCGTTTTAGACTTAGTACCCAACTCCCAGTCACGAGCGTAATTTTTAATGGCGCAGTCTAGGGAGGAGAATTTCCTCACCACTACCATCAAGGATTCGCATCCATGATTGTTCCTAAGCACTTCCGTTTGAACTTTTGGGATCTAGATTTTAATCACAAACTTAATTTAAAGATCTTAAAATACAATTGGGATTTTATTAAAAATAAGTGTGACAAAAAAAGGGGATTTTAATCAAAATCTTACAAAATCGGGATTCCCGGAAGTCATCCATAATTTTCACCCACAGAGATTCGTTAGTGTATATGTGACCACTTTTTCGTTCTCTTTTAGGCTCGTTTAGCCCTTTCTTTTCCACCGTCATTTCTGAAGTTTTAAAGTGTTTTCCCTAAGATGACTAAGTTCATAGGGTTCGGAAGTCTTAATTTGGTAATGAATTTTCAGCAAAAAAAAAATTTGAGGGTGGAGGGCTGATTTCCTACACATTGCGCCAAACAATTTTTTTATAAAACTTTTTTTTTTACTTTGATAAATGCGTTTATTGGCGCATTAAACAATTTATTAAATGTCAATAAACATTTTAATTGATTTTAACATTTTTGTTTATTATCGTAATAAACTGTATATTGGCTCAATAAACTATTTATTGTCCCAATAAAGTTTTTAGGGGTAGCTAAATACTTTATTTTTTTCAAATTATGGTCGATTCTCATAAAATTCACAGTCTGTTCATGCTGTGATTTTTATATAGAATCGGTAATCATTAACCATAATTTGCATTTTAGATGGGTGCGACAGCATAATATTACGAAACGTATTCTGGAGTTGAGGTCACTTGAATAAAAATTAAAAGTTCAAGTGACCTCAACTCCAAAATGCCATTTGTAAAATGCTGTCGCACCCTTCTAAGATGCAAATTATGTTCGATGCTTAGCGACTCTTATAAGAATCACAGCATGTACACAATGTGAATTCTATAACAGTCAATTATAATTAAAAAACAAAATTAAACTTATTAACACTTTATAGGGACAATAAATAGTTTATTGGGCCAATACAAAAAGTACATTGCCGCAACTCACCATTTTTGTAAAAAAATAAATAATTCAATGAATAATTTCTTGTATCAACAAACGTTTATTGGGCCAATAAACCACTTTTTCTTGTATCAATAAACGTTTATTCGGACAACAAACCACTTTTGCTTGTATAAATTAACGTTCATTGGGTCAATAAACGTTTATTGGGTCAATAAACACTTTTGCTTGTATCAACAATGTTTATTGGGCCAATAAACAGATTTAGCTTGTATCAATAAACGTTTATTGGGTTAATAAACCGCTTTTGCTTGTATCAATAAATATTTATTGGGCCAATAAAAAGCGGTTTATTGGACGAAAATTGATAAATAAATTTATTGTCCCAACAAACTTTTTTATTGTATTTACGTACCTTTTTGGTGCAGTGTAGTAAGTTAGGCAATTAAAATTTTTTTTACTCTAAAAGTTCTTCTTTTTGAAGAGGATTGTTTGTCACGTTTTTATCCACAAGATCTTTATTAATTACAAAACTGTGACAACGTTCGTTTTTTAAAAGATTTTTTGTTTCTATCAGCATTCATTTCTCAGTTTCTTAATATATTCCAATCTTCTTCTAATATCTTAGCAGAAATGATATGTGAAACATTTTAGCATGATTTTTGAAGCCCTGTATAACTTTTTCACTGATCTTTTTAAAAGTGTATAAGATTTCACACTCGGTGACGCAATATATGGGTGATTCTCTGCCAACTGTGATTTTTTAAATAAGAATTTTGCTAAAATTAAAAGTCATTGAAAATAATTTTTTTGTTTTATTTGTCTTTAAATAGACATGGTATTAGCATTTTAATACAACTTTTAAGGAACAAAAAATATGGTAAAAAGTACTAAATCTCGAAGACATGGTGCTGACACTGATTTTATATTTTTGAATTTTTATACGTTGTAACTCTTTTTGAAAATATTTTTGTTGAGTTTCTAAATTCTCTCTTACGTTTTGACGTTTTCAACTTTAAAAACCAATTTTTTATTTAAAATTGTATGTTTTTTTAGTTTTTCAAATCGGTTTTTTGAGATTGGAGTCTTTATTTTTATGCTAGGTTATAACTCAACATTTATTGCACAAATTTGTTTTAATATATTTAGTCCGAAGTACTGGTACCATTCTTAATAAAAAAAATAACAAGATGTATAGCAAAATTGCTTGAAATCATTTAATTTAAGTTCATTATAAATAAATATACCACGGTACCTACTGACACCCACGGTACTGACATTTAGGCTTTAATATAACCTCATATCTCAAAGCTTCTGAGAAAAATAAAATCCGTTATAATTTTAACTTATATGACTTAAAAAGAAATACAATATTCTAAAAATCACTGCAACAAATTTCATAACACGCTTGAATAATACTACCACGGTACTGACAGGTAATTTTGTGACAGACAATTTTAGAATAAAAACACTTCACTCTTACATCAAAATTACGTAAGTAAAATAAATTGACTTTTGTTAACAATAAATAAATAGTGCCTCTTTCAATCGGCACCACACAAATGCCATAAAACTAAAAACAAAATGGCGGTTCAGCGGTAAATCTTTTGAATTCAAAAAGAAAATGAAATCCGTGGAAAACATTCAATTATTATTATTTAATTAGAGAGCAAATATTTTGACTTGATATTCTCAAAATATAATCAAGCAACTATTGTACTCAAACTTTTCTGAGAACAACATTTTTATTCAATGATGTAGTTTAATAGAAAAAAGTAGAATTAGTTGAAAAAACAAGGATGGGACATGCCACTGTACTGACATTTTGCGTATACTTTTTCAAGTCAAGGGGAAAGGGTAGCAAATTTTTAAACAATCTGTAATGTAAATTGTAGTACCAACTTATTTCCACAATTCAAACCAGAAATTCATAAGAAATGTTTACATTAAGCTACAAATAAAGCCCTGGACACAAAGAATCACAGTTGGCAGAGAATCACCCATATCTCCATAACTGGTAGGTGATTTTGCAAAAGCCAATAGAGGTTTTTCATCAAGAGATTCCCTTACCATAAAATTTCTGCATAATTGTTTAAAAATTAATTTCATTGTTCGAAGCAAAATAATAACGTAGATGAAGATAATTAGAAAACTTCTTCTGTTTAAGTGGAGCGATTGAATATATGATGAGCCCAACTGTCGTACCTGGGCGAAACGCAAATTTGGAGTTGAGATCACTTGAACTTAAAAATTGGAAGCTAAATATGTAGGTACCTACTCTTACATATTCAGTTTAGTTCAGTATTTAAAAGCAATTGAGCGCCTTCAGCCTAAGTAGGGATGGTTTTAATATTGGGTAATTGGGATTTGAGTATGTTCACATCGCACATAGATTTTTTTAATGAAGATAAGAGAAAATTATCAATTTTGTACAAACAATCCAAAATTGTACTGAAAATGGCAAAGATGTACTTACGTACTGAGAAAATCAAATTGTACTGAATTCAGTACAATAGAAAGGCTTTTTCCATCAGTGGCTCTAGTTCAAATTATTAAGCTCCCTTAAGAATTCAGAAGTGGGATGAATCCACTTAAAAAATTATACAAATTATTACAATTATAATGAAATATATTTACTCCAATTAGGTGTTCTTCACAATCACGAAAGAACGGTCTTTGTGACCTCTAGACTTTCGATTATCGTAGGGTTTGTATTTTTCTTTACACGAAACCAATATCCATACTTGCCCTATAGAGCCAGTAAAAAGTATCAACTTAAAGTAATTGAAGCTGTGGGTGCTGAAAAATGGCCTAACCCTTATTTAAAAAAGAAAATTTCTGATTTGATTTTTTGTTTACCTCTTAAAAAGGTGGACAGCCCATCAATAGACAAATGAGTTCTTTAAGAAATCTTCTTGTCACGCCTATTTCTCTTATTTTGAATGGGAGGGAGTTCCACAGATTCGTGTTGTTTGGCATACACACGCAAAATTGAATTTCAGACTTCTATGTATGCTGTAAACTGTATATGAGTCGGTAACCATCGACCAAAAAATTGCGTCTTAGAAAGGTACGACAGCATTATAACTGATGAGCCCAACTGTCGTGCCTGGGCGAAACGCATTGGACTAAAGGTCACAAAAAAAAGTTTATTTTGAATTTCAATCAATACAGTCCACAAAAACAAAAATAATAATTCTCTTATTATGTGTGTTTTTCTTCTTCTTATGTTTTGTTTCTCCTGATTGTGAAAAGTTTAAACCAGATGGGATTTTCCTTAACGGTCAGAAAAACAATTTTTTCACACAATTTACAATTGGTGAGAATGAAGGGGTTGGTTTTATGATGTGACAAATGCGCATGGCCTTAGACCTTATAATATAAGGCTTTCCCAGGATTTGTTTCTGCATAAATAGCATGAAATTTTAATAATATAGCTTTATGTATAAAAAGTTATAGAAAATTCGAGAATATAGGTATATAGGTAGGTACCTAGAAATTTATCGATGACCATCATATATCAACCCTCGTGCATCAGGATTTTGATATACCTACACAAATAATTCTATACATATGGGTAAAAGATATTTGAAATTTTTTACAAACAAATAATCGTATTTCGTATTTCTTTTTTCAATAATTGTTAAAAATAGAAGAAAAACTTAATATAAAATTTTATTTTTTTAAATTAAATTTAAGTAAACTTTACTTACCTTGAGAAGGTTTTCCTTTGAATTTGGGCGGAAACTTTTAAATATACAAAATTGATGGAACCATTTTTATTTTGAGTTTTTTCGACTAAATAATTCACTTCGTACAAAGTTTATACAATTTTATTATAATATTTCACTTTCGTAATTTATTTTATTTGATTATTTCTTCCTTTTTGGTTTTGCAGTAAAACTTAGTTATATAGAAATATAAAGTACTATTATAGCTTATTTTGTATTTTTCAAATTGAAATATATTAATTTTTATTAATTTTATATTACAAAATTGTTTAATCAATAAATTCACTACCCTTATAGTTGTATGTAAATCTATGTATACATTTGTCCAGTTGCTGATTTCTTAGGGAAAAATTCTACTTCGCAATAACCGAAAATTCCACAAAATACTAAGGAAGGATTTTTTTTTGATGAAAATTGTGTATTTCACTTCAAAAAGTTCAATAAATTCACTTTATTAATTTTATATTTCTTATAAAATTGAGAAATTTATGTTAATAAACTTCTTTCATCTCACAAATAAATTCACTACCCTTTTAGCTGTATGACTATGTATACATTTGTCCAGGTGCTGATTTCTTAGAATGTACCTCCTTTTTTTCAAGGACAAATTCTACTTCGCAATAACCGAAAATTCTACTAAGTAAGGATTTATTTTTCATCAAAATATTGTTTTTCACTTCAAAATATTCTATAAATTCACTAGATAAACTAGTATAAACCTTAATTTCGAAATTTAAAATTCTAACAGTAGCAGCAAAGCAAATCTATGTAAATTTTATCAGAAAAAAATTTGCACAAGAATTTTCACAGCAAAATTAAGTTAAACCTTCGAATTCAACACCCAATCACTGATTGCATATAAACAACAGGTTATCATATGTTTTATAGTCCTAGAAGGTAGTATAGAAAAATCTTTATAATACAAAAAATACAAAATTCACCCACGATAATAGACGAGAACCCACAGAAACAAAATAACAACAATCTAGCATGAAAACTTAATTATGACGTTGCACCAGAGAGTGTGAATGTATTGATGCGCATGATATGATGCAAATCAGTAAGGATGTGCAACAAATAATTATTTGTTCAAAAAGTAGCCAAAAGGATTCCAAATAGTAGATATAATGTTGTTGTTTTTGTATATATAATAAATTGTGGATGGTGGTCTTTTGAATGAATATTTGTTTTTTTATTTATGAAATTCCAAAGGATTGAATCTGATTAAAAATCTATTTTTATTTATTTTTATCTTCATAAGTAGGTAGGTATATGAAAACTTTATGCTGTACAAGAAATGCCTACTGATTGATAGGCATTGTTCTATTATATTTCCAAGAATCAAAAATCTTTGTAACTAATTCTGTATTAAGAAAAAAAGAAGCGACAAAAATCTTCTTTACATCTTACAAATCTAAGAGAAGTTGAATTATTATTATTGTGGTAATTTTGTATTGCCTCCAATTGATTCCGAAATAAAAACTATGGCACTATGTGCCATCATCAGGATCTATAACATGAGTTTTTATATTTTAAGTGCCAAAATATATCGATCTCTTTACTAAAAGGCAAGTGAGTTCTGATTTCGGAATCAATTGGAGGGAGGTAATACAAATTTACCTCAATAACAATAACCCATATTCTGGCAAAACAAAATCTTTAAATAATGGAATTATTATATTTTTGTTTCTATTTTTTATTTATTTTATTATTTGCTTGTTTTGGAGGGAGTGTGTAGCTGCTGCTTAGCAAAATGTTTTTACTTGTAAATAATAACGACAAAAATAATGCAAAGTGGTTATATAAATATACCTACTTTATTATTGTTTGTATAGACTAAACAAAAATGTAGACTTTCACCAAAACAAGTCTATTATTTATTATTAATAAGATCAGAATTGACGTTAAATGAGGGAATCCTTTATGAGGTATATATGTTTTTTGGGGTGTAGTCAAATATATGTATAGCTCTGTTAATATAATACTAATGGTATAGAAACTTCGTTCAGGGCTTAATTTTTAGAAGAAGGAATATTTAGACTTTTTGTATAACGTATTTTTAAATAAAATTAATATTTTATTTGAGTCTTAGATATCCATTTTTCTTGCCCAATGATGCTAATTTTTGACAATGCCCAGTAATCATATCGATTTACTAATATTATATTTTCTTATAAACCTAACAGCAATAACAATAGAATCATAAACAAAAACCATTGATTTAAGACTGTAGGTAGGTAGGTACCTGCTTGGGAAAACCTGCCGCAGAATACATTTTTTTTCAATACTTTTTTTAATTAATAAGAAGCATCAGTGTTGAAAATTATAACAAAACAAGTCAAGGAATTTAAAACTATAAAAATGATACAATTTTCTTAAAAAGAAATCCTATTTCCGTTATGCGAAGTTTTTGTCAAAATCCTGAAACGCAGTTTTCTTACAATCACTTTGGTTATTACAGTCTACAGGGACGAAATTTAATCAAAATCTTTATAGTGGTTTCCAAGAAAATTTGAAAAAAAAAATCATAATTGGCTGAGTAATAATCTTTCAGCAAAAAAAAATTAAATAATCTTTCCAATTGTTGGCCATTCCTTTTTTCCGCTGAACAGAGTCTTTGCTGGCATAGAAAAAAGAGCGAAATAATGCAGTTATCATCCTTCCTGAAAAGTATCATGAAATTTTCAATGAATATGGAACTGTCAAAAAACTTGGAACGGTGTGGCGGATTATGACAAAGAAAACTCAATGCCAACCTGTTATTGACATTTTAAGTTTAAACCAACTAAATGATTTGTCAAAATCTTTCTTATCAAAACAAGAGTCCAGATGAACTATAAATCTGTAATTGGAGTTCAAGATCCATTATGCACCCGACTAAAAGAATTGATATGATAGATCTAATATCAATGTCCTCAAGAATTCCTTTTTAGAAGCTTAAAAGAATGATGTTGACAAACTCCTCAAACATCCATTGTCGGGTAAAATTGAAATTTTATAGGAAAATTATGGACACAGACAGGCCCGGCAGGTAATATGGGTAGTGTGGGTAGTAAAACCCACTCGAGATTTCAGTACTTAGCTTAGAAGACTCAAAAATGTGTAAACCATATCAATGGAGTTAGTAGTTTGAAAACAACAGCTCGGAATGTCTACGAATTTCAATGATTTTTTTCTTTTTTTTTTAAATTTCTTGAAATTTGTAGACATTGTAGACTCATACAAAATGTTTTTCATTTTTCATTTTAATGATACAAATTTCTCATAAATCGGTTACACTTCCGAAAAATTATTGCAACGTGCGGTTGAAAAGGGAAAATTAAAGTGATATTTCTTATATTTCTAATATTTCTTAAAATTCGGAGAAAATTCCGTTCCGATCGGATGCTATGATAGGGCTATTGACCTTTGACTATTTGTATTCTGATATTAAAATTTGAAGTTTATTTGCTCATTGAATTTTGGAAGATACATATATTCTTTTTCAGCTACCAGGGTGTTTTGCGTTCCAATTTTAAAATATTAAAAAAAAAATAGAAAAGG
Organism: Epistrophe grossulariae; assembly: GCA_929447395.1. Classification (NCBI taxonomy): domain Eukaryota; kingdom Metazoa; phylum Arthropoda; class Insecta; order Diptera; family Syrphidae; genus Epistrophe; species Epistrophe grossulariae. The sequence goes on from OV839570.1 coordinate 3,633,694, forward strand.
GGAAAAATTAATGTCCTTTTCCATCTTCATCTTCATCAACTTCTATTGAGCTAGCCATTTCTGTTTCTCTTTTACAAATGGGTTGTACTAGGCTTACCATCCGTCAATGTTCAATCAGGCTTTGGCCAGGTTTCGTCCTTTGTCAGGCTTTTTTATAATTATCGCACCAAATATAATCGTTAGAAGAAAAACGTTTACTGAATGCTTTCAAATCAAAATGCTTGTAAATTGCAGTGAACACATTAATTTTTTCATTTTGTTGTCACTTTTAGAGAGAGACAATAAAGTGATTAAAAAAAAACACCTTTTTCGAAATTCAACTGGGAACTGGCGAAATTATGAAGCTTAGATTGAAACCACAAAAATCAAACCGAACACCATTTAGAGCTACCAGGGCTTTTTCAATAATTTTGCTGGAAAGTCTTTGAAAATCGTTTTTTTTTCTTAAAAGCATGAAATTTTCAGGGATTGTTCGTATTTGCATGTAATTTTTATTTAAATTTTTATGTAAATATCTTACTACTCAATACCATTTTTACTTTTGAAAGCTTGTCCTAGTTTTGCAATTTCTTAAAAGATATACAACTGCAGGTTATTGAGCAGTAGGATATTTATACAGGGTGCTATTTGAAACGTTTCAAGTACAAATAAATTTTGAACACAATTTAGGGCTTTGGATTTATTTGTAGCTACATAATGACAGGTCATGGTAAATATTTCTTTATAAAATGTTAGTCTGCAAAATTAATAAAAAGATGATAAAAAATAAAAATCAATTTTGGACAGGGTGACCCAAAAATAGAATAGAAAAGATTTTCCAAATAAAAAAAATGTGATAACTCCAAAACCGTTAGGATTTATTATTAAAATATTACGGGAAGATAGTGATATTCTAAAGAAAATGATTTTAAAAAAATGCATTTCGACGCACTCTGTAAAATATGATATGAGTTTTTCTACATAATGGTGAAATAGTTTTTTTTTGAAAATATTGTTTAAAAATTGTAAGCAAGAAATAAACTTTGGGCAAGGTTCTTGGTCATTGAAATGCGTTCTCGGTTTTGCTAAACGTAATTTGATCCCAGATCCCTTTGCGGTTTTTCTGTAGACGCTTTCATTGTATTTATAATTAAAAAAAAGCTTTAAATAAAATATCTCAAAAATTAATTTCCAAACTAAATATTCATAAATTACATACAATTATGAACAATCCCTAAAAATTTCATGCTTTCAGCATCAAAATTCAAAACTCGAAAAGTTATGCAGCTTTTAACATTTGAGAAAAATTCCGATTATTTATCCTCTCGTCGTCTTCATTTTTTTTATATAAATGATGTTTCAAAAAGGAAAAAAAAAATTTTTTTATTTGTCAGGCTTTTTTCTTAAAAAATCAGGCTTTTCTTTCTTTACTGTCAGGCTTTGCTGATTTTAGAACTGGTAACCCTAGTTGTACCGTGTTCGTATTAAATCCCTCAAGACAGTTAGAGCAAAATATGCTCAGGTGATGCAATTTTTCCATGATCGTTCGGTAGATCAGGAAACTGACTCTGCGGTATCAGCCAAAGCGTCAGGTTTTTATGAATACATGGAGCCTTTTAAATGCATTTTCTATATCTGACATTAATGATTGAGATGTTCGACCGAATTGAAATCTTAAACAACGATTTGCAGAAGTCAGATCTCAGTGTCGTGGAATCGCTCCAAAAAGAAGAAGCTGTTATTGATGTGCTAGGCGCTTCTCGCGATTCCATAATTTGGGGCAATTTGGAAATATTCCATAACAGCGGTTGTTGATCTTGAAATTGAAGAACCCCAAATTCCCCGTCAACGAAAAGCACCAAAACGTATCGATGAAGGTACCTCAAAAATACATAAATGATTCTTCTCGTTTCTTCAAACTACTGGAACGATTCGCTGTAGGCTAAAAAGTAGATGTCGATGATGTAGTTAAGTTCTACAAAGACTACTTTGATATAAACAAAGACCTATTAGCGATATGGACGTATTCCTACAGCTTTTGAAAAGACAGAGTGAGAGAAGTAGTTGATTTTTTGCAAAAACACGCCTGGAGTCGAGGGTTTATTCTCGAGTTTGTACGGTTCGTCCGGTTGCTAATCACAATACCAGAATCACCTTGCTCAAATGAACGAAGTTTATCCGTTCTTCTTCGTTTAAAATCTTACCTTAGGTCAACAATGCTACACCGGCTCAACAATATTGCTATATTGAAAGTTTATTCCGACCACACGAAAATCTAAATTTGGATGAATAATCAAATAAATTTATTTCAAAACACTCCAAACGAAGTGTGGTTTTCGCATTAAAAAACTAATGTTTCATCAAAAGAATAAATAAAAAAATTTTAAATGAAAAAATGTTATGACTTTTTTTTTATTAGTGAATTTAAGCTTTTACAACTTACATCAACTACCCACTCTGGCTGAAGCTGTTCTGCCCGGCCTGGACACAGAAGTTTTTCGAAATCCTAGAGATGAACCAGATATTTGTTAGTTTCTTGAAGAAACTCAGCACTGACTTAATTTTGACTTTTTGTCAATTTATCTGAAGTTCCTATATGACGAAAACAAAATTGCTAAGAATTATTATTATAATGTATAAGTTTGTGAAGAAAGAAGTAGGTATTATTTATTTACTTAATAAATATTCTTTACTTTACTTTTTATGAACTCCAATATGTACGTAATTTTCACTCCTATTTTTAATTTTACAGGCAGTTGAGATTCAAAACGATACCATTTAAAAAATTTATTTTCAAAATGCGCTAAATGTATTTTTAACAAACACAACTGCCTAAAAAAAAATATTTCAGTAAAGGACGAAAATAAATCGTCCTTATAGTATTTTTTTAGTCAATCTAATAAAAAAAACCTCCACAAATTTTACAAAATTTACTGCATAGAATTATCTTAAATATTTAAGTTATAGGTTTTCGCCCTTTTGCTCGGTTTTATGTTCAATTTTTGTAGCCTCTGTTTGATTGTTAACGCCACAATGTCTATTTTTACACGCATGTAGTTGACCGATTTACATAATCTTTTCTGATGGGATTTGTAATAACCTTATTTTTTATTGTCTTCCGTTCGGGTAAAGTAAGTCAAAAAGGAACTACAAAAAATGCTTAGCGTATTAATATATAATAGATTCTTAATTTATATTCCCGATTGTTCTCAATTTCAACGAAAGTCGATTGATCTCACACTGAAGAACTGAGAGTCCAGTAACTTAAACAATACCAACAAGAAAGTATAGATATCTACCATCCTATAATCGTAAACAGTATTATTGTTAATGATTATTTTAAGGATACAATCAAATTCACCTTAGTGCGCGAGTACTTTTGATAGAAATATAAACATGTTAATACAAACATGCACCTACACGCATCAAAATGAAAGAAATAAAGAACGAAAAAAAAAACAGCATCCTGAACTGAATACTGATACCTGCCTAGAAGCACCTACTTATGAGTTATGGGCAAATAAGTTATGGATTCGGCGAATTAATGGAATCTAAATTTTGCACGCCAGCAACCAAAACCAAATCTCAAACCACCCAATTTATCTCTGAATTTCCACTCCACTATCATCCATTCATCAGTGCGTCTGTGTTTTTTTTTTTGTTCATTTTTGTTTTTTCTTTTAAGCAGGATTCCTAGTCGCCTATTTGTTTGTATTTACAATGCGGGTTGATTTACCAGGGCAACAGAGTGCACTCTGAATTAAAAATACAAAACGCAAAACAATTCTGAACTTGAAACCCGGTGCGGCGTTGCATGGCATCTTTGAAGGAATGTTATGGTGAACAAATAAAAACAGTTCCTGAATGGGAATTAAATCTCTCCCCAAAGAGTTTTTAAAGGAGATTTAAATATATTTCCTCTTTCCTGCTGCTCAAGGACTAAGGACGGGACTAGTCAGTCAATTATATGTGTGTACATATACGTAGACTAGACGATATGAGATAATATGAAATCTATTATGGTTTATTTTTGCTCCTTTTCGTTTAAAATTTCAAGGACATCATTATTGTGTTGCGTTGTGTTTAGATTTGTTTTGTATACGCGGTATTCTCCTTCAATTTTCACAATTTCCCCCCTTTCTTCATTAGCATTAGTTAGTAGCGTAAACCACAATTTGAGGAATAAGAAACAATGTACCTGTTTAGATACTTTTATTTACACTTAATCTCTTCCAAGGAAGAATCAACAGATTTAAAAGCAGCTACAGAGCCAGTAGAACCACCATCAACATTATGAATGATGATTAGGGATATTATTATTAATTTTAAGTGTGTTCCTTTAGAGGGATTAAATTAAAACTATTTAATCCTTATGCAGTATGCAATTCTTTATAAATATAGGTATACAATTCCTCATTTCTCATTTTCTTGGCATTATATTATATATATGTATATTGTATATAGCAAAGCTGATTTACGATTAAAAGAAAAAGAATCTTACAGATCTCTTTTATGCGATTTGTATTATTTTATTACTCAACAAAAATAATGAGGATATGTTTTTTTTTTGTTTTATAATTTCCTGGCAAGGATGTGGATGTAGGAATGGTAAAATGTCTTGTTGACATTGACATTGTGTAGCAGGTAAGTTATTTTAAGCTTTTGGATGAAATTGTTAAAATGATATTTATTTTAAGAAATGTACTGCATAAAGCAAGAAGTGAGTGTCGCAATTCTGTCCTTCTGTCTGTGCATTTGTGTGCGTCCACTGTAATTTGAGCTATAGAGCCTAAACCGATGGACCGATTTGCTTCAAATTTAGTACAGAGCATTATTATATTATTCTCGCGAAGGTAAATTGAAACTCAAATTTTTTTTTTATTTTTATCATTCAATGAGGGTTTTGACGAAGGTTTTTGAGAAAATGTCCTTATTTTTACTTGAGGTAGGTATACTCCATACTTACGTACCTACATACATATGCCATGTAACGGATTCGTAAAAAAAAATCGAACTCGAGATTTTGATCAAACTTCATGGGTGCGAAATAAAAATCGCCATTCTGTCCTTTTGTTTATTTGTACGTTCAGCTATAACCTAAACGGATGTGTCCACAGACACATTTTTTTAAATTTTTGTCCACCCAAAAATAACATCACCCAGCCATATCATTTTTTTAGCAATTAACGAAAATCTGTGAACGGAGGGGGAGTCGAGTCGTTATGCCTGTTCTTTTTTCTTTGACTACTCGGACCAGCAGTGTAGACCCTTTGGTGTTTTGGACCGTTGAAGACCAGTCGATCGGAAATCGGTCTCACCTGTGGGCTACTCGTTCGTAGTTTTAGAAGATGTGGAGGTTTCTTTTTTTGCGTCGTCGAGTTTGTGTTCGGTTGCAGGCCTGTTTTTGGCCTCTGCTCTAGCAAGAATCTTATTGGTCCAGCACAAACGCTTCCAATCTCGGAGACACAACTTTTTAGGGTCACTCTGGCCATATCTTCGCACGGCTCTTTTGGCGTTCTCGATCTTTTTGAGACCCGGATCCATACCTCCTCCCTTATTCTGTTCTTTTGGATTCTGTTTGATCGGGCTTGGCCCATGCGGGCATCGATCTTTGGAGATGATGGGCCGCAAGGTACTGGAGCACCCTGCGGCATCCGCACAGACTTTGGTCGGTTCACATCCCCTAATCTCTTTAGGAGACGAGGTAAGTTTGGCTCCTGACAATGAGGTTTTGGCCAAAGATTCACTTCAGCGGTTTTTTTCCTCGGTCTTGTAGCAGGGTTCTCGGTCACAGTGACATCCACGTCCGAGCCATCAAGGGTTGGGAAAGAAGGAGTAAATTCTCCTCATCTTATGCCACCATTCCACCCCCCCCCCCCCCCAGCCCCCAAGGCATCGTTCGCAGAGTCAAGGAAGTCCATAAGGTCCTCAGAGAGAACCTCATCGACCCCATTGGTACCACTGCTGCAGACAGGAATGCCGTCTTTGGCTTTGTTGTTGTTATTGTTATTGTTATTGTTATTGTTATTGTTATTGTTATTGTTATTGTTATTGTTATTGTTATTGTTATTGTTATTGTTATTGTTATTGTTATTGTTATTGTTATTGTTATTGTTATTGTTATTGTTATTGTTATTGTTATTGTTATTGTTATTGTTATTGTTATTGTTATTGTTATTGTTATTGTTATTGTTATTGTTATTGTTATTGTTATTGTTATTGTTATTGTTATTGTTA